>VZTN01013074.1:76514-89499 GCA_013400515.1 Erpornis zantholeuca | reverse complement strand
GCTGTGTCGGGGGCCCACAGCCATGGCAGAGAGCGCGCAGGTACCTCTGGGATGGGAGCCGTGCACCCCCGCTGGGGTTGGGGTGTTTTGTGTTAAAATGTCCATGCTAAGCTGCAGCCAAGGGCCACAAGCATGGTGAGGGGTCTGGAGCATCTCGCTTGTGAGGAGACACTGCGGCAGCTGGGCCTGGAGGAGCTGGAGAGGGATCTCATCAGTGTGTTTAAATGTCTCAAAGGTTAGGAGGTTAGTGCTAGACTCTTTGAAGTAGTGCCTGGTGACAGGACGAGGAGCCGTGGCCATAAACAGAGGAGTTTCCAGCTCAACATGAGGAAGAACTTCTTCGTGTTGAGGGTGGCAGAGCCCTGGAATGGGCTCCCCAAGGGGGCTGTGGAGTCTTTGTGTCTGGAGACGTTCCAAACCCACCTGGACGCGTTCCTTTGTTACCTGCTCTGGGTGACCCTCCCTCGGCAGGGGCTTGGATTGTATTACTTCCAGAGGTCCTTGCCAACCCTATCCATTCTGTGATCTTGTGTAGATAAGGGTGTGGTGTAAAAAATGCAGTGCGTGTGTGTGTGTCACTGTCGTTCCCCAGGCAGTTTAACGGAGAGACAGTGCCTCTCCTAGTGAGGCACTTCCTCCAGCAGAGACTGCGGGGCCCGGGCTGGCACAGCCCAGCTGGGTCTGTCCCTCACCACCCCACAGTTCCTCCAGCAGAGACTCCAGGGCCTGGACTGGCACAGCCCAGCTGGGTATGTCCCTCACAACCCCTCACCTCACCCCAAGCAGCTGCTGCTGAGCGCCTTGTCCACCTTTGACCTGCCACCGCTTCACCAGGTTTCACTTGGTTATGGGCTCTCCTTTAGAAGTGCATGGTTACTTCTCGGTGTGTTGGGTTCGTGTGGCAAGGCTTTGGTAGTAGGAAGCTACAGGAGTGGTTTCTGTGAGAAGCTGCTGGAAGCTTTTCCCATGTCCCCTAGAGCCAATGCCAGCCAGCTCCAGGACAGATGCACGGCCAGCCAGGGTTGGCCTCAGCAGTGACAGAGGTAGCATCACAGGGATAACAGATTTAGGGAGGGGAAGAAGGAAACCATGCAACAGCAGATGGAAGAGTTGGGTGAGAATATGGGAGAGCAACAGTCCTGCAAACACCAAGGACACCAGAGAAGGAGAGGCAAGAGGTGCACCAGGTGCCAGAGCAGATTCCTCTGCAGCCCACGGTGAAGCAGCTGTGCCCTTGGAGCCCATGGAGGTCATAATGGAGCAGACACCCATGTTGGAGCTGTTCATGGAAGACTATCTCTTGTGGGAGGCATCCTGTGCTGGAGCAGGGTTAGAGTGTGAGGAGCCTTCCCCATGAGGAGGCAGCAGGGTCAGAGACAACATTTTCTGAACTGACTGCAAACACTCTACCCTATTCCGCTGTGCTCCTGTGAGGCGGCGGTAGAGAAAATTGGGAGTGAAGTTGAGCCTGGGAAGAGAGTAGGAGTGGGGGAAAGGTGCTTTGAGATGTAGTTCTTACTTTTCTTTATTCTACTATGATTGCATTGGTAATAAATTATTTTTTGCCCAAGCTGAGACTATTTTGGTCATGACAGTAATTGCTCAGTGATCTTTCCCTGTCTTCCTCTCTCCCCACAAGCTTTTTGTTATATTTCTTCTCCCCTGTTCAGCTGAGGAGGGGGCTGACAGAGAGACCATGGTCGGCTCCTGGCATCCAGCCTGGTCAAACCACTATAGTTGGCTTATTTGTGGTGGTAGGAGTTTCCTAATTTTGAATTGTTGAGGGAAGGGTTTTGGTTTCCTTTCAAAGAGCACTGAGGGAGTGGAAGCAAGCTTACACTTTCCTGCCAGCAACATCACAGTTGTACTTCTCACCTTTCATTACTCTAGGTAGCTGAAGTGTGCTGGTGGATTTTACAAATCCGCAGTGTTTGTACTAATATTTGCTTTATTTGCTTGTCTTCGGCCTCCTCCCTGTTTATTTCCTCTTTCCTTTTTTCGACTCGGTTGACAGAGGTGTGGTTTCTGACAGGCAGATCGTCTCATGCTGCATGTCAAGAGATACAAGAATAAAATTTATTCCTCCCAAGAACGTATGAGGTGTTACATCAACTCCGAATTCCTCCCTCAAGCCTGTCTATGTAGCTGTAGCTACTATGAGATAATTTTCTTCTGGTTGAGCTGCTTTGTTGTCTCCGCTGGCCAAGAAGTTGCTGTGACTGTTGTGGGAGTGATTAAGCCTTCAGCCAGTGTCATGGTTGCGTCTTTGTCAGTGCAAAAGCTTAACATTTAGGTTTCCTTAAATAAATAAACCCTCTTCCACGTGAAATGTGTTATTAAGTATTCTAAATGCTTTATGAAAAATATATGCATCTTTCACAGTGCACTCCATTAGTGCTCGCCGTAAATATTTTGGCAGTTGGAGCAGCGTAACACTGGGGTAATGCAGTCAGATCACAGTAAAAGGATACAGGGCGTGCTCTATGGGAAACGACAGGCTGTCAAAAATATATTGTACATCTGTTTGAAATGTACCACTGAAATTTTTGTAGTTTTTACTTCATGGCTTTATAAAAAGAATCTTTAGAGGAATTCAGTGAACAATTTTTTTTTTCTCATGTTTTCTGTTCCTTATGTATCGAAGTTTGTTCCACACACAGTAGCTTACCTTTGTGATATTTCTGTCTATCCTTTATGATTTATTTTTATTGGAAACCCTGTGGAATTGTGTGTTTTTATAAATTACATTATATAGTCTCTAGTTTTGGCTGAAGGTAGCTTGGCATGGTCTATATGTAAGGTAGGAAACACTATTCTGCCATTATTTTTTAATATAATTTCTTACATTTTGAGACAATTCCTTTTGATTCAAATTGAATATTTTTATAATTCTTCTGACTTGTAATGGCTTTCAGCAGAAGGTATATTAGAAAATCTGACTCCTGATTTTAGCAAGTCGTGCTGCTGCTTTATTTTTAACCACATTTTTCCCTATAAGTGATCTGCAGCTGTGAAAACATCAGTAAAATTTAATGTCATCATACATTTGGTCAACCATAAATCTTGATGTTTGGACTGTGTGAAATTTTTGAAACATATTTTGGTTTTAAAAGGATACTATCATGTTTATAATGGTCCTTGAAAGCTTTCTTTGCCTATAGGTTTTGTCTTCTGCATTTGATGCATCTGCAGATTTCCCTTTTGAAGGTAGTTGAAATTAGTGCTGCTATTTTTATTTCCTCATTTGTTTGATGACAAAAGAAATGTTTATGACTAAAAATAGCAGCTATTGATCTTAACTTCCCATTGTGGGAGCGGACAAGTGGGGCCTTTTAAAAACAAACAGGAACAGTGAATGTGTTTCTGTTTCTGCCTTAACTATTTATGTAGAAAGCTTCAGGATTTTCTGCTGCTGCTGAAGCATTTGACAGCTTGATAACAAAATGCGTATAATAATACAAATAACAGCCTGTGTTGCTGGTGTCGTTTGGTTGGGTTTTTTTCATTCCCATTTTGATTAAAGTCGAAACTGATACACAACATTCTTCCAGGGTACATCTGCACTGCTGTCAGCCCAGCCAGAGTAGCTGAGCTTGCCTTACATGAGCTACTGGAAAGTTGAGTCCAGTCTGATTTCCCTGGTAGGCTGAGGACAGCAGGATCTTAGGTGCCTTACACTTAAAGTATTTGCTATAATTGAAAAGATTTGGCAAGCTGTTTCTTGGAGTGTATATTTTTGGAAGCCATGATTTTGCAAATGTGGTGTTGTATTGTCAAACAAATGCAAATACTATCTTCAGCCACTGCAGAGGACTCATGCCAGAGGACAAGCTTATTTTTCTTCAGGAATGCTGGTGCTCATTTCCATTGCTGTGTTTCATTCAAGGTTGGGCAACTCTGGAAAGGCCCTCACCAAAACTGTAGGTAGTGAGGCATTTTTCTAGCCAGGGATGACCTAGTATGGGTTTGGGGTTTTGAGAGTTCTTCCCCACCCCTGTAAACACAGAGGTATTCTGCAATTTGCTGTTTAACTATATCACTCTGGTGCTGCTGTTTCCTTCTTAATGGTGGTTTGTGAACATTGGCTGAGATATTTAGGAAGAGCCTACCCTTTTGTTTTAGAATGTTTGCTTTGGTATTTTGATTTGATTTTGTTAACAAGGGACGCCCACAGCATTTGGAGTAATGTATTGAACAGCCAGAAACATATTACGCATTCAGAACAGCTAGAAATCCTTCAAAGGAAAATGAAACAGTAACAAATAATTCTCTAGTAGCAGCCTGTATTTAAATAGGCTAAGTCTACTGCTGGGAATGCGTATTGGTAAGATTGGTTCAGGAGGTTTTTTCCTGACACATGAAGGCAGCGTTACTAGAATTAACTCACCTTGGATTACCTCAGTCAGTCACTGCAGTTAACACTAAAATGAACAGTAAATTCTTTGACACCAGTGAACACATATAAAAATAATCTCATGGTATTTTCAGTAGTGGTTAAAGACAGCAATCAAAAGACAAAGGTAAGCAATCACAATAATTGTAAGCTTTTAGTCAGGTGAGTGTGTAGGCTCAGCCCAAACAGAAGCTGTCCATAAACACGGGATTGTTTAAATGATTTATGGACCTTCAATACTTTTTTTATATTATGGAAACATTGCTAATTTAAAAAAAACTATTTTTAATTCATATGTTTTCTCTCCCATAATTCCTCATCTGTCATTTGTAACAGTATTTCTTCTTATCTGATACCTGTGCTTGTTATAGTGGACAGTGGTGCCCCAACCTCATCCTTATCACATTATCAAGCATTAACAAAAACAGTAATGCATTGGTAGGAATGTTGCTGCTGGGAATGTTGTTCCAGGCTCCAGGTGATTAAATGGTTCTTGGGAAGCATTCACCTTGCCCTGTAAACTGTTGTGGTTTGATGTGCAGATTACGGAGCCTTATCTGCAACACTGAGTTACAGCAGCTGCCTATCTCTTCAGTTTAAACTGCAACTTGTAAAATATTAGCATTTTGCCATACTAACAAGTATGCCCTGTAAGATGTTGACTGACTGACCAGTAATATGTAATTTAAACAGTGGTGGTCACTATAAATACAATACTATGTACTGAACATCCTAAGAGAAAGTGAGGGAAGAGCATTAATTCAGTTTCCAAAACATTAATATCAGTTATTCTTTTAATTCAGCTTCCACAGCTTCTAAAAAAATCCCATGTTCAACAGATTTCTAACACCACTTCAGGAAATTTATTTTTTTTTTCTACTTATTAAAATATGTCTTTCAATAATTGTATAATATTAGCATGTAGAGCTATTGTTTTTCCCTGCAGCTTCAATTATAACAGCATTACTGACTGTAGGAGTTCTTATTTTTTTTTAATGCTGTGTAAATTATTGCTAATAAAAGCAAACTAACGTCATGCTCTTAGGTATGTGAAGGAAGCCTTCGTTTATGCCATTCCTGTTCTGATGAGACATTGTATCTGAGTCTGACTTGTTTACAGTTGGGAACAATAATTTTTCGTACTGAAGTACATGTGAAAGTACTGTAGTACTTAATTAGAGAGGGGAAGAATAGTCTGTCCACGGAGAGAATGTTCTTTGTTGCTCTCAGTCTTGTTTGCCCCTCTTGACTGTGGTTCTTCAGCGAGTCCCAGATTGCAGTACATCTTGCAGTTCAGCAGCAGCAGGGGGAGTAGTGTAGCTTTATTTGGGGGCTCTCCTTGACCGGCGCTGGAGTGACTTGGGATCAGCCCAGAGCAGTGCTGGTCAGGCTCAAAAATCGGTGTGTCAGGAATTCTGCTTCACTCTCCTCGGGTGATCTGGAAGCAGGACTCTGCAAGCTTTGTCTTGCTGCACTTCTGTAAAGCCCAGGTCCTGCAGATGTCGAAGTGTACCTGCTACAAACAAATTGTGATCAGGTGTTTGTGTAGTCAGGCCCGGCAGGCTCCCAGAGGGAGGCTGGAAGGCATTTTGGGACTGGTTCAGCTGCTTGATCAGAGCTAGGCCAGCACACTGTGCCCAGCAGGGCTTTGACCAGTTTGGTCTTGAAAGCCTGCAAGGAGGAGATTCCTCTGCCTTTCTGAGTTATCTATTCCAATCCTTAAATATTTTCATAGTGAAATATTTTTCCTTATGCTGCCCCACTGTTGGTCCCTTTCAACTGGAGCACTCTGTCCCATGACTATTGTGCCTTGTTCCCCTGCCCTGCATCTCTCTGAAGGGGCTGCCTCCTCTCACATTTTGTAATGTGCTTTGACACCTCACCTGGTCACCTACATATTCTATTGTGAAACGGTTTTAGAGGATTTTTTTCTACTGTTTTTTGCATTTCATAGATTTCTTACTGAAATCACCTTTTTATGGATGACCCCACAAAATAAAAAAACATCAAATATTCCTATTTTTTCTAAGACCATTGCAACTGTTCATTCATGCACAGTTTGTTATCCCCTAAAACATGTATATCCTTCCCAGGAACAGTAGTGTCAGATCCTTGTGTGTGTATCATTCTGTTGCAACATCTTGGACTTTTGTTTGGCTAGGGAAGGAGTTGGTGTAGACAGTAAATTTAAAAATGCAATCAAGTACAGGGTGGAGAGCAAACAGCATGGTAATAAGTGTGTATTCTCATAATATGTTTAGGAGAAACTTAATTTTAAAATTTAATTATTGTGCAATGCAGTATCATGTTGGTCAAATTTAGATTCATGGATTCTTTTGCACCTTTAAATCTCTGTTGTTTTTACTTGCAAGTTAATTTAATCTTGTGCAGCACATAATATGTCACTGTGTTCCCACATGAATTTATGATAAAAATACTGTGTTCCATGTATCTGCCCAGCTTTTCTCTAGTGAGAATGCGTTAAGGTATTGTGTTACTGCCATATAATTATAGCCATCTTACATTTTTGGCATTTGTTGAATTAATCCCTTGCATGCCTCCTCAATATAAAAATGTTATGTAGATAAGTCACTGACATAATAAAATAAACATTTTTTTTAAATTGCATTCCAATATGCGTGTATGCAGGAAGAAGTCCAAGATCAGGAAGAAGATCAAGACCAGAATACAAACCAAGATCAGGATGAAAACCGAGATCAGAATGAAGACCAAGATCAGGATGACGTCAGTGGAAAGGAGATTATTAATAGGACATTTCTTTCTCTTTCCCAAATTACTGCCTTGTCAGAAGAAAATCTGGAAGGAGTTGAAAAGTAAGTAGCGATGACAACAATGCTGGAACCCATATAATAATGAAATAAAAATTGCAGCCTATTTGTTAGATTTCTTTTGTGATGGTTATGTCACTAGTGTTTAATTGTTCAGTTAAATCATTGATTTAACTTTATTAAATTTAATATTATTCACAAAATATGGAAGAAATACTGTTGATCTCAAATAGAGTCTGGTATACTGTGATTCCTATATCTCTTGATTTTGCTTAGACTCCTTTTTTTCCACTTGTATTTCATATTGTTGTGGTTCCTGCATTTACAACAGCTTTAAATACACTGTAAACAAAATACTAAGATGTAAATAAGAATGGGCCGATACTGAGCTTTTTTTTATAAGTCTCACTTGGTAACTTTTTTTACTAAAAGATTTAAGATTCTGCGCTGTAACATGAGTTATCAAAATATTAAAAAAGCCTTTAAAAGTTCAACAAGGGATGGAAAGCTCTAGATGGCATTAGGAAGTTGCCATTTTTGAGCACTGGGGAAATAGGAGGCAACCAAAGACTTCTGATGTCAGCCTGTCTTGTTTTTCCTGTGCCAACACTCTCCCTTGTTATTAGTGTTTAATAGCAGGTAAATTGCTATTTTAGGAGTTCAACCTGAGAGTTCTCAGGAGTTCAACCTGAGACTCCAGACTGATATTTGAAAGATGGGACTTCTCAGAAGTGAACGAATTATTTAGGAGTGCTTGTGTCTGCTAAGCAGTTCTTAGGGAATTGAAAGCCAAAGGGCTGGGCCACTGGTTTAGTTTGGGAAGGAAGAGGCGGGGGGTGTGTAAAATCCAACTTTGCTCCTCTGAATAGGTAATTTAATTGAGCTTAAAATATTCCTGAAACATACTCGGTTTTCCTATTTGTCATTATTCTTTTGGAGGAAAGGTCTTTCTGGGATTTTTTTTTTAAAGAAAACTGGAAAGAAAATTTGATACCATCAAATAATAATACAAAAATTCTTTCCTTTCCTGTTTTCTCTTGCACAATAGACCTCTTTAAGTTTAGAGGAGACTGAAGTGTACAACTCACTGGAGACTAAAATGTGCTTAACGACACAATTCTTTGTGCAACTTTCTCATTAAGATTAAAAAGAAAAATGCTGGAAGATCATATGCTCTTGTAGTCTCAGCTGATCACATATGTATTTATATATACACACTGTACAAGGGGAATTTAAGTATATACTGCATCTGACTGGAAGGAGCATAGTTACAGAGTATTTTATGCACACTAAGCAGTTTAGCAGCAGCATTAAAATTTTGTTTACCACAGTGCGTCGTGTCTATTTACAAGAGCAGTTTGAAGGGCACAGCTAAGGATCGAAAATCAGAGTAGATCTGATTGAGTTTGAGAGTTTTCATGTCCTGCATTCCCATCTCTCAGGGAGTTTTGTACTGCTGTCCATCTTCATAGGACTGGAGCCCCATGAAGAAAGAAAAAGCAGGGAGGGTAACTAGGAAATCTTAACTGCCCCATCATTTCCCAGTCATGTACAGATACTGTTGTCAGTGACATGCCTTACAAAATACTGAAAAGATGAGTACTGGCATTGTTAGCAGAATCAGAGAAAATCTAAATCCCTGAGAAGCTCTGATTATGAAAACACAGAGTTGGCAGAAGCTTCAGAGAGAGAGGATATGGACTGTTTCAAACCTTGGAAAGTTCAGCTGGCCATGTTCCACTTCTATTTCAGGACACAGTTAAGTGTTTTTAACCGACTTGCATGTGTGCAGCCATACAAATTTGTCATGCAGAACAAAGGAATACATGTTTTAAACAAAACTGATTGGATTATATGCTTTACTCTGTTAGCTATTGAGGCTTTAATTAAAAAAAGAAACTCATCTCATTTGACAGCGTGTCTGTTCTGTATTGGTGAAACCCCTGAAAATCTAATGGCTGCTATCAGTAGGTCTGGGATTAATGTCCTTCTTAGGAAGGAATGAGAAGGCAGCAGGGCTTGGGAAGACTTTGCTTTTTTGCAGGGGACTAGAAACTGTGATCACTGACACCTGCATCCTCAGCTGTAGTTAAGAAGTGAAGGACTGCTTTAATGTAAGACTTAAGTACCTGAGACGTGGATGAAGTTATACTGGAAGAATTGAAACCAAGTCCTAGCTCCCATCCCCTCTCTTCTTGTGGAAAAATGCACACAGTTATTATAAAAGATGTAACAAATTCTGTGTTTGGATAGAGTAGACATAAATGTGTCAGCAGCAGTATGGCCTCCTACAAGGGAGTGTATTTTTTCATAAATTTTGCAAGTTAAAGTAAGTGGAAGAATTTTCATCATGTGCCAGTGAAATGGGATAAGGCTCTTTTTAAATGTTTTGACCATCATGGAAATGCAATTTAAACTTCTAAATATTTTAGCTACTTTCAGTAATTATATATTATACCATTTACATTAATTTTCAAATGTAATTTTTTGTCAGAGACCACATGAAAAATAATCTCAAAATGGAAACAAGATGATCTTATTATGACTGTAAAATTATCTCAATCAGAGTGAAAGCATGATAGTAGAAGGTGAAAACTAACTGTGTCATTTCATCCCACAAACCAATTCCTGATGAAACACTCCTTTTTCTTTTTTTTCCTGGGATTTTCAATGTATTTCTTTTTGGTTTTGTAATGCTCTAGTTTTTGTTCTTTTGTTAGTCATATCTTAGCACTTAAATAGTGTCTGCTGAAACCTGCACGTGATTATTCACTCTTTGATATGTCCTCTGATCATAAATGTTTTTATCTAGAAATTGATGTAGCTAAATTCAAGAAATTATATACATTATGCACATATTAATAATATAGCAACTAAAAATAACAAATATAGATACAATTGCAAGCAGACCACGTAAGACTTTGGAATATGTAATTTATTTTTTAATTTCATTATTTTACTCTGCAATTTTTTTAGGAAGATGGAAGAATTTCTGAATCTTACACAACTAAAGACATCTTTGAAAGAAGCTATTTTACTAGATTATTATACTGCAGGATTTTGGTGGGCTAAAGAAATGAACTTCAGTCTTACCCAGCTCTCAGGATTCATGGATCTATTAAATTTCGCCTTGGAGAACATCAGCAGTAAGTATAATTAAGAATTGTAAAATAAATATCTGAAATGGAAGGCAAGAATGTTTCCCAGTCATTTTAATAAAGTGATATTTAATTACAAGTAATTGGGAAATTATTTATTTTCCTCTCGGATGTTGGTATGTTAGACCACATGCCTGAAAATAATTCTTACTGGCAGATGTTGAATTTTTTTAGAGAAAACTCAAGTCTTTTGAGCAGAATATTCCTCATTCTGTGTTTGTTCAGTATGTGGTACAAATGGGCCAGGTCCTGAAGAGACCTTTTCTTTGCTATGGTAAAATAAATAATAATTACAGTAGAGTGAGAGCAAGGAACTCCTAAATTCCAATTCCAGCTGTCTCAGTTACTGACTCACTGTAGCCTTGGGCACATTTCTCTGCTGTTTGAGATATTCAGTACATCCTGTAGCATTACAGCAGGTGAATTACATTTATTTTGTCCTTGGAGGTCAAGTCTCAGACAGCTTTCTGTATGGCAAATGCTGTGCTTCTTCCACAGAATATATGTTAACTAAGGACTGGGGAGGGAAGTAAACTGACATTGCTGCCCAAGAGGAAAAATTACAATGAAGGGACTGTGGCTGCTGTGGCTACAAGGAAATTTGCCACAAAGCATGAAGCTTGGACTAGTGGGAATGAAATAGCCAGAAAAAAGGGTGGTAGCAATGTTCTCTAAAACCTTCTTTTGCAGAGATCCTAGTGCTTGCTTAACATTCACTTTGAAGGTGATTATGTTGAGAAAAGTCCATCCCAGAGGAAGAGTGAAAGGGCTCAGCAGTTTCATTCAAAAGAGAAGGCGAATATTTAAAATCAAGCTCATAATAGTTATTGTACTCTTTCATTGTAATTTAGTTCAAGGGCCTTTCTGACTTGGAATTTTGACAGACTATGTACGTGCTTTATGATCATTGGAATTCCAGTTGTCCTTCCTGTCTCTGATGAGAAAGTATCTTAGCATATGCTAACTATATTACTGTAACAATGGAGCAGAATGGAAACCCGTCAGAAATGAGTTTTATGAGACTGTGTGATACATGTGTACACGACAGGCTGGTAGCACAACCTGTTATTAAAGCTGACTGACGGTTTTCAGGAATGTCATCTTAGTTGCATGAAGCTTTGCCAAACTTTTAACTCTTTAAGCTGCAATTTTCCATGGCACTGTCTGCTTTTGATGAATTTTTATATATCAAATTGCAAGCAAACCAGTTCAGTGGGCTTGCAGACAGAGGCTGTGGGGAAAAGAACCTATTTTGTGTCTTTTGGGTTTTTTACAGGTCTGATGCCCCAGTGCTTTGAGGTAATGATAGAAGGTTTGGCAAGCAAAAGTTGTGAATTTGCTTTTTGCTGTCCTGTGAAAATCCATTTAGATTTGGCTAAGATATACATGGTTTTTGGAGAAAGAAAATGTAGTTTTTAAATGCTTGCAGGAAACTTCTTACATTTGCTTCACAGCTTAGTCCCCTGAATAATCCATTTTACAAAGTATGCTGTAGCCCAGGGCTGAGATTAATTTTCTTGTAATTACCAAACATTTCAACTAAAAGCAAAATTCTAATGTCTTCTATATTAATGACCCTTTCTTTTCCTTTCCCTGCACTAGACCCAATCAACCTGGAGAATTAAGCTGACTTGGCCATAATAGCAAGAGTAGCATTGAGCAGGAAGAATGGGTTTAGAGAAGGAGGGTAGTGCAAATGCATTTAAGGCTGGCAAGGGAGCAAGGAGAACTGAGGTTTGGAAACTGGAGGCTGTGCTTGATTGGGAGTCAGAATGAGTTACATGATTTGATTCCTCTTCTACCCACTGAGGGTAAAGTGCTCCTTACCTCACAGAAGTGCTGCGAGAGTCTTCCTGAGACAGGTGCTTGGGACTGAAAATCAGGTGTGCAAAGGAAAGAGAAAATTTGGATGAGCAGGCAACAGACTCAGGGGCTGGGTGATCCTGTTATGGGCCTTCACTTCCCTACAAAGGGTGATATTTCTGGTTCTGTGGCTTTTCCTCATTTCCTATGGCTTCTGTTTCCTCTACATTCTCTGTGTTTCTTTCTTGTCCCTTCCTGTATGGTTATTTATATTGTGCTGCCTCTCTTACTGAAAAGTGAGGTAAACTCTTCAATCCTTTGATTACTGTACCACTAAAGGGCAAAACTATAAAATAACAGAAGTTTTTTAATTTGTTTTCTGTGCAAAAACAAACCCAAGGAGTGTATCAGTAGAGGCATAAAACAATAAGGAAAATAAATCTATTTCACCACTAGTGGATATTTCTCCATTTTTCCTGTAGATTTTTTTAGATATAAAAGGGAAAAATAAATTGTATTTGAAGCTTTTTTTTTAAACTCCCCGTGGTTCTAGTGATGGCAGACACTGTGCAAATCAGAAAGATGAATCCTTTCTTTTTATAGGTTCAGCAAGCACTGATATATTTCAGATTTTCCTCCTTGTCAGGACAGTTAACAAACGGAATTTAAATTCTAATTCCAACCTGTTCTGGCATTTGGTTTTGATTTCCAGGGTAAAAAGGTAAAGTAATTATCTGGTTTAAAAGCATAGAAAAATGTCTCCAAGTTGGATGATACATGCAGGGTATTATGCATATTCATGTTTATTCTATTATGAGTGTAAGCACTTAAAAATATTGTTC
>VZTN01013074.1:677-76496 GCA_013400515.1 Erpornis zantholeuca | reverse complement strand
TGTTCACCCCTTTGAATATCTGTTCCTGTGTTAGTGGCTGATGTTGCAAGGGGCATGGTCAGAAGAATAATGTTTTACAATATAAAAGCAGTAGGCTATTTTAAAGA
This sequence comes from Erpornis zantholeuca, assembly GCA_013400515.1. Classification (NCBI taxonomy): domain Eukaryota; kingdom Metazoa; phylum Chordata; class Aves; order Passeriformes; family Timaliidae; genus Erpornis; species Erpornis zantholeuca. The sequence goes on along the minus strand of VZTN01013074.1, from coordinate 76,389 downwards.
AAAACATACTCTGCCTCTCAAATTTGCATATTATTCCGCCTGTGGTTCTCTCTGCGTGGGTAAGAGGGGAAGCTGTAGTGTCTTGAACACCCATTATTGTGATTCTTCCATTGTGAAGGCAGAGTGGTGGTTTTGTGATGGAATTTTAATGGACACTTTATTGATGAGAATAATGGCAGCAGAGAGAAGCGTTTGACTGCTGTTGCTTTTTCAGTTTTGTGGCGAGTCATAACTAAAACCTCAATAAGTGTTATAATTAAAATGGGCCAAAAAACCCATCCACCCTGTCATGTTTATGCATAGTTTTTGTTCTTTGGGATTGCTTTGCAGACAAACATATGACCTTGGGAAATAATTTAAAAGAACTTGAAAGAGCAATGTCTGGAATAAAAGAAACTGACTCAGAAGAAAAAGGTGACCGGAATTTGTTCAGCATTGAGCAAGCCAAAGCCATCATTGATTTTTTGGTTATCAGGTATTTATTTCTACACAATCTGTTCTTATTTCAGTAATCTAATATAGCAGGGAAATGACTGATGAAATAGCAGCAACAACAACATCAACCATTTTATTATTATTATTATTATTATTATTATTATTACTACCCCTACTAGTATTTTTTTACTGGATATTTCCTACTCTGCCAAGATACTGCATACACCAAACTTTAAATCATGAAAAAGAAGAGAGAATATGCAAGGAAGCAGTAAAGATCTGGCCTCAGCTGTCAAAGCCCAGAAAACAAATTGAGATTGGAAGTTTATCAAAATGTAAGGTTATGCTGAAAATATTCCTTTTGGGTTTTGTTTCGAGTGATAAAAGAAAACAGAGTGGTGTATAGACAATATTCTTGGTTTGCTTTTAAATTCCATTTCCATTAAATTGCATTTAAATTCTATTTTTAGATTCCATCTGAATAAAATTGTAGATCTTGTCTGTTACTCTTTGTCTGGCCTTGACAGTTATAGTGGACTGAAGTGATTTAAAATTTTGTACTTTACAGAATTAAGGTTCTGTTCTCATATAGGAGTTATAAAAATGTTGCATTTCAAAATCAGCAAATGTCCAGTATGTACATGGAAAGATTTTGTGACAGGTCTTGGCTTTTAAACAGAGACAGAAAGAGATGCAAGCAGCTGTAAATTCATTATTTATTTGAGAAAAATACTGAGTCTGATAGCGACGGTCATGTCCCTGTATAAAGTTTTTACTGTACAGTAACTTGTACACACCTTCTTCCACTGAAATGCCATGGTTAAGGCAGTGGCTGTACTCACATACCCCTGTTCACAGTACATGATGGACAGAACGGTTCTCAAGCTGTTTAACCATCCATGAATGTCAGGAGCAAGGAGATGGAAAATTAAGAAGTTACTCCTGTAGTATATGCTCATCCACTGTACTGCAGCTGTAGCCCTTCAGCCCATTTTCTGACCCAAATGGGGGCTAGAGGGGAGGATTTGTGGCATAAAAATTGAGCAAGGTCATGACTGATCCATACGTAGGTTTTTTTGGGAATGTTCTGACTGTTCTTTAGGAAAAGTTTAAGACAGCAAAGAGGGGCTTTTAGAGTGTTTTCCTGAATGCAGAAAAGTATTCTCTCTTGAAGAAAGGCAAAAATACTAGGGTAGCTATTAACCTTCCAGTTTAGAGTACTTGGATTCAGATGGGGGTTTTAACCCATCACAGACGATCGGCCTATAAAATTTGTCTCTTTCTCCTGCTGATTTTTTTCTTTGTTTCTTTTTCATGGAACATATAAACCACTTAAAGTTCTTCCCATAAGAAATGGGAACATCTCTTTAAATCTCAAATTTCTGTAGTCAAGGCAAACTAATGTCCTGCCAAATACTAGCCCTAAACTAAAAGGAAACTTGGCATTTAAGATGTCTCAACTCCTTTTACTTCTCTCTTCCTGTCTGTGTCTTTTGTATATTTATATGGAACAAATGTTCTTTCCAAATAGCATGTCTACAGCTCTAGTGTAAATTATCCATTGAGAGATATCTTGTCCATGAAGTAATTCCTTCACAGTCACAAGAATTTTGTCCAAGAGGTTAGATGCTCCATCCTACTACCACAGAAGTATTAACTGGAATACAATCAAGCTGCAAAACTTTGCAGCAGAATGGTATTTTGGCCACCAAATATGTGGTTGTATGTCCAAACTGCTCAGTTTATTACAAATGTATTCTGTGGCGCTATCATGGATATACACACATACCCTGAAATGTATTGAGTGTGTCCAGTTTATGCAATCCATTATCCCAGTCACTGGAATATGTTTTTCTAAGTAAGAATGTAATTGGCACATTTAAATGGGTGTACTTCAAACTTTATGAACTCAGAAACATACTGAGTTTTATTGCAATTCAAATTAATATATTAGTTCAACATTTTTTTCGTGTTTAATTTTAAATGATGGGCCTGTAGCTTTTTTTTTCCGCTGAAGACAGTATGACATGTTGTAGTTCAGATCACCTTTTTCCAGATGAGCTCTAAACCCACGGGATTTATAATGGAAACAGGGACAAATGCTTAACTGCATTGGCGCAAACTGTGCAGCAGCTATAATGACACCTTCAGGTTTGGTGGAAGGTGACAGTTATCATCTTTTTATCTTGTCTCCTTGGGCAAACACACATCAGCGTAGCTCCTGACATTTTCTTTTCAGGAAGCAGTGGAGCTGGGGAAATATGTCATTGTTAATCACCTTCAGATTCTCTTATGACATCATAAGAGGGCCTGTTCTTAACAATCTTACTTACACAAGTAAAATTATTTCTGTGTAATTGCTAGAAACAGTGGTATGGAATTTTTTAATTGTTCACAAAAAATAGAAACAAAAGGGGGTATTTTATATAATGCCTGGTAGAAGACAGAAAACGGCACTGTTTTTTCCAAATAAATGCTGATGTCTAATTTATGTGATTTGATTTAAAGAATATTAAATGGAGGAATTCTTTCCTTCATACAGGATTAGGGGTGCCAGGTTGAACACAGGTCNTGCCAGGTTGAACAGAGGTCTACTTAAAACTAAAGACATAAAATTGAGAAATGCCAATTTATTTTTTTTCTATTTTTGGGTATATATTTTAAATTATAAGTACCTGTGACATAGTCCATGAAGAATATCATAACACATTTGGAGGGGAAGGGGAAAAGACCTGTTTCTAGGTGCTGTAAATCTGGCTTCTTTCCAAAGCACTAGGCTAAGTAAGAGAGCAAATTTGAAATAATAATTTCTGCCAATCTGATTGTAAAGATATATGTCTTATTTCCTGTGTGTCTGTGATGTTCTTAAAATATTTTTTGTCTTTTTTCAAATAATCCCTGTTATAATTCTAATGTTAGAATTAGAATTACAGGTGTGTATGAAAGGGAACATGTATTTCCATAAATTGGTGTGAGTCATTTCCAGGTTAAGTCCTGAACTCTCTTTAAACATAATTTCTGTGTCTCCACTGAAACATGTCAGGAATTCTTCGGTGAAGTGCTGCAATAAAAATGTAGTTAAATGAAATTGCAAATACTGTAAGAACTTATTTAATTGCCTGTGTGCTTGGGGTTTGGGGGAAGGCAGCCTCCAGCTGATGGCAGCCAGACTTCTTACATGGGCCTTGCAGGTACCAAGCCAAAGGTAGTGCTGATGCAGCTGATGAGTCTCCCCAGAAAAGAACCCATGTCCCATCCCAGAAAGCACAGGAACCAGCTTCAGATGTTCTCTGCAAATATTGCTGTACCTTTCATGGATACAGCAGGCAGGGCTGCAATAAATTCTTGGAGTCATTCTTCGACCTGGGCTTGCAATGAAATCACAGAGCAGTGTTTTAAATCGTCTGTCAGAATGACCTGACAGAAGCCAGGAGTTCTGTATTGTGATTGAAAGAGAAGAACTAATTGCAACAGATGGACTGTGACAAACAAAGCTTTTGATTATACAAATGCCATATCATTGATCATTAGAGAAGGAAACAAAATTATTTAAAACATGTGAAAGGGAAAGCCATACATGTTTTAAGGAAGATAAATATTTTAGGCCATTGACAAAGTCTATTTAAAGTTACTTTTGTTGTAATACACAAAACTGCTTTGTGTCAATCCAGTTTTTTAGTTTTCCTTTGAGGAAATAATACACTGATTTTGCAAAGTGACCTTGAGAGAATAAGTGCTTCTATTCTTTATTGTTTTGGTGTTCCAAGATCAAACTTTCTCCCTGTACTGGCAGCCCATCCCAGAATCTGAAAGCTGATTTGGCTTTGTTTCCTTCTTGTCTGCTATTGCTGATACTAAAAGCATAAGTATCCTGGTGATAAGTGTTTCAGGAATTACTTTTTTCAGAGTAGAACTTTGTCTTCTCAGAGTTCAATTTCATAAGGGCTAAGTGGATGTATTTTTAAGTATCACACTGTATTTTCTACAGCCATCTGATAATAAATCCTGCAAACTAAATATGCTGCATGTTGTATCTGAAGTTAAACAACTGTTTCTTTTTAAAATTTGAAATATTACCATGCTGGAGGTTAACTCTTAGTTTAACAAAATGTGTAATATTGTTACCGTTCCAAAAACTTCCAGCTGTAATCGTCTATATTATCTTTTTTTTTCCAGCTTATTTAAACACTATAAAGCATATGAATACCTCTTCCACGGTCGTAGAGAAGAACCTGTGGTAAGTAATGAGGTGAGTCATTTATATAGATGGAACTCATTATGCAGAGTTACTTAACAAGTGCACCATGGCATATGTTTTATATTGCTCAAAGCAACTTCATGTCAACGTCCCTGCATTACTAACGTAAAATGGCTGATTAAAGAGCGCGAGTTAAGATGTTTTGATCCTCGTATTCAAAATTAATTTGGGATTTCAAAAAGGTGTAAATGCATTGCTTGGTTAAGCCGTTAGTTGTGTTAAATTGGGAACACTTGTGTAGGTATTTGTAAGTTGGTGCATGCAATTTGAATTAGCAATGTGTGAGTCTGACTCTGCTTTAAAATCAGCAGTCAAAATCAGAAAAGGTGGTGTGCCGTGCCTAGTCTGACCAGACCCCTAATAGAGATGTATGCACGTGCTTGTACAGAGTTTTGTTTCTGCTGTAGCCACCAAGAGTTAATTATGCTGACTGTAAAGAAACAAGCAAGCTAAAACCTGAGTATTTTGAAAGAATTCAGTTAACAATAGTGACTTGGCTTCACAGTGAACTTTGTCATGTGTTCCAGCTTACATGTGGAAAAATACATAGGAAAATGTGTTGATGCAGGATGTGGCCTTTAATCAAATGGACAGGTTCAATTAATCAAATAAACCTTCTTTTAGTTTGACTGTGCCTTTTGAGGATATATATTACAATACATTAAAAAATATTTGCATTTTAAATTTGTATTGGGAGCCAACTGGTTGCCCAGAGAGGAGTGGTGGTATAATTTTTTTGATGGTACTCATATTTTAGCTTATCAGTACACAGCGAAGTTAAAAATAATGCACTGGAAAAATTCCTTTACACTTTCAGCTGTTTTTTTGACTCTGATGTGGGATAATTGCTTTCCATGTTGCTTTTAAGTAGCCATATTATAAAAAAGGGCTTTTCTTGACTTGGATGCAAATATTTGGAAATAATTCTCATCATTTACAAGGTGGATTAAAATTCCAACTATGATGAAATTGGTGACAAAACTGTCAATACAAAGCTAGAGCAGAACTTCACCATTACTATGTTAGGGTGTGTTTTTTATATTAGGTAATTAGATCAGTGGGTGGTTAGCACTTCTTAATTGGTTAAATCGATTCTAATGAGGCTTTGATTAAGTAATTTTTGTATAAATTTGGGTCATGAGTATTTTAAGGTTTTAGACCAACATAAAAGAAACGTCTCTGTGTTTCCTGAAGAGCTGTTTCTGGGTGGGTAAGATCAGCATGCCCTGTCCCAACGAGTTGCTCTGGGCAGGCTCTGCTGGAGAGCACCACCTCTGGGCAATGGCAGAAATAGATTTCAGGGGATGACTTTGGTGATGATCCATGCAAGCAACAAGTGCCATCTGCAGCTACAGCTGTCACAAAACCCTGCATGACAATCTTCAGCTGTAACTCCTTTATGGCCCTTTCTTACCTATGGTGCCACTTCGCTTTAATCCATCTGTTTTGTATTCTGAGCTCCATGGCAGAGAGCTTTTAATTTGTCCAGCTACACTCCAACACCCAAGAAAATCAATACTTATATTCTGTTAGAGTTTATTTTGATAGGGTGATGCATTGTTCTTCAATAAGTAAAAGTTTAGGGCCTTGAAGCTACACATACAAATTTATGGCATTATTTGCACTTGCTTTATGTGTTAAAATGTGATTAGAGGTGAACCCAACATAGACTTCAAATTCTTTTGCAGTACCTTTGTTTTATTTAGAAATTCTTATGCATAAAGGAAATCATTATTTCTATTTTGCAGTCCTGTAGATGAACAGAGTTTTTGGGGCTATCATGGTTTGGTGTGTGTGGCTGTGGCAGGAGCACACCTGGGGTTGCCTGCTCTTCAGGGAGCAGGAGATCGACTGGGAAATCCATGTGCTGAAAGTAGAGAGTAAATGTTTGCTGAAAGTTTGGCTGCTGTCCTGTTTTGTAGACCAATGTCTTACCAAAAAGAAAAAAAAAACTGCAGACACACCACAGCCCGGAGCTGGATGTGATCCTGACTGTAAGCTGAGTGCAACTAATGTCTAAAAAGTTTTCCTTTAGCTCCAGCAATAAAAGCCTGTTCTTTTGGAACAGGACACTGTAAATTGTAATGGCCAGATTTGCCCAAATAACAAGAACCACGATGTTCCAAGAGCTTAATTACAACATTATCTCCTTTTGCAAATGAACACTTCGAGACGAGTCAGTGAAATGAGTTGCTTCAACAGTGAATTGATTTGCTTCCACTGAAATGGCTTTAGCTCAGGGAATATGTGTGCCGAAAGAATTACCTACTGAATAAAAGCCCAACAGCCTCAGGAGTAGAGCTGCTTCTTTAAAAGAGATGCAGCTACAACAAATAAAAGCGTACTCAGTGTTGTAATGGATATCCTTTCAGGGAAACCATGGTGTGTGTTTACCAGAGAAATCTTATAGCGATGGGTTGTAAAGTCATTGGAATATTTTTTTTTCTGTAGCACAGGCAATTATACAGTGTTCTCAATCAAGTTTCCTTTTTGATCTTTAGCTGCAGTTATTTCCAAATGACCCTGTCATTTCCTGTGTAGAATAAAATCAGACAAGAAAAGGGAAATGACTCAAAACTCAGATTATGCATACAATATCTGTGGCCGTGCCACTTAACAAAATCTAAGTTATTTAAATGTAGCACATAATTAGTGGAGCTTCACAGTCTGATTAATATTCTGCATTTGATGCAGCAAGCATAGTAAAGCCACCTCTGTAAAACACAGACTGTGTTCAAGTCTTAAAAAAAAGGTAACAAATGCCAGGCTAATTTAAGTTGGGGTTTTTTTGGATTGGCTAAAGCCTTTAAACCCCAAACTGCCTGAGGTGATCACATTGCCTAGGAAAAAAAAAAGGTTAAAACAGAAAGACATGAATGCTTGGTTAGATGATAAAACACACATCACACTTCTAACCTACTTTGACAGTATTTAAAATTTAAAACTTGCCTTTCCAGCTATCAAATCCCTTACTTCTCCTTCATTCCAAATCTACAAAGACCTATATATTATGTATGCATGAATACCTGTTAGAAAACATGACGGTACAAGGAATTGCTGAGAAGTGTTAGATTGCCAAGTAAATTCATTGCTTTTTTTTCCTGTTACTATTATGAGCAGTTCCTCCCATTTAGAATGATTACAGAAGAAGCTGTGCTTTAGCTGTTCTGTGGCTATGATCCAAAATAAAATGCAAGTAGTGCTACCATAGCAGGGTTCTTCAGGAACATTGCTGTTAAAGATACTGGGTTTTTTCCCTTCTGCCTGTTCTGGACATTTTGCTCTCTAGCTGTGATTTAATACACCTATATTAGCCTGCAATTTCAAGGAAAGCAAAAGGAGCTCAGACTAAATTGTGATGTGCAGGGATTCAATGGAGCAATTCCTATTAACACATGTCAGATCTTATAACAAAGGTTTAAATTGTTAATACATGAATTGTGTAGAAGTTTTTATGCTTTTCTATTTCTATGTTCAGTTAATTTATTTTGCTTTGATAGAATGATATATTATGGCATATCTTTCAATTTTTTTTCTTGCATTTACAAATTGTACCTTATACTGCAGTTCATGGTTTTTGCTGCTCTCTGTTGTGTATTTTTGGATGGTATGAGGCTAAGGTCTTTTGGGATTATGTCTGCTTTGAAACATTTCCTAATAAAAATAATGTGGTTGGTAAATCTAGTTTTATTCCTAGTTGCTTTAGCCAGCCTGATGGAGTAATCTGCTATTTTATGGCCCAGATGACTAGCTAAGTTTGACTTCTTGAAATAGTAGCATACAATGTAATTTTCTTTAGAGATGTCATAGTGGGTCAGGTTGCAATAAAAATATCGAAGATTAAATTTAATGGCAGTGCAGATTCAGTATTATAGCAGTCACTAGATATCATCCTCTGTACTTAGAGTTCCAAAACAGTTTCCATTAATGCTTTCTTTCCATGTACTCCTTACTTTCTGAAGCATTAAGCTTTTGGACTGTGTCTGGTCCTTATCCAGTTGTGGGTTGGGTTGGGATTTTTTTTTAAGTTTGAACAAAATCCCTTCTGTGTTTGAATTTAAGGAGGTGGATAGAAAGAATATGCTTTTTGAAAGCTAATAAAGCTTGCTTTTTTTTTTTGTCTGATGGCCCTAAAGTCTGGGACTTGATTTTGATATGTAATCCTCATTAGGTGTTGCATATTTAGATTGGTTAATCAATCATTGTTTAAACAAATTTGCTCAATGATTTCTTGAGAACTGCATTTTAGAGATGTATGAAATCAGAACATTTCCATAAGCATATCAGTTCACACTACAGAAACTCATTCCCCAGCTAATGGAGTGCTTTTCAAAGCCTGGAGGTTTCAGATATTTGTAGTGCCTAAAAACCAGTGAGTTGATCTTTTAGCTTTGTTTTCTAAATATCACCATGGCAAAGACATCAAGAAGAGCATAGAACTGGAAGGGATGTCTTCAATTGTCAGCTCTCATGCTGCTTTCTCCTAGGGAAATATTCATAATCGTCTTCAGAAACCTGTCAAACTCCAGTTTAAAAAGTTAACTTTTTTTTTTTTTTGTCTTTGCTCTTTCAGTTAGGAAGTGCCCTGGTGTCTGGTTTCTGTAATTGTTATAAAACTTCAGTTTCTGCTCTGAGTGCATTCATGACAAGCTTATGTGCATTTGTCCTTGTGCCAGTTTGTGCCAGTATTGACCTTTAGCTCTCGTTCCATCCCCAGTGTTTATTTTTCTGGTGCATAAAGAGACAGCAATCTTATTGTCAGCCTTCATTCAGCTAGACTAGAAAAGCCAGCCTTTGCTTTCAAGGTAAACTTTGATACACGTGTTCTTACATCCATACCAGCCTCTTGTCATCCTGTTGGCCTTCTTCTATAATTGTTCCACTTTAAATCAGTTTTGTTAGAACATAAGTGGCCAAACTGCCATAATATTGTTGCTGAGATAAAAGCAAGGCCTTGTAAAATATCAAGTGCTTTCTTTTCCTCTGCTGGGAATAGCCTACATGATAGGTCCTAGAAGCACATTTTATACCTGTATCATGTGGCTGTCTCATCGTGCATCTACTATTCTGGTTCTCCTTTGTTATTGTATTTTCCAGCTGAGGTACTCCCAGTGCACTGTAGGTTTTTAAAAAAATATGTCCCCACAATGTCACCTCCCAATTTGTCATTGAATACAAGAGTGAATAGTCTTCAAGGCCATTCAGTCCCATCTGTGTGGTATTCCTGCCCACTCATGAATTGATCATGTCTCTCACATTGCTTTTGTCTAGAAAATTAGTTATTTAATAAACTATAAAATTAGTCTGGCATTGTGTATCTTTGATAAAGTGATGTTGTGTTACATTCCATTTCTCTTTCATTTCCATGCTCTTATTTATTTTTTTCCTTCAAAACATGTTCCTCAAGCCTTTGCTTCTATGAAGATCAAAACTACAGCTTCAGGAGCGGGTTCATTACTTTCCGATTATGGATGTTTAAAACTGGTACTTGGTCTTTTGATGTCTGGGGGGAAATTTTTGATGTCCATTACAGAAGTGTGTCATACCCAAGTCTGGATTACTGAAGTAAGCAGCTGGAGAGCCAGTGGGTTTTGTGACAAAATTCACAGATATCCAGCCCTTTGATCTCGAGACTTGCTATGGCTGTAACCAGAGATCTTGAAGGACTTGTGATTAGTCTGAATGAAAAGTGGAGTCTGTTGGAATTGTATGCAGTGCTACTTCAAATATTTAAGCATCTCTTGCCTAGTAGGAACAACCTTTGTTTTCGAAAGATTGCATTGGTATACTCATGTGTCAGCAGGGGAGATTCGCTGACCTTTAGCAGTTACATTTCCGTGTAGGTCACATGCTGACAGTCTTCTACAGCAGTTTGAACATTCCTGACTTTGGGTAGCTGAACTGCTCTGCCCTGAAAGCTGGTGAGAGTTCCAGAGAGCTGGTGGAATTCATAAGCCAGTGCTGAGTACTTTTACAATGCTTTAGAGAATGATTAACAAAACGTTTTTTAAATTATTTTCTTAGGAAACATCAAATACAAAACAAGCATGCTTTTTAACTCAGTAACATGCATGAAGTCACGAAAGAAAAGAATTCAGGCAGGACAAATGCCAAATAGCTGACATGGGCTGTGCCTTCAGTGTGCTGAGCGCCATGGTTCTGACCCAGCCAGCGTTTCAACAAGCACCTCTTTCTAACAAATTGGGGACTTTAATTTCAATGGACCTATTCACATACACAGAATTAAACTGGGAAGTGACTGGGGTCACATTGTTCAGCACCCTGGAGGATAAAAAGCTAAAGATACTAGAGAAAAAAAAAAAATTGAGGCTCATGATCACTTTTTAGTTCAGTTGTACAGTTGACAAAGCATCACGGTTTTTGACTGTGTGATGTTAGAGAGAGAGAGAAAAAAAACTTGAATTCTTGGCAGGAAAACATTTCTGGAACTATGCAGGAATTAATATATACACAGATGTGCTCTATGAGTTTTTAAATTATTTATTTAGAAAGTGGCTTGATTTCCATATGTGTGTGTTTGTATGTATGTAAATATACATAGTTGTGATAAGAGCAGTAATGGCTTATTTATTTGCTAGAATGCAGGTCAGCTAGGAATTGTAGGCTTTGACTGGAAGGATAGTCAGTACATTAATGACAGCCTCTTTCTGCTATTCATCAGAATGTTCTACGATCCAAGTGATTAAGTGCTCTATCAGAAGACTACGGCGCATGTTTAAACATGGTTATCAATCAAGATGTAAATTTTAATAGAAGACATTGAGATTGGCGGAAATCTATTGACTTGGAGAAATTTTAAAGTGGTTAAGCAAAGTAACTGAAGGCAGACTATGAGGATATGAATTTTGTTTTACTTTTCTAGTATTCCAGAATATCTCACTCTGTTGGTGCCCTTTGGGAATTCTACTTGTTTTACTTGACCAGCATAAAAGAAAGTACTTGGAGCTGAGCAAAGATCAGTGATTTTGTTTCATAGGAGAATTCTTGCAGTTTGATTTAATTCCAGTTTAAAACAAAAAAATAAACACTTAACAGAATTGCTATTCTTACATGTCTGTGTTTAAACTTCCTGACACCAAAGCAGTGCTCTTGAAGACCATTTCAGAGCCCCAGCTCCATCCTGGTGCCAGACAGCATAGTTGGCTCTGCTGGCCCACTTGATCTAGGGGTCTGTGGTGTGCCCTCAGCGTTCCATAGAGCATGGGGAGACAGGAATCTACAAAACAGGATCCTTTATCAGCCAGTGTGGCAAACCACTGGAAGGGCTTCATACATAAGCTGGTAAAAGCCATATAGGCTGCTGCTGGCATATTGGCAGAAAGTTATTAGCACAATAACTCATTTTAGGAAGTTCAAAGAACATAACTTGAAAGGAATCTGCCCCAAAATAAAATAGAGACGCATTTTATTTTGAGCCCAATGCATTATGTCTGCTGCAGAACAATGCTATTTTCAGTGTTAAACTCTTCCATGTAATGTAGCAGGGATCAAGCAGTTATTCAAGAAGGTGCCACATTTCATTTATATTTTGCTGGTTCAAATTTAGCTGCCTTTTTTTAAAGTTGTTTGCCATCAGGTACCATTTTGGTGCCTGTACAGTGTGACTTACTGGAGACTGGTTTTCCAGAGCAATTGCCCTATTTCCAAAATTTCCTGCATAATTTTTGGTAATCGGCAGACAGAGATCCATGACCTTATACTACAATGAACAGCTATTTTGTACCCATTACCTTTATCTGCAGCTTTTCATCATCTTGAAGATTAAATTGTATTCATAAAAGTATCTGTGGAATGGGCAAATGATGTGATATTTCATGGGAATGTATCCCCACGGGTGAATATTTATGTATCAAATTCATACATCTTGTGACCTTATGTTATGAATAACATGTTGACCTTATTCATATAAATAAATAGCATGACATTTCTTTACCGTGATTATTTATAATCAATATACATTTTAATAAATTTTCATCTGTTTAGTTGATGTTATGAGGACAAATGTAATCCAAGTCTAAATAACAGAGAAATTTTGCAATCCTTGAAAGTTCCTTTTTAAAATGCACTAGAAAGTTTGTATGTCTTCTAATTTCACCTTGAATTTTACGATTTGTCATAAGATACAACATAAAGTATTTTTACTGAACACTGAATCTCGTGTATTTGAATATTTAATTCATAAAACATTATTTTGATTTCCTATGAATATGCTAAGCTCAGCAAAATGTGGTGTTACTCATTAGAAAGCTGAGTTTTATAGGATGTCTGGTTGGTATGTGAGGTAACTTATATTGCTACTTAGGTTTACATTTAATAAACCTTAGCTAGGAAAATTGTTTAAATTTCAAAGAAAAGATAATAAATAAAATGAGCACATTGAATATTAATGTGAACTGTGCCTTTATTTTGTTAAAGCATTCAAAGTTAAATAGTGGTGGTCTGTTAACAATCTAGGGCTATTTGGCAAGTCTCTAAACTTACTCAATAATCAAAACATAAAAGGACAATGGAAACTTTTCACAATAAAAGAAAAAGGAGTTGAGTACAGAAACCAAACAAATTATTCTCTGCTTTTTCTTGGTAAGGAGGTGAACTTTATAGGAAGGGCAGCAAGCTCTGAGTTAGGGTTGCCTTTTCCTGCCTTTGTTATAAATTACATCTGTCTGTGAAGAATCCTCTCCAGTTACTTCGTGGTTCATGGCTACGGGGGAGGTGTGCGTGTCTATCTGCAATGGGGCAGAGAGAGACAGATTGTGGAGGAGCCTTTTCATTTTGCTGGTTTGTTTTTCACTTAGGAAATGGCAATTCTAAGCATTAATTTGTCTCGCTTACTAAATATACAGATGGATAAAATTCCTAAGAATCCAGCTGTGTAAATAGAATATTAACAAAACAACTGTTTTCTTCAGCATTTGTATTATTTGTTCTTTGTAGCTTGCTAGACTTTTGGAAGACTTCACCATTTAGGTTCAGTGTAAGCATTCAAAATGTTTTTATTAGGGCTTAAATGAGGAAAACATTTGGCAAAGGGATGGAGTTTATCCAAAGCATAATGTTTGATTGTTTCATGAGAGTCTGAATGCACTTCAACAATATTGTAAGGCACCAGAAATATGGGAATAAGCTGCCAAAGGGTACTGGAAGGAGAGCCATGTACATACTCAGGTGTAGTGTGTTCTCCATGCCCTCCTTCCCCTGCCCCTGGTGAGTACCCAAGGAGATCAGGCTGAGATAGCCCAGGTGTGACAGGGACTTGGTTCTGACCCCTTTCTCTCCTGTCTGCACAGTTTCCTTCACCATTTGATCCCGAGGCAGGAGTCGTTTGCAGGCTGCTAGTGACAGAGCAGGGTGGGAAATGCTGTCCTCCAATCCCTTCTTCAGCGTGGGCTGACGGCCAGCTCTCACCAGCTCCAGCGCACTGAGCCTCAATGTCTCCTCTTCTGCTTCTGGAAGTAGGTTCCCATCTGTCTCTTCCATCAGCCTTAGCTAACCTTGTGCTTCCTGAGTCTCCCACAAATCCACTGCGTTTCTGTGGAACCTGAGACTTCATGTCTTATGTGTTTCCAGCACTCAGAAAAACAACATCAAATAGGTGAACTATGCTGTATCTGCTCGGGGCGGGCTTGAAAACACAGCAGCTGGACCATTTTGGTGTTCTTCATGGTTAGGACTATTATCTAAAGTATTGTATGGTTTGGCTTCTTACGTGCACTGTTGAAAATTTGGTAGTGAACTCATCCTGAATCTCTTCTTGGCCAGCTTAAAGCAAAGAGAAGGAATACTTAATTTTTTATACTTAATGTTTGCTTTTTCCTACTTGTTGGAGTGTGCAGACTCTTTGGCTGACCTTAAGATGCTTATGAGGTGAGTGTTCACCTTTTTTTTTTAAGGCTGATTTCATCCTCGGATTTTGTCCTCTGACTGCAAAGCCTGTGTCAGAGCCCCTGTAGGTTCTGCAGAGCTACATTGCAGATGCTGCTGTGTCCAGGATAAAACCCAAGCAAAGACAGATATTTGCTGGAATGCCTCAAGTCTCTGCTCTCCACTTTTATGACAGGAGGTCCTTCTGACCTTTTTGGTTGGTTCTACAAGAATCCAACAATATTGTGAATACATATTGCAAAAAATATTGTTATTACTCCCATAGAACAGGACATTTTGCATGAATTACATGCTAATATGCATATGACTATTTTCATAGTATTAGAATTCGTGTGCTTGGTGTGTCGTTTCTGTTCTATGCAAATAACACTAGGCAAGGAAAAATATCTCCTGTGCAGTTGCACTGTCATTTATTTTGACTGTGCATATCAAATTTGGCTTGCGAACACAATCTAAGGAAATGGCATAGATTGAAAGTGATAGAGGTGGATGTTGCGTGCTTCGTTTATAGGAAGGCCATCCAAATATGGTTTCAGAGTTGTGAGAACATCTTGTGCTTGAGAAGTCTTGAATTTTGCATTGATCAAGGCTGTGGACAAGTTTCAGACATTAACAGGCTGGAATTCACATCTGTCTCTAGATTTACTGGATGTTGTGAAAAGATTGCAATACATTGCAACCAGTGCATGCAGTACTCTTGTATAATAAAATGGAAGAGTGCTAGGGATGTTCCTTAGAGATTATTCTGCTTTGAATATCTGCTTTACATTCTCTTAGCGTTTTTCTTAGCATTCATTTTGTATTCATGGTGCCCGTTTATCATTTTTGTCTCTGTCTGTTATACATTTAGGATCTTAATGATTTTCTTTTGTTCTAAGAAAGATACTGTGCTGGCTTTTTGTATTCCTCGGGAATTAGGATGCAGTTGAAGACTTACATGTGGAGAAATGTTAAATTACCTGTAATGGTCATATTTCCAATAAAGTATTGAGAAGTTTTACTGTCAGTTAGGCTTGTGACCATAGACTATTTTCAATTTTTTGCGTTACTGTTCTGGCAAGTCTAGATTGAAAGAAAGTGAGAGCGAGGGCTTANTTTTCCATTTATTTTTTTAAATAATCCTACCATTGGTCCACTGTGGTGCCCTCCGGTGGAATTTCTAAAAATGTCATTATATTTCTGTCGATTTTGAGAATGACCCTGTGAGTCTATTGATACAGCATGCATGCTGGTGTGGAACTGTGCATTGAACCATTAATTGCTGTTTAACAATCATGTTGTGTTTGAGAAATCAAGAAATTGTCAAGGTAGAAGTGAGAAGCCAAACGTTACTTATTTTGCCATGACACAGATTTTATCTTTTGTCCCTCCTCCTCGCTTACAAATAGAACTCTCTGAATCACTGAATGTAAAATTAATATCCTTTTCTTTGCAACACTGACACAGCCAAATACAATAGCAGAAGTTAAAGACAGGATTTCAGTCTTATCTCTGTGTTTCTGAACTACTGCTGGTTTGTCTTCAGTTCCTTCTCTTGTTATTCATACCGGTTTTATTGCAGTATGTTTAATTGTCTCTTTGTTCTGATCAATCCTCAGTTAAATGGGTAAATAACAAAAGAAACAGAGTACATAATCAAATTACCAGCAGTAATTGGTCAGTCCAAGCATTACTGGAACTTTATAGTGAGCAGAAAGAACAGGGCTTTGGTATCAGAGTCAAAAAGGCCAAGCCTTTAAAACTGACAGCACAAATACACTGGCACATCTTTGTGAATTTAAATTACAAATTATTGTGCACAATCAGAATCAGAGCAACTGGAAAATCATACAGCATGGATAGACTTTATTAATTTTAGATACAAATGACAGACATTAGACAAGCTTAGAAATCTGACAGACTAGGAGAATCTTAATATTTGACAAGTGTAAGATAAAATGAGAATTTGTCTCCTGGATTGCTGGGTTTTTTCCTTTCTTTCATAGTAGTGGGAACATTACACAAACTAATAAGCAGCAAATCATATGCATGAGAATAAAATGTAGAAGTCTGTGGTAAGGAAGCTTATTTAGGTAACGGGAAAGTTTGAAGTTGTACATTAAATGGTCAACAGGAGTATTACACAGGGGACTGGATTCCTCTGCAAATTGGGAATTAAACCCTACAATTTTTCAGAGTTCGATTGCCATTTTAATACATTTATGGCTTTGCAGACCATAATGTGAGTTGGTTTTGTTTCATTTTGTAGTGAAACAATACAATTAAAAAGACAAATCTGCTTTCTTCCTTAACGTGTATCTGTTAACATACTAGCAATTTTATTAGCAAAATAATTTGCTTAAGGTACCAATAACTCTAACCTATACAGACACATAGAATTAGATTTTTTTATTTTCATTTTCTCCTTCTACCAAATCAATTGGAGAAGAATGGACAAAAAGTAAAGAAAAGGTAGCATGACTTGGCTTTGTGGAATTCAGTTGTGTAAAACATAATTTTTATAGATTTGTGCTGCTTGCAAGAGTCTGTGTGTCAAATCCGATAAGATCAGTATGGTGGGGAAAAATTAAAGGTGCTCCTGAAGAGTACACTAAAGTTGACCAATGCTGCAATAAACAGTGGTGTTCCAGCAGGGTATTGCAGCTTCATTTTTACCTGGTGATCAGGTTGACTCTCTCAGCTTCTTCCCAGTTAAGACCCAATTTACTCAGGCTGTATGAAATCCTCAACGTGACACTAATGTTCTGTGGAACTCTGTCTTCAGGGAACAGTAATTTCTATTCATCAAAAACATCTTGAATTTGAAAATTAAGGAATTTGGGATGGAGACCTTTAGATAAATTTGCCATGGGATAATGCTTGAGAGGGCTTGTAATGTCTGTCCTTCTGTCTCCATTGTCAGGTATACATTTTGAGTGAGCAGCTGAGATTTGCTGTTAAAGTCATGTGTCCTCAATCCACTGTACCCCAAGCAGATCAGGGGAACTGCTAGGATTGTATCTAAAATAAACACTACATTACCATGATATGTAATGTTGGCACAATTTGGCCTCATAATGAAAACTATTACATTAGAAATATTCTCTAAAATGCAAATATCCCATATTTACAGTTGTAGAAAATACTGCTACAGCTTCTCAATGTGTGGCTCTGTGTGTGTATGTATAGGTAGAGTAGAAAGTGCTATATTGGTTCATCTTGTGGGTCATTCCCAAGTAAGACTTCACTTGAAAACATTTTAACTAATGGTGCTTTTCTGTAGCAATTTTTCTGTAGCAATTGTGTATTTTCTGTAGCAAATTAGGGAGCCTAGTTAGTTTTCAGCATTAAGAGCAGGTTGCTGCAGTATTTCTGCAATATAACAGGAATTATATTTGTTAATGTACTTTGGGAGCATTTAAATTCTAATCACGCCGACGAAAGGAAATTTCAAGTGATGGCAAGTAAATTTAAATTACACAACAGTAAAGACTTTCATACCTTTGAAAATATTTCAGCACTGGCTTTTTTTTCACTTGCTTTGATTATCCATGATCACAGCAGCAGAATTCTATTGCTGTTGCCATAATTTCTAAAGCATAACTGTGCTAACATGAAATATGTATATATAGGTACATTTGCCAACTTGTTTTAATTTTATCATTGGCTTTCCACCTCATGTATTGGGAGGGGCTGCTGATCAGTGCAGTGGCTGAAGGAGAATGCAGAATTGTTGCAGGAGAAAATGAAGATAAGCAAGCAGAAAAAGTAGCCATTTTTTCTGTGGTTTCATGTTGAAGAAAATAATATTTCCATCCTATAAAACCTGTCTCTGTGACCTCTGGCAGCCCTTGGTGTTCCAACCAGCATTTGCTGGCCATGCAGGTGTGAGTGGCTCACAAGCACTGTGTAAGGCAGGATTTTTATGCCACATAAAATGGTGAGCTTTGCCCTTGTTGAGCAATCCTCTGGATCAGGTCTCACAAGCTGTGTATGTCCAGTAACCTAATGGATATAGCTTGGCTTCTCCTGCAACCTGGGTCTTGGCTAAGGTAGAAAAATGCAGTATAAGATATGCAGTGACTGTGGAAGGCAGGACAGTTCTTTCCAAGGAAGCATTTTCCTACCCTTTTCCAGCTCAGTGTCCTCCTACCATGAGACTTTCTACCTCTTCAGCAGCACCTGCTTATTGTAAAAATGAGAGGAAAGAACTAAACACCACTTTTTTTATTGCTGCATTTAACCTCTGCTCTTTTAATCATGTGCACAGCAGGAGAAAGGGGATGTGCTCTAGCAACTTGTCAGCTATGAAGCAGTGCAAATTTTTAGCTAGAAATCATGCTATCAGTTGGAAGTAAACAATAAGTCTGCATATATTTAATTATTTAATAAATTTTGAGTTATGCTATTCTTTTAATTATATTAATCAGGCAGGCTCCAACACTGCAAGCCTTAGGGCTTGAAATGCAATTTCAGTGCTTTGTAATAAATTTGCCAAACTTTGGAAAAAGATGAAATGGCTTAATATTAAACATTTGCCTGATTTAAATTTTACTAACCCATGCACTTTATAATTCATATCCTTCCAGTGCAATGTACAGCCCCAGCAGAACGGCCATAATAGTACTTGTGAGTAAGCATTCCTTTTGCACACAGGTTTTGCTTATAAACTTGATGAATAAAGGCCTGGCTATCAAGGGAATGGTACAGATCTCCACAGCCTTACACTTCAAGGTCATTGGTTCAAGCTCACATCATTAAAGACAGAAAGGTAACGTCCGACTGCTGCTTCATAACCTACATTAAATGAGTTCGTGGTGTCCGTGGAGACAAGGGAAGGGAGCAACCACTTCAATAGCCAGAAAAGGGCTAGGACTCATGCACGAGTCCAATGTACTCCTGACTTCCCCTGCATGCAGTCCTAAGGGCTGTACATTTTCCTCAGTCTGGAAAGGTTGTAGCCACCCTACTTGGTCTCATTTGGTATCATAAGCTTAACTGGGTTGAGCTAGGTAAATATGCCAGCCGAAAAGGATCCAAGGAAAATGCAGGTAGAAGATGGTTTGATGATGAAGTAATAGTGAACCTGGCTTGGTGCTGCACAATGGGCTCTTTGAAGGGAGTTGTCACACTGATATCCTGGCCACTGGTCATTACCTCAGGCATATAAATCAGAGGCAGAGAACAGTTGGCCATGGTGTCCTCATGACTGCCTTCCAAGTGGGTAATTACAGCCTGCCAATGGTAGTTCTCAGAAAAGTTAATCACATGAGGTGCTCTCTTTTTTGATCAGTTGTGCAGTGTGATTGTTGCTTAAGGCTCATTTAAAGAAGTAGTTGCCTTTCAGTGATGTGATTCCTTTATGTGAGACCTTTATGAACATTAGGTGTGTTTAGACTAAGGAGTTTGTGGAACAGGGCAGTGATTTTTTTATTAGCCATTTCATATTTAGTTGTCAAAATGAAGTAAATTGCTTCTGTCTGCTCTAAAAAGTGCATGATTTTTCCTGCAGCTTTTTCCCTTCCTTTGGTCTTGTTGTTGTCATTGTTTGCTTTGAAATCTGGGCTGATACTGGACCCAGCATGTCTTTACTTAATGTATACATGGGGCTAAGTGAAAGAAATTATTTCAGCCATTATAAAAGAGCCCTATGACTTCTCCTCTGTGGTAACTTTATTTAGGAACACAGAGAACACAGACAAAGGGAGGGAAAAAAACCCAAAAAACTTCACTTAAGTAGTTACTTTATTAATAAGCTCCCTTTAGAACATTTTGTGAATAAGAAGGAAAATAGGTGAGAAAAACCAGAGAAGGAGAAACTCAGCCTCTTATACAAATGAGTTTCCAGGGAAAAAATACAGAGATATGCAACCCTGGCTTGGTTTGGTTTGTTTCTTTTGCCATTTAGCCCTTGTTACTTGTATAACATAAAGTTTTTATACCTTTGGAAGAGGTTTAAGTCACAGATTTTTTATAGTTTTAATATGAGTATACATTGAAAATACTTAGTAATATTTTACATTTAATGTGGGGTTTTCTTTTTATTGTCAACACTTCACCGAAGCAGAAAGCATTTTTGGAAGAACCCTTACCCATGTGAGCCACTGAATTAGTCTAATGTAGCAGTTGTCAACTGATAGGTGGTTTCACTTAATTGTAATGGGGAAAAGCCAGTGGAAGATTTTGCAATGGAATTTTATGAATGAAATTGTGGTTTACTATTAAATAAATATGCGATACTCAGTGAAATGATCTCTGGAACTTTTGTGAATATTTTATTCAATAACCTTAGCCCATGTTTGTTTTTATGAGGAAAGTGAAGTTCCAACTATGTCTTTTTTTAATTTAAAATGTCAAAAGCTTCTGTATAAAAAATACATTTCAACCTCTAGGTATTCGTGCATTGCAAGAGTATTATTTCTTTTCATAAAGGATTCCATCTAAATGCACATAATAACTTTTTTTTTTTTTTAGTAGCCCAGAGGGAAACATGCATAGGATATGTCAGTTCTTTCCTGAAAGAAAACAAGATAATTAATCCCTCACTTTGCACCTTGTTTATTTTGCCTCCAAACTTGAATGCAAAACTTTTTTGACAAAAAAGCAATTAGGTTTTAAAATTGTTGTCGTCTCTGTTAGAAAATTACACAGACTTGAAGTAATTAAAAAAAAAAAGAATTCTTCTATCTCAAGGTATGGCAACCTGTGGTATTTAGTTGGAGGATTTTTAGGGTTTAACAGAAAAACAATGGAACTTTTATATTTCAAAATATTAGTGCATCAGCTTTATTGGAAAAAGCTGAAATTGTTCAAATGACCTAAGTAAAACAATTTGGACTACGATTCCCGGAATGCTCATGAAGCTGACATGTCTACATGTTCTCAAAAAGTCATAATCCATCATTCTGATGCTAGATCGATGGATTATGACTTTCTGATGTCAGATCTGTGAATTAAGGCTTTTTTGAGTACAGCCTGCTATCCAATTATTGCCCCTATTCATATATTATAAATCATTATTCCTTCACCAGGTAGTCAGCAGTTTCTATTTCCTGAAGTTTCAGAGGCTTCTTTTTTTAGCCATTGTGGCACTCCCATTGAGCAATCAAAAATGGAGGGTGCTGACCTGAAAAATAAAGCTTCTATCACAGCAAGTTGTTGAGGGAACAACAGTCATTTCTAATTCTTCTAGTTTCTGTTGAAATAAAGGGTATTAGATTAGACTGTAGCAAATCTCATCCCCTTCCTGCACAAACAAGCAATATAATAAATTAGTACAAAAGCTGTTGGCACGTCTTGACTTCATTTTTAAGTGCTCATGCCTGAGTTTCTTAAAACTGATGCTTTCTTCTGAGAAGTTGACTTTTTTTTAATGTGAAGACAGATCAGCTTCTGATTTAAAGCTGAAATTTGCCAGTGTGCTACCTTAAGTGACTGTGTCTATTAGGTGCTGTTAAACTGGAGTTCCTTTGAATGAATTATTTATAGAGTAATAAACTTACCTCTAATGCAATGGAATATATGATAAAAATAAAAAACGCTTTACTGTAACCAGTTTAGGTGTCAAATCAAAATATATCTACCACAACTTTATTAAAAGATATTCAGTAAAAAAAGAGGAGTTGTTTTAGGACCTATCATGCATCCAAAAAAGTCATTAAATGAAATGTAATCATGTTGTGTTGGAGAGTTATCTCAACAGATTTCTCAAGCTAAGGGAATTTAGATCTAGTCCATGTGGATGGAAAAAATCAATAGTGTGATCTTGTTGGTTTTTATTTCATTTTGCTGTACTGATATTCTTCATTAGGATGCAGTTTTCACAGTAGATGGCTGTGCATAAAATATGCCCAGTCAGTACATTGCTAGTGGAATAGTTGTCAAAAAGGATAGTAATCGATGAAAAGGAGCGTGGTGTAACGAGTGGGGGAATTCATCTTTATTAACTATTCCTTCTAGTCCTGTGCCTGTTGTGAGAGAGCTCTCATAGTGCTGCCTCATGCCTCAGTTTCTCCTTTTGGTGGCCACGTGGATTCTAAAATCTGTGTCCCAAGGATTGTTTCCGTGGCACTCTCCTGAAAAACAGGTTTGTCTATCTTGTGTTACCCCTGTTGCTCTTCAGTCAAGGATGTTATCAGAAACCATCTGAGAGAGTTAACAGGCTTTTTTCCTGTCCTGCCATTAAATAGTTGGGAGGCTCAGTTTGTAGTATTTTAATATAAGGGAAGACATTTGTCCTAGCATATTCATCTTATTCCTTATTGTTTATTTCAGGAGTTTTGGTCATTAATGGCATCCTTGCTCTTCCCTTTCCTGTTACCTCTTCTACATTTTCAAATTTGGCCACCAAGACTTCCAGGCTGCTGCAGAGCATGGAAAGAGGTGTTTTGTTGTGAGAGCAGAAATAGTTGTTTTGTGAATGCCATTGCAGAAAGCATGACTTCAAGGACAAGTGCCAGCACAGGGATGGAACCGGGGCGGGGCTCCAAAGCCTTCCTTGTTTCAGATAGCCCAGTTCTGCTGGTGGGGAGTTGAGCGAAGCTCCTTCTGCCACCCACGGAAGTCGGCTCCAACCCATTTTCAAATTTCCTGTAAACTGCAGATGCCCACTAGATGGAGACACAATATTTTATACATTAGTGGCTATACAGATGGTAATCAAACCCACCAGCTGCTGCCTGTGCGTTCTGGGCACCTCGCCAATTTACTGGCAGTATGTTGACTGGGAAGCAGACAGTGACACACTTTGATCGAAAAGCTTGTATGATGATTTTTTTTTTGTTGTAATATTATTGTTTTTTTAAAAAATGATAAAAGAGATCAAGATGTGTATCTTGATCAAAGGGTACTGCTGTCTGCTTTCCCATCAGCAACTTCTAATTTATAGAAATCAGATTGCATGGAAAGCAATCAGCAAAGGTTTGAGGTCTCTCTTGTTCTCACTGCCAAGACATGCTGACAAGTGAGAAAATTAAAATCAGAGAAGGTAGGGAGAGAACTAGTAAAACACTGGTTGAAATATAATTATTTAAAGTTCATGATTTTAATAATTTTAGGGCTGTTAAAAAATCCAGTTAAAGTGCTCAATTTGGCTTTCGCTTGTATTATAAGAGTGCCTTAAGGTCTTTCTCTGATGGAGGGTGTTGCTTTGAGACTAATTTACCATGGAGAGAGAAATATATCTATTACTTGTTGTCATGGAAAAATAACCTGTCTCTGGTTCTGGGGCCAAGTTTTTCAAAGGTACCTCCTATCAGCTCTATTTCTTCCACATGGAGCTGTGCATCCAGTATGATTTATTAGGGTGTATACATGACACAATGGACACCTGCAAAGAACTCTTAAACCAGTCAGTCCTATAAATGTGAAGATACTTTGTGTAGAGGGAGTTTATTGAAAATTTGTCTATCACACTTGGTAAGGTCTTTTCTCTTTTGGGTTTCCAGCTGAGTCGTTTGTTTTCAGCTCTTGGTATTGAGCTTTCTTCAAAAACCTTCCTTTTTTATATTTTATTTTTTCAGTCCTTCCGTAAACAGCAACTAGCAGTTGCATGTATATATGTGTGTGAGTGTATGGACTGTGTTTCAATGCATAGGTCAATATTTCTGGCCAACATAAAAGCACAAACCCAGTGACAGATATGAGAATTGCTTCCCATTCTGCCAATTTCTAAAACCAAAATGTAGAATCACATGGTAGAAGGACCTGGGATATGTGACATTTTGTCTAGATGGAATGAGGGACTACTGGAGGGAAGAAGCTTGGTGTAGGTAAGGAAATGAATAGGGCCCACCTCCAGGAGTCTTCAGTGTGATCTTTGATCTGCTCTCTGGGTTATGCTCAGCCTTTCTGCCTCTCCTCTGCCCATAAGATGTGGTTGCTGCTTCCCATTGCTCTTGCTCCTTCCTTCCACAGCACCAAATGAAGTCCTGTGTTGCCATCCAGCCTGTCTTTCTCCCTGTTGCCAGCTGAGCTTCCCAGACATTAGTGATTTTCCTATCTTCTCCACTTCTCTGCTTGGCAATCCGGACACATTGGATGTTCCTGCTGAGTGCTTTCTTCTAAGGGTTAGATCAAAAGAGCAACTTCAGAGTAGGCGATGTCATGTTTCTGGGTATGGCTCTGCCTTCTCAGGGGAAGATGCTGCCATGGGATGCTTGCTCCCTCTAGGTATTTATGACATTGCTGTTTAGGAAAGCTGCCAAAGAAAAGGTGCTGCTGAAAGGAATAAATAAAACCCTTTGGCATCATTGCTTCATTTTTTTCCCATCAAAAGCCGACACATTGTCTTTATCTCATCAGGCAAATTGTGTGCAAACTTTGTGATCACATGTTCTTTGCCTATTTTTGTAGAACAGTTTCTCAGAAAGACAAAGCACAAGGGGAGGAAAGGAAAGGCTGCAGTGTATAACTCAATGCACTACCCTTCAGCCTCACTTATTCTGTGGCTGACTCCATAGATTTTGACTCCAAAGTTGGAAGTGTTTGCTCTCTATTCTGAGTTGTGCTAGAATTCTGTATGATTGTGGAGATCTTTGAACAAATGCTAGGTTTTTGTTGGTTCTGTTACTTGTGTTCTGGTAATTTTCTAGAAGATGTAGTTAATAGAATTTATAAGGGATAAGGAGTTAAGAGACTGTTGTTTGTTTGTTTTTTTAATTGGAGAGAAATTATTCAGTAGAGATGTTTGTTTCTTCTCATGCATTGTTTAAACAAATTCTAAAAATCCATATTGGATTATACGATATGTCATGAGCTTCCTAACAAGTCAAAGCAGAATGAGATTTATGCGCTTTCTCAGCAGAAACCATTTCATGCCCCAACAGAAATGGAAATGACTGTTCTCAGAAAGCTTCCAAGTTGAAGTGGGAGGAGATAATCTGTAAGGAGATGTTACCTTCTCAAAAACAACCTCACATCATCCAAGGTGTGGTTGGCTTTGGCAGTTTACCAAGGGGAAGCTTTACTAGATTTCAAATCACCCACCTTGCCAAGCTGTGCTGAGGCAAGGCTTTGTTTAACTCCTGCCTTCACCAGACCAACCCTGCCCCTGCCCACAGCTGTGTTTTTATCTGACATGAATGACAGGATTATAAGGGAGAGTTAAAACAAACACGGGCACTCAAGCTGAGATGCAGCATAAACAGATTTATGACCACGTATGGCCATGTATGAGAGGAGCCTCCTTCCCATGGGGCACCAAATCCAAGTGTCACGTAAGGAAGGGGTGGCTTCTTGTGACTAACAGGCTATGGTTAGAACTCTGCAGATTCGAGCCATATAGAAATGGAGTTGTAAAGAAGTACCGGTATCTCAGACTTATGTGGGGGTTTTGTGTATGCTGATCAAATATTCTGGTGTTAAAATAGACTAGTTTCACATAGAGAGGTGACTGAAAACTGTAACTCTGAAATTTCAGAGAAGAACTGGCTTGCTTCTTCATTCCCAAATTGGGAAATATATGCTAATGGCTTAATTTTTATGATAAAAACATGAAAAATAAGTCCCTAAAATAGTGTTGAATCAATTTTCTGATAAAACAAATTTGTTTTCCCATTTGTGATTAAAATGACCTACAGTAAGATTTTTTTTTTAACTAGGTGTTAATTAAAAATATGGAAATGGATTTTAAAAACCTTGCAGTTCACAGTGGAAGAATTACCATAACTGATCTGTTCTCAGAGCCATGCCTGTTCTGAGATGTTTCTAAGATGTCTAAGTTACTGGTTGTTTTTCTGCATGATTGTTTCCAAAGCAAAATGTGATTCCAATAAAAACAGTAATTGAATTTACAGTCCACAGGACAAATTGTTGTTTTAACAGAAACTTACACACTCAGGCAAAGACCTTATGTTTTAGGTCTAATAACAAAGAGCACAAGCTCTCCATTTTTATGTGCCCGTATATTCTGGAAAGTTTTCTAATGTGGCATATTTTTTTAAAAAAAATCCATATTGTATTTTTTAAATTGTGTGAGCAGTTTTTTCCCCTCTTAGCTCTGGATCAATATTCCTTAGGTTGTGTTGGTTTGGGGTTTTTTTAATGCAACCTTTTAAATGTTACTGCAGCTATTTTCTGTAGCATCAGCTGGGGGTGAATCAATACAGACAAGCCTATCCACATCTAATGCACCTAATGACTGAGAGGAATTTGGAGAGAGCTTGTTCACCTGGCATTTGGTGCTGAGAAAATGTGCAGAGCACGGAGCAGTTGTGTGAGGGGCTTGGCCGTGGCCAGTCTTGTCTGGGGAAGAGGCTGATTTTGGAGGAAGTGGGTAGAAAGGGAAGCCTGTCCAAGAGCAGTGGCAGACAAAGGCAGGAGGTGGGACCTCTTTGCAGCATCAGGCAGTGACTGCACTTCACTGTATCAACAGCAAAATGCTGTTTTTCTGCTGTCAGACTTTCTCAGCAGGAGCCCCCAGGCTCTTCTCAAACTCTTTTTGTTCTAAATGGTGTGGAGGGTGAAGTTTTCCTAGGTTTTTGGAATCTTCCTGGTGCTTTTCTTTCCTGTACATGGCACTCCTGTTCAGGTAAAGCCTGAAGTCTGCTTGCTGAGCTAAGAGAAATCTGGTGGGGCTCAGCTCCAGGGGCACAGGCTGCTCTGAACTGGTGTGTGGAGAGCATGAGACACACTGGAGATTCACACATGCTGGAGACAGGCATGTCTACATTAGCAGGCTTTTTTTGGAAGACTTAGAGCTGACCTAAGGTCCTGTGGAATGGCTGGTGACATATTGCTGCATCTCCAGGCAACACCTGGAAAAAACAGTCCAGGATAGTGCCAACAGCTGGCTGACTCTTCCCCTGCACACAGGGGTGCAGGAGGAACACGTGGTGCTGGTAATCATCTCTGAGTTCCTACAGTGACCATTTGAATAAAAAAGGGAATATTTCATGTTTCTCAGCACCAGGCAAACCAGGGACCCTGAGTGAGGAAGCCAGCTTTCCTAGGTTCCCCTAGGGAAAAGGAGAGGGAGCAGGCTGTGCTTGCTGTGGTCCAGGGCAGGTACATTAAGGAATTTTTAGGTTCTTAATTCATCTTAGTTACTCTGACTGTCTCTCAGGAGAGGCAATCATCTTTGCAGTTCCTGCAAGGAGGGGTTTAGGGGGTTGACAGAGCCCCTAAAGCAGGTGTGATGAATACCAGCCCCCTAAGCAATTTAATTCTTATAGGCCATTTTGTTGCCAAAGGCACATGCTCTCATGCAAATTGGTTTTCTGAGAGTATGGAATTGCAGCAAGTATTTATAGAATGTTTGAAGCCTGGTCCCAGAAAGAGGTACCAAGATGCACCTGGCCAAGTGTGGTTTCACATTTTTATCATAATGTTTTCAGCATTCATATTGGATCTTACTGATTAAGTAATGTGGGAAAAGAGATGCACAACAAGGAGGTGTAAAGCTCCAACCTGATAAAGGTGGATGCTACCAAAATATTAGACTGCCTGTTGTTCACTGGGTTCAACAGAACTTACTTTTATGGTTTTCAGATGTGATCACATGAATAATAAAAAGAGCCTTCATTTTTTAAAAACATCTGTAGCTCTATAGAGGTGACTACTGTGGGAAAGATGCTTGTGGGGTTTTTTTGTGTTTTGTTTTTTAATGACTTTAGATCCCTGTTGATTATGACTCTACAGCCAGAATAGGAGCTGGTTTCTCTTTGCTTGTTTGATGGGTGCCCTTGAAGTGGATAGTGGGGGGTTGGTACTTTGAAGAGTCCTGACATGCAAGAGTTGCACTTTCAAGAACTAAAAAAAAATCCTTCACCCCTCCTGAAAATCTGTGGGTACTATTTTTAAAAGGGTTACATTAACCCTGAGCATTTAAAATTATGAGACATATCCCAAAATATCATGAGTTGCTTAAAAATAATTATTTTGTTCCTTTTCCTTGCAGTGTAGTTTTTGAGCTTCCAAGATTTATGTTTTCAATCTTTCCTCTGCAACCATAACAGCTAACTTTATTTTTAAATGAAAGCTGAGATTTTCTTGTAATCCCAGAACTCTAGGAGATTTGGCAATGCTAAATACAATGCAAATTTAGAGTGACCATTCCAAGGTGAATCATTTAGTGATGTGTCCTCAGCATTAAAGCCAACTGGGAATATTTTTTTAAATGTCTTTCATTTTGTCTTTCTAAATAATCTGCAAATTGGCAGCAATAATTGGAAGCTTGGTAAAAGCAGTAGAAGACAACTGCAGCCTAGTAAAAATCAAGGGGTTTTGTTGGGGTTTTTTTTCCTGGTATGTTAGGATAGATAGATTCTTACAGAATCTAGGTATTAAGGGCATTCTGCATTAAGATATCTCTAGAGGGAAAGGCTTTGGTTGTTTTTGTAGAAGCACCCTTTTCTACTCAGTCAAGCATTAAAATTGGCAGCAGTTCCTGGAGTAGCAAGAAAATCCTGGTTGTTGTCCTCGTATAGTTACTGAAAACAGTAAGAGGATATGTAAAAGCTTTAACTCCAAGGAAAAATATTTATAACTGTGACATTGTGTTTCCTTACAGTAATTTATGGGCAAAATGTAGGAAAGGAGGAACACAGGCTATAAATAATATTTCTTATGTAAACATAATGGCAGTAGCAAATTCTTTTTATTTAAAAATTAATATTGATGTTCATTAATATAAATTACCACATTTCAGATGACTCTGATGTCCTTGAGGCCAGATGTCACTGACTGATTTACAGCTTCCTGGGGGGAGGAGGAGATCCTGTTTTGTCAATGTAGGCACCAAATTGCTTCAAATAGCTATTTTAGACTAGATTAATTACTAATGTATTGTCAACAAAGTCGATTCACATCGCAGCTCAGAAACATGGAAAACTCTGTTTTAGAACATATTGACTTGGATTTTGAAATGCAGGAAAAAGAGCATAAAGCCTACCTTTGACTCACTGAACTTCTACCTCTTTTAGAAATAGTGGCTTGAAAATTCCTGCCCAGGAACAAGCACAGAGAATTTCCACGTGCATCATTAGCAACCAGGGAACATCCTTCAGAGGCAGAGTTTTAGGCCCTCATTGATCTTAATTCTACTCTTTAATATTAATACAAAAGTGTGTAGCGAGGGTGTGCAGGAGGAAGCTCTGCTGCCTCAGTCACACCACGGAGATCTGATATCTGGGTTGAGTTTTTGAGTGCTTCGTAAAACCCTTCGGTCCTTTGGACCTCATGTATTAAATTTCTGCAAAAGAGGACAGCAGATGTATTTGCAGAGCTGTCAGCAGCCTCCCAGGAACCTCCTGTGGGAATGCCAGTGGGTGATGCCTCCGCAGGCAGGTGGGGTGGATTTGTTGTGTTTGCATATGCTGGCAGGTTAAAGGGGAGGGATAAAAAAAGGCAGGCTGGTTTGAGTCAGTGCATCTCTGTCCATTAGGTATTCTTTCAAATTCAACCACATGAAATACAGGCAGCCAACAAACCATCTCTTGTAAATGCCTTTTATTCCAACAGCTGAAATTCAGCACATTTGTAGGTGTGTGGCCAGGCATGCTTAGCATGAATAGCAAACTGATGTAAATCCTGTATTACAGAGCTTGCTTGATAGCGAATCTCATATATATATGAGAGAAATCCGTGCAGGCCTCTGGTAGCATAAGGTCCTGTGGCATACAAGTGCAAACTACACAGGTGATATGAATATAGAGAATAATGCACAAAGAACTCCCTTTTTGAAACTCATCTGCCATTCATATAAATCAAACCCAGATCCATTGAAAGGCTTTGAAAGATGTTACAAGGCTTTAGGAATGGTCCATGTTCAACGTGGGATCTTTTTTCCAATCCTTATAAATAATCATTTTCCTCTGTTTGGTAAGATTAGCTGCAGAGAATTTATGTTAAGACTGTGTGGAAAGGAGTACAGAATTTCAGATAATATCAGGCTGAAAAGGTGGTTTTAAAATGTTTCTGTGATACAAAAGCCTTCTACCCAAGAGGCAAATGCATCACCCCGCAGTCTTTTTTCTCATTTATGAAATAAGTAAACATAAACTCTGAATTCTCATTTTCAGCAAGTATGTTAGTAAATCCAAACTGACCTTGACCTTAGCTTTGCTAATTTCCAAACTCTCATATTTATTCCTGGAGTAGATTGTTTCCCTTCATACCACATACATAAATACTGCAAACCTTTCCAATGCCTTGAATTAGAGTGTAAGTAAATAGCTGGTTTTAATCTACATAATATTTTGAGAGCAGACGTTCTGTGCTATGACTATTAAGATATACCCAGCAGCCATTTCTATAATACTAAAACCTCTTATATATATTATTAAAAGTAATGCTATCAGCCAGGGCTTGTTTTATGCCACAGAAACTTAAATAATAAAATACAGCATGGATAAAATCTGCAATAATAGTAACTTAGCAAAATTAATTTAAGTAACAGATAACATCTGGGAGAAAATGTAATGGTATATTGGTAAGTTTTGCAAAGCTAATTTTATAATAACTACCACATCTGTGGAACTCATCTATTAGAACGCTTTACCAATCTTCTTTCCTGCCATTATTCTGTTTTAGAAATTTCCCTGTGTAGTATTTTACTGTCTTTTCTCTGCCTACGTTTGGAAAAAGGCAATTTGCTACCTCTCAACAAGAAGAAAAGTGTGTGAGTTTATGTGCAGAACACCACAGGTTTATACAAACCTGTCTTTATGCCCACTTGTAGCAGAAGGAATTCCGGAGCGGGCTGTGGCACGGGGCTGTGCTCTGAGAGCAGTGCCTGCACCAGCTGGGAAAGCACTGGGAAAGTGGTGCTGACCCATCAGTCCCACATCAACATGTGCTGACTTCTCCCAGTGGCCTCCTGGCAGCCCACCTCGTGAGAATTGGTAAGAGCCGTGCACCTAATTGTCCCTCCAGTCTCTTCCGGAGCAGCTGACACTGATATGCCAGCTACATTTGTGCAACGGCCTCACAATTCCTTTATGTTCGAATTCCCGTGGAGCCGCTGGACCGCAATGTGCAGGAAAATATTGCCAATTAATTTTAAGGCATTATCATCTTGCCAAACTGTTTCTCACATTTCGATAGTTATATTGATTCAAGAGGACACTTTGAGTAATACATCTTTGTCATAGTGAATAATGCTCACATAATGACAAATCTTCGGGAATTAAAAAAAGGAGGATGAAGTTTTTAATGTAGGTCAGTGGAAGTAATTCACCATAAATTTACTCAGACTTCAGAAACTAGCAACATTTTTTTAAAGCCACTGTAACTGTATAAAACTTACTGTGTCTCCTTCTCTGTTTTTAAATAGATTTTACTACAGAGCCATTGGTGCTATTAAACATGAGGTTTTGTTCAAAGGAAACACAAAGACTTAATTGTGTTTTTTAAAGGAAAGTATTGCATCAGAAGGATTCATTTAAATACGTTTGTTGGCTTCAGGCTCTCACCACAATTCATTCGTTCTCATTTTCCCCTGGACTTCTTAAGGACACAATGTATAGGAAGGAGCAATGCAGAATGGCATTTTTAGGTCACTATATTTTGGCTGTAAACTGTAGTCCTGCTCATAAACTTGTTATTACTAAACAAAATGCTTCATATTCTACATTGAAGTTTCACAGTCTTTAAAAAAAACTTTTGGCTGAATGTTGGGACTATTATGGCTCATTAAAGAGACTAGTTCTGCTGTAATTTAGTTATTTCTTAATGATCCAAGGGTTATTATTAGACATGGAACAGATGAGTAAAGAATGGCTCTCTGTAAAAAGACGCAGTGAAGTAAAAATATTATTCAGAAAAACAGAACCTCTGAAAATCATGTCCATGCAACAAAAATGTATTTGATCAGCTTGGAATTGATTCTCAAAACCTGGTGTTTATTTTTTACGTTATTTTACTTTTTTTAAATTCAGCCTGGAGAGAATAAATGGAATAATGATTTCATCTAAATAAAAAAATATATTTTGAGTGAATACATAACTAACTAAGCAAAAAATGTTGTGTTAGGGAAGCAGAAAGTAATTTTGAATTCTCTTCAGCTTCAGCTAACATTTTTAATAAGAAAATATAAGGTAAGAAATCAGAGAAAATGGAAATAGTTGATAAATTTAAAAAGCTTGAGTTTTTCTAAAAATAGAATTTGAAAACAAAATGTCTTTATTTTTGAAAAAAATGCAGTTTAGGTCAGTTTTTTCATTTTGATGCAAAACCCAAACTTTCTGGCTATTTCTTTTCTAAGTATGTAGGCACTGACAAAATGCTGAAAATTTGAATTACAAGTGATAAAGGAAAATGCTTCTATTTTTTTTTTTCTCCTCAGTTATAATCTGCAAATCTTTATTTCAGCCTTTTAGGTCCTTATAAAGATGGGCTAGTACTGTCTACCTACTTTACTGAGTTCACATGACAGGGAACCTTGGAGGTAGTGACAGAGTTCAAACAGAAGTCCTGAAAAGCTTTTAGGACTACAAAAGAGATTTTTATTGTAATGAAGTGGCTAGGTCTAACTTCTTATTTCAAGTTGTTGCTATCACTTCTGCAGATGTATAGAATCTTTAATATTTTCAGCATGTTTAACTGTAGCAAGGAGCTAAATGACCCAAATATCAACCTTACTACAATTTCAAAAGTATGAGAAAATTAATTTATGGGAGCTGCAATTACCCTGATGTGAATTAATGTCGTTTACTTACACCATCCAAGCAAAATCCTGTTTGTAATCGCTGACTCAGAACTGGAACATCTGCCTCGTATTCTCGATGGGCACTTCCCCTGTAGAGGCCCCAGACACACCATTTGAGTGCTGTACCCTGCTCCTTGCTTGTTCACAAATGCCTTTTTTCGCCCTATTTGGCACATATGTTCTCTGTCATCCATTTTTTTTAAAGTAGGACACAAAACCTTTAGAGGACACAGGGCTGCCTTCTGCATCACTCCTGAGAACCTGAGCATGGGCTTGGTGCTTCGTCCAGCTGCTCTGAGGGGGACAAGCCATGCCCTTGTCAAAGCACTCCTGGCACCGCAGGTCACACACCAGCAGAACACCAGTGGGGTTCCCATGGTCACAGCAAAGGAACAAGATGAAGCAGCAAAACTCAGACCATCAGGGACTTTTAAATTACAGTTACATATTAAAATATTTTTCATCGGGCTTTATTTGATTTAGTGTCACTGCAGCTTCACTCCAGCTGACTCCTTTGATATGGCCCCACAATTCTGCTGCAAGTCCTTCTGATGCAGCAAGGTCCCTGTTCAGAAGTGACAAATTTGCACTGGGAAGACAGAATGTTACCTGAGCACTGTGTTTTCTAAATGTAATTATCCACATGAGTAAGAAGCTGTAGCATTATGAAATTATGAAAATCATCTGTTCTTTCCAAGTATTATAAAGAGGGCCCCTTGAGAGGCAACTAGAAATTAAAGCTGATCTATAATCATTTTCAGAATGTTTTCCAGTTCTTAGCACCTGGATAGTAACAGAAAAGGTATTGTTTTTTGTTGTTTGCCAGCCATTTCATTTCCATTTTAAAAAATCTGCAAGAAACCTCTGAGCAATAATTAAACATGAATTACTTTCTTCTTTTTTCTTTTTTTCTATTTAATACAACCAGGATGAGATTGAACTTGACCAATCTGCAGTTTCCCCCTCAGCTTCAGCGACAGAATCTCAGGTATAGTTTTGTTCATTTTAATTCATTTTGGGGTTTTTTTTAAGCTATTTTTCTATGAATTTCCGTTGGATCCCAGTCACTGGTGAAAATTATTTTCTAGAACATAGCATGAATTCTCTTCTAAGATTGAATGAAATGGCTTTTAATGCATTAATCAGTCAGCAGAGGACATTTATTTGAGTGAGCCCCTCTGGGCTCTCACCCTGTGTGAGGATGTGTCTGCCTGGGCTGGGCAGTGCGAGACAGCCACGATGGTCTCTGTCGAGACAGCACTTCCCAAAAGCAGCTCTGTGTGCTGTTCCCTGTCCTTGTGCTGGCACTTTTGGGTCTCATAGAGGGCAAGAGGGTGTTCTAACTCAGTGTTTCCTGTGGCTGGTTGCTGCTAGGGGTCTGACCGGGGGGATTACCTGCAAGAGCCCTGTCCAGAGGCAGTGTCTTCTGTGGATGGAGTCACTGCTGAAGATGAGAAGTCTGCAGAGTGTGAAATCCCAAATGAAATTATTGGCAACCTTGAGGTACTATTACTAGAAAGCTATTCACTAATTCTGTCTATGGTTAATTAGCTAGCTCAGTCTTAATGAATATAAACTGTATTTGTGCTAAAGCTGGCAAAAAGCACATCCATATGCTGTAAAAATGTGAATTAGCCTCTATAAATAACTCCTAGTTTAGTCAGCTTACATATGATAAGATAAAAAATACTCAGTAATATGACAACATATATCTTCAGCCTTACTATGTGTCAAAAACACGGGCCAAATCCTGCTCCCAGTGATGTCAGTGAGAAAATTCCTTCTCAGGGGTTCAGGACCAGCTGCTGTGCTGGTATATATGCAATGTGTGCTTAAGATAAATTGTTAGAGGCATCTATGTCACACGTCCTTCAATTCGTGTAAGAAATGACTCATTTATGCCAATTTTAGGCTTTGTCTGGTAGGTGTGTGACTACACAAGAGCTGCCTTAATGGAACAGATCAGCTGTCAGTATGTGGTCTACAGACTCTGAGGGGTCCATGATTTCTTTGTGCGAGGTTCATGGAAGGGAAGGAAGCTACTGTCTCTGGAATTAATAGGAAATGATTGACAGCAAACCTGCTAGAACAGAGTTGCACCAAGGAGCTGCTGGAATTTGGTCTTATTGGCAACAACCAGGTGGCATTAGGCACTTTGAACTTCAGATACAGCACTTTAGACACTATTGACTAAGCAGCAGTTTAATAAATACCTAATATTACCTGAAAATAGTGTGGTATTGTAAAGTTGCTTTACTTGGACTATGCATCACTGGGGAGTATGAATTAGAGTAATGACGCCATCATTAGACCTATTTGAGTTCATGTTCCATTTCAACTTGTCTTTAGAAATTAGAGGGAATCTCTGGCCTCTGTTATCTTACTCCTGTCCCTACCAATAGAAAAGAGTGAATTCCTGGTTTTCACTTGGCCTTGATGCCATTAATATCAGTGCTAAGAGGTTTTTTCTTTACAAAACTACACAGATGAGAAAAATACTTTTTTTTTCTTCTTTTGCAACTCTGGTTGTATACAAAGGAAATAATTTCCCCTCAGGTTTTAATTCTTTCAGCAGTGTATCATTTTCACTCATTTTCTCAGTTTCTTGACCTCTGAAGTAATCTTATAATTAGATTTTTACCTGGTCCATGATCAAACTCATACCATTTTTTGTTATGTGTGAAATATGATTTCACAATCTGCATTATGTCTTAACATATGCATTAACAAGGCAGCTGTTGCTCTAATTGAGTCCTAAAAATAATTTTTAGTCCGATGTCACACAGCTGACACGCAGTGTTCTCAGCCATAGTGAAGTGTGGTGGCAGATGATTTTCACTGGAGGTAGGACCAGAGACAGAGGTTTGTGAAAACTGGAGAAGAAAAGGCATCTGGAGTGGCTGGGAGAGGATTAGCCCAGAGCATCAGTGTTCCAGCAACCAAGAACGCACATCATGTAAAGGGATGAAGACATATTTGTTGACACTTGGATTGAATCTGGTGAAGGCTGTCTCCAAAGATATTAACTTGAGAGGGAAATTCCAGCTTTTGGTTCAAATCTGAGCTACTGAGACCTTTGAAAACATTTTAGCTGTGGTTACCCATTGATAGATTGCAGAATAGCACTAACAGGGATTTCTAGGACTGGCAAGCCACAAAGTTCCTAAAATGTTCCTTAAGTGCATCTGGGACAAATCCTTTTGCTTTATCAAAATTACCTGAATTCCATTAAGAATGTAACTCTGAGTTTTGGAACAGTTTATGTAGGGTCTGTAAAAGACCTGTGAGCCCATCCCAGTTGTTTGAGCAAAACTTCATGACTCTTAGAAATACTGTCATTGCACTCCTTCCATTTCTCTTACATTTTTGCAGTAATCAGTGCTGGTAGTGATAAATATGCACAAATTACCCATAAAACACCAGCATTTGTGGCACTGTTTTTCCAGTGATCCCATATTTCCAAATGCCATAGAATCAGAGATTGCTATGCATTATCACTGCCAAAGATCTCATTAGAATATGTCACAACCCCTGTACCTTCCCCATAAATGTTACATTGCAAATTAAGCACTCAATGTCTACAGCAGTTTGGATTTCCAGAATGAGATACAAATTCATAATTGTGTTTGTAATTAAGACAGACAAGCAGCATCACAGAAATAATTTTATTTATTGTTCATTTTCAGTAATGCTTTCTAATTCCAGCACTGTTTCAATAAAGCACATTACACTAGAGAACAAACATCTGCAGCAAAGGAAAACAGTGGCAACAACCAGATCCCAAAGCAATTTTTCTGATTTGGTGTCTATTGGTAAAGGCTGCCTGAGAATACAGGCAAATGAGCCTATCTCCCAAGACAAGGTTACATGAGGAATGGCTCTCCCAGATCACTTCCTGCTCATGGCAGCCGTGCCATCCATGGGAATTGTGCACGGCAATGTGATAACGTGTTATCACATCAGGACAGGCTGGAACACCGTTCTGTCTGCAAAACAGGAAGGTGTGCAGGATAATGTCTGCCTTGCTGCACTACACTGTGTCAAAACCACAAAGACAATGTGCAGCCTAAGATAGCTCCATCATAACCACTTCTTTCTTCTGATTTTCTTTACAGGCAGACATAAATGAAAAGCTGCAAACGCAGGAAGAAGCTTAGACTTGGAGAACAGAAAAATTGAAAACTCCTAAATAGCCAGATAAGAAAGGTGATGCTGGATTTTGCAGGAGTTGGGCAGTAGGAGATGGCACACACAGAGGCTGGCTCGCTGCCTGAACAAAATTATTTCTGTATAGAGGAAAATGGTTCTGTTAACATTTACCTAGAAGTACTTCATCCCAGTCCCTCAAATTTACGGTGTTCTGCCAGCATTGTTGTTTAGTTTAGACTTAAGTTGAAGATTATAAACAGAAGGACACATAATTAAAACATGTTGAAGTTCAGTTTATTTCTGAATAGGAATTCTAACTAAAAAAAAAAAAAAGCTGCAGTTTCATTCTCCCACTTGTGAAATATTTAATAGTTTCTGCTTTACACCTATGGTTTTTTTCAGGAAATGTTGCTACAAGGAGAATACGTAGAGAGAAAGCATCATTTTGAGGCGCTGCAGATATAATAAGGGGAGAATTTAATTAACATGTAATTACACACTTTTCACTGTAGCTATTCATTAATGATATGTATGTTACTTTGTTTTAATTTGCTTCCTAAGCTTTAAAAAAAATTTAATAGCTTACACTTCTTTCTTTCCACCATATTAAAATTGCATAACTGAAGAGTTTGCACTTCAGTATTCCCAAGAAGAGTTCCTTTAGATTTCAGTGGAATTTTTTCTGGAATGCATGTATCCTTTCATCTGAGAATGTTTCCATATTTTGTCCGACATTATAGAAATGTTTCATGCTCAGAAGGAATCCAACCAAATAAATGACCTCAGAAGAACCGGTTTAACATCTATGTTTCAAACTTGCAGCCTGTATTTACTGTGTCACAGAACTCTGTGCCCTAGGAAGCATGTGAAATACAAGTCATGCTTTGAAGTGTAAAGGCTGGATTGGATTACATGTTTAGTGGAGTACATGAGAAATAGAGTGTTTTATTCATTGCATTTCATTGCATGTCTCTTTACCACTAAGTAAAAAGTTAGATTCTGTTTCATTTCATCCTCATTTTTTGATGGTGGTAAATGAAAAAACCTTTGCAAGCCTGCCTCAACCAGTCAAAAGAAGAAAATAGCTTGTAGCAGTTCTCCTAAAAGATCTGATTTGGTGCTGCCTGAGTTTCAGGGGCTGCTCCTGGTGGGCACAGTGCCGAGCGTGCAGCCGGGAGGGTCACTCCCGTGCGCTCGGCAGGAGGGGTCCCACAGCCAAAGACAACAGCCAGCAGCTGTGCCTGGGCACCAGGAGCCTAGGTGTGCTCTGCAGAGCTCGTGTCCAGCGTGGGCACGGAGCTCCTGCAAACCAATGGCTCACTGCTTGAAGGGGACAGAGCGTTTCACTTGGTCTCGTGCACTGAGAAACATTCTTCCCCTGGTACGTGATAAGGAGAAGTAAGGCCTGTAGTGGTTCACTTCCAAGTTCTCGTCATTGCTCTTTCCAGTGCTGGCCAGCAAATTAGTGGGTGCTTCCTTTCAGCTATTAAAAGCTGACTGTTCTGCTTTGAACACTGAAGGAATTCATGAAGCATTATTAGTTTTGCCTTTAAAAAAATATTTTGATTCCTGGCTGTGTTCTTTGTTGTTTTATTCCTATGAAATACGACTTTTTTGTTAACAAAACTTTCTGAAATCAAAATCTCCTTTATTTTGGTACATAAATCATCTCCCAAGACATTATGCTAACGTCACCATTTCCCTAGTTTTGAACTCAAAGGTGAGAACAGAACTTTTGAAGAGAGCTGTCCATATGACAAAGAGTATTTTAAATACTTTTTAGTGAAAATGTGTTATTGGCAATTTAGCATTGTTTAGCACTTCAGACCTAAATCTGAGGGCTGCAACATTCCTGCTGTAGTGCTAAGCAGAAAGGGACTAACTGTGGTTTATATTAAAACCGATGCTAAACAAAGACTTTTGCCCGTAGCTCTTTCTCCCTCTCCCAGATTTTGTAGAACCTCTGGGAAATTTTAAAGTGCTTTGAAGATGAGAAATCATATATGAACCTCAAGTATTACTGTGATGATTTGTTAGCAGTCAGTTTTAGTACATATGCATAACAGCTGAGGTAGTGCAGAAATCCAAAGTGAAGTCCAAATTCCTCATACCATATTTGTAACCAACTTTCTGCTGAACTAAATAATGCTACCAATAAAGAATAGAGCCTGGGAATTTTTGGGAGTGGGAAGGAGGATGGTTAGGAGCCTGAGGGAGGGAAGATGAGTAAAAGGTAGACAGAGCATCTCTCTAAGCAGTCAGAGTGTGAGTTCTGACACAGCATATGAACATCGAATTGAAGAATCCTTTAATGTCTTCAGAATGTTAATATGAAATGCAAAACGTCATGCTTTGGATAGATGGGTAGGAACAAAATGTTCAGATGCAATATGGTGCATTAGGAACAGTCTCCATTCTGCATTCCTGGCTTTCCCATTGGTTTGAATCAGGCTTGCTGTTTCTCCAGTCTCTCATGTCATGTTGAGTTACTGCTATAGTCATCTCTAAAAATAATTATGCTGTCATTTCTGGGAGCTCCAGTTGAGGCTTTGGTATTACTATCTTTGATTTTTTTTTTTTTGCCACACTGTTGATATAACAAGGTTCTTTACAATGCACATACATAGCATAGTTCCTAACAGGTTCCCACCCTACAGATCTCTTAATTTAAAGCAGATAGATCTTGCAGAAATGAAGGGAAGAGGTGGTGTGTTCTACTTTGCCACAGAAGTGGTGGTTTTCCAGGGGCAGAGGAAAGATGAAACAGTATGGTTTCTCCTATTTGAGGTATAATATTGGTGCTTTTTAGCATCTTCATGGCAAAATCCTGGTCTTTACTAGCGTTTTATAATGAGACAGTGAACAACTAGTAATTATCCTCTGGTAAAAGGAAAGCTCTATTTTCAGGCAGTGCTTTTCTGCATTACACTGACAGCATGATGGAAGTTTAGATGGAAAGCAGGTTTTCTAGTAAGAAGCTGGCTTGAAAGTGATGGGAAAGGAGACAAAAAGAGAACACAGTTTTTTACCTGTTTTATAGTGTTTTGTCATGACCTTTTCTTCTCAAGCCTCGCTTCTCTTCTTTTGCACCGAATTTTGATTTGAAGTTGAAAATTGCCACACTGTTTCCTTCCTAAAATTGTAACTGGCATTCCTAGAAAAATTGTTTTCCCAGAAAAGCCGCTGTGCGTAGGCTTCAAATTCAGCTTTTCGCGAGTGAGAATAAGACATTTTCTTCAATAACCTACACTGCCAACCTGACCACAAAACGTGGGCAAATTCAGCACTGGCCTGTTTAAATCAGGCTCTTCAGCACGTGATCATCCAGCTGACCACTCAAACACGTTCATCCAGATGGGCATGTTGTACTTACCTGAAAAGCTTCTGGAGCACAGGTTTGGCCCTGAGCTGACCCAGAAGGGTATAGAAGAGCACCACAAAGTTCTGTCAGCTGGCAGTCTAGGGAGGGCTGTGTTCAAGGTGAAATCCCCTCTGCTTCTCCACTACCCTTCACAAGGAAGTGACAGCAGTGATGATACACTGCACTGCTTGCCACGAGCAGCTCCAAACAGAATGTTTGGAATGAGCATTTCAGCCCATTTTGTTGTGGCACTTGGAGTGTGCAGAGCAAGCTTTGGGCTCCAGCAGTTGTGGATTCAGATCACATGTACCCAAAAAGAAAAAAAGAGAAAATCAAAGGATAGTTGCAGTGAGTCATGTAATTGAGAGTCCCATTCAGATGCAGAGCCTCAAACAGGACATGCAATTAGTAATGCTGCAGAAAGAACGGAATGTGAAATATTTCCAGGATAGAAACAACCTGACATTTTACATAGTGGACTGCTTTAAACGCAGTAGTGCTACTTTAAAGCCTGTGCTGTCATCTCAACAGAGAGTGCACTAAATGGGAGGTTTGTTCACGCAGAGTTCTTCAGTCACAGAGTTGCCTAGGCCTGCTGGGAGTTTGTATTTTGAATGTGTTTTTGAATGTTTCTGCAGCTGACTCAACATAAAAAGAAAAGGTGAGCTTCTACAAGCCCCAGCCAGGTAGGGTAGGGGGAACAAGAGGGGAGACCTGGGCCCTTGGCATCAGGAGGCTGTGAGGAAGAATGGTCAAAAAAACTTACTCTACAAAATGAGCACGGTACTTCTGTGTTCCTGGAGAAAGGCTGGTGGAGCTGTGTTGCTTTAGGATGCTGATGTGGATGGTCATTCATGGTGGAGGCCTCTGGAGGTTGCTCTCAGCACCTTTTTAGGTGAGCCTGTTCCTCTGGTGACTGCAAAGGTGGCATCAGGATTCTGCCTCCCTTCACTGAGGTTGGTCTACATGAATAGCTCAAAGTTTTCATTTAGCTCTTTCCAGCCACTTCTGAAGATCTTTCATACAACATTTTCTTGACATTTGAACCTTACATCTTTTAAACTTCAGCCAAAACAATTTCCTTGCTTATTTTTATGGTTGCCTTGATTGTAGAATCAAAAATGTTATATCTGACCAGGGCAAGATCCAGGTATCCCAGGCTGCTAACTTTGGCATTGGCTGTGGGAGATACTTAGGGAAGAGCATAGGAACAGGGCATCCTAAGGGCATACCCCTCCCATTTATCGGTGCTTTAGAAACTTGTGGAGCCTGAATATGGACCCATCAATTGAAATGGAAGGACATCATCAAAGTCACCATCTCTGTGAGTTTCTCCAGTCCTTTTTTGACCTCAGCTGTGCTCCTGCCCACCTTACTATTCAGTGGCAGTAAGTTCCACACTGTTGTTTTGTGTTGTTGATGAACCCCAGCTGCAGTGGATACTGAAGGCTCAAGTTTCCTCAGCTCAGACACTTTCAAGACCCTCAGCTGTGTTGGTGGCACATGTGTGCTGAGGTGGTGTGAGTGGATAACCAGGAAGATGCTGACTCTTCTTGTACAGCAGGAGCAGCTGAGATGCAGGTAAGAGAAAGCATCTGTCAGTCTCTGCAAGACTCAGGCAGAATTTATGCCCTGTTACTGTTTGTCACTGCTTTTCGTGCCATATCTAACTTGGATTAATCCTCCCGAGCAGAGATGCATCATTCAGTCTTTATCTGTGTGTCAAGGGACACACATGTGGCCCTGCCTGAACAGAAAGATACTGACAAAGGGAGGAAAAATGACCATCTTTGGTCTGTCAGGCAGACAGCAAATAGTTTGCTATTCTAATCATCAGAGCAGCAAGTTTCTTTGGAGCATGTAAGTCATGAATTACCACGCAGCTCTGAGAGGAAAACTTTGCCCTTTGATTGTTTTCCAAAGAAATGTTCTCAATTTCTTTTCTGCCAAATTCATATTACAGATCATGCTAACAAATTTTCCCAAGCCTTCTTGACCTCCTCCCTGCTTCCCAGTAGTAAAAGAAAATTCACTCATGGCAGGGAGATGTTGAAGATTGTTAAATTTTGCTGATTTAGGAACTGAGTGAATGAAATAAGCTTAAAAATATGTAGATAGCACATTTCAGAATGCAGTTAGCTCCACTGGTAAGGAAAATGGAACTTGTGATAATGCTGCTCTTTGACAGTGTGTTAGAAAATTGCCTGCTAATGGGTTAGTAGGTAGGGGGGCTGCACATGCTCCCTTGAGATGAGGGCAGAAGCGTGTGGATGGCCCTGGGGAGCCCTCATTCAGGAGGCTCTTGGTTTTGGTTTGGTTTATTTTTCTCCTCCTTTTTCCCAGTAAATCTGGGCCTGCTCTTGCCAAAGTAAGGCAAGGCAACAGCAATGCTTTGCTTTGAGAAGGTGTTTTACATTGATTGGAGTTTGGGGTGCTCAGTGTTTAGTAGCAACACTTCCTCTGTTACTGACTCATTTGTAAATCTGAGTGAGCTGGAGAGGCCTCTAGCCTGAGTTAGGATTTTGGGTTGTTTTCTGAATGAGCAAGGTGAGAGAATGACACCCCTTCGCTGCACTTCCCTGCTGTTCACACTTGTGGTGTGCAACTGTCACAAGGCAGTTTTGCCACTAACCCAAATTTTTCACTAGAGTTTTCTTAGCAGGCATCTGTTTGGATAAAAGAATGATGCAGATTTTTTGTGTTGGTTTTGCTCTGAGATCATTCCAGGCTTTTTTTGAAATGTCACATTTCAACTTAACAAATCGCTGGATCATGCAGCTCCAATGCCCCAGAAACCATTTCCAGTGACATACTACAAAAGCAGGACTGATACAGATCTCCTGACTGCATTTCAAAGACATACCTTTGGATTACAGGGTTGCAGATGAGACTTTAATTCTGTAGAACTCAGTGGAAAGATGTTCATTTTGCTACCAAAGGCTCTCACTTTACTTTTTTTATCTTTTACTGTAATTTTCTGTGAGTAATATAGATAGGGGGGCTGATCTTCTATTGAAGTAGTGGAATCAATTATTCAAGTGAATTCTGTTACTATCAATGCCAATATATCTGTGAAATTATTATTATGTGGGACTGCATGAAGATATGTCTTTGTTACATAGGTCAGCTTTCAATGCTGTTTCCCAAATATAAATTACGAGGATGATGTTTAAGCCCTTGATCTCAGTTTTACTAACTCCCTACTCAGACGAAATGTTTCCTCATCTCACTGGGCATATTTACCAGTGACTCCAGTGTGACAGAGCTGTGCTGGGGCTGGGGCAGCAGCAGCAGCCCTTGGTGAGCCAGGGGAGCTGGGCAGGAGCCAGGACAGCCGAGATGAGCCCCTGCTCCTCCCTCACGCTGAAAGGTGCTTCCACACCATGGGGAAGCTTCACATCTTCTGGAG
The DNA here is from genome assembly GCA_013400515.1 of Erpornis zantholeuca. Taxonomy (NCBI): domain Eukaryota; kingdom Metazoa; phylum Chordata; class Aves; order Passeriformes; family Timaliidae; genus Erpornis; species Erpornis zantholeuca. The sequence continues at coordinate 32,249 of VZTN01013074.1, read as the reverse complement.
GTTTTCTCTGAGTAAAACCAGAGTTTTAAGCATGAATCCATCAGGCTCAAAGCAAGAGCTGGGATCTGTTTGCACATCCCTGCCACGCGTTCCGAGCAGGTTAAACACACGTGCATGTGTGATGTTATTGAGAAACAGAGTGATTTAGATGGATGCACATTATTCCTCAGCTCTGTGTCAACAATCAAAAATGAGCTTTTGGATTTATTCGTTCCCAATCCTGCACCTATCTTAAATCATTACCATATAATAAGGACTCTATATGGTGCATTGTCAATAAAACCTAATATTGAGAAGATTACCGATCGTCTAGTGCAAATGGAGAGCACTGTAAATGATTTAGAGAATACGTGTCAAACGTTAAAGCTATCTAATACCTTCTAAAGTAGGTTGATACTCATAAATCTAAGATAAACGACCTGTAAAACCACTTAAGAAGAAATAATACTCATTTAATCAGGCTTCCAGTGGAAAGACTGGGTAGGAGAGCAATTCATAAGGAATTATGAAATCTCTTCTAATTCAGGACTTTGTTGATAGAGAATGCAAACATACATTTGATAAGCAATTTTGGTTACTTGAAACTACTGTTGTAATAGCACTAAATTATGGCCCCACTGAAAAAAAGAAAAGATCAAAGGGTATTTCTTTTATGGTTTATTGAGCTCTTATTTTTCCAGATTCAGCACTGTGTGTATCAGATGGAGATATAAAGAGTATTCACTAGAATTACTGTTTTGCTTAATCACAGGGATGTGGTGTTGGATTGGCTTCTGTCGGTGTGGCTGTCCATGTTCACTGATAACAGCAGGTTCATTATTGCATTTCCCCGGGAGGAGCAAGTAATCACTTACTGGGACAAGCCTGGTAAAAATTACAGATTTTCACAGAACTGAGTGGCAACTTGCACGAACTTGGTCTGTTGAGTTTTGGTGGTATTTTCTGCACTTTGATCCTGAAGAAAATTTTGTTTCCTTGTCTCCTTTTTTTTTCCCCCCCCAGACCCTCTTGAAAGGTTGCTAAATGTGTGTGGTGGAAAAATTAGGTCATGATTTTCACTACCAAAGGTCTGATTCTTCAGTTCTTGCGCAGACAAAACTTCCATTCTCTTCAATATGTTTTTAAGGCCACTTGTTAATTCCTGTTCATTCTTTTGGCTTTGTGTGTGCCCAGGGCTCAGCGTCAGCACCAGCGTTTATTAGAAGTTGACGCAGAGCTTTTCTTGAAGCGACTGTAGCTGTATATTTAGCCATGGAGCAATCTTTCCAAAGAGCACTGGGCTGTGACTCATGTGACTCTGCTGCTCTGCTGACCCTACCAGACTTACTCATCGTTTACATAGTGGCAAACAAGATCAGGTTCTGGCTTGATGCCTTATTTCCCTTGATGCAATAAATGTGCTACTTGCACATGCGCTTTACTTCAGTTCCCATTTTTTAAGATAAACTGGGAATCCAACTTTTTTTCTCTTTCTGTGAAAAATAAGGGCGCTTAACTGCTTCTCTGAGTGGAATTGGTGAATGAAATGCAAATGCAGCTCGTCCCCACATAACTCATTTGTACTGCAAAAATAACCAGGGGATGGCATGGTTATGGTTAAAATGCATTATCCATCACCTTCTTTTTCCTTCCTTGCTCTCACAAAGGGCAAAACAGATGCCAGCACACCTATGCAATAGTTGTAGTCTCACCCAGTCATAGCAGTGGTGGTCAGATTGGTTGGGTTTATAATGGGCAGGGGGAGAAACCTTGGCAGCATGTTCCCACTGGTGAATTTTTGAGATACTGAAGTCTATCTGAAAGAAAAGCATGTTGATTTACTTTATACTTTCTTTTCAGCTGGCATAAAGAGTCATTTTACTAAAATACCAGTTAAACCGAGCATACGTTAAATAAAGATCATTTCAGAAATCTGTCAGCCTTAAGAACATTGCTTTTCCATTTCCTGAGAATACCTTGGAGTAAATGGCTTTGCTGCTCCGAAGCAGAACAGCTGTTGCATGTATGTGTTGTATTTGCATTGTGTGTGGGAGGGTATTTGTTATTAGTTTAAAAAAATGAAAAATCAGAGGCAACAGCTGGACTGACTTTTACCTGGTGGTTACAGGAACTGTTGTGTTTGGCTGTTGACAGAGACCAGAGGAAAATTCACACATGATTGAGAGCTGGAGAAGCCTCTGAGAACTGGGAGCTGAAACCTTCAATCATGTAAAATGGCTTGTGAAGGGTGAAATTGCTTGGAGCTGATCAATTTTTATTTAGATGTCAGTGCTTTTTAAAATCTATGGGTTTTTTTAAACAAACTCTAAGGGACAGTAGACAGAGGGTGATGGCAGATAACTGGTTGTTAGTTATTTTATGACAGCCCAGAAACAGTTATTTTATGGCAGTCAGGCAACTAGTTAACCAGTTATTTGATGGCAATTAATCTGGTCCCAGACAAGTGTGGGAGATGCAGAAGGCTCGGGATTGGATGAGGTATGAGTAGTTTGTGTTGTTGAAGCAAGAAGAGCAATCAACAAACAGTAGGGCCGTGAGCATCGTGCACTGGCTGCAGACCCAGCCCCAAGGGGCCCTTAGCAGGGCTGAGGACCTGCCCCTCCTCTGCCACATGTGGGAGACCCCCATTCCTCACTCACAGGCAGGCAAATCATACATGCACTCCTCAATTATAATTAAATTAAAATCTCGCTAATTTGGCAGCATACCTATCGTGTTCTCTACTAGCAAGAAACTATTATTTCTTCTTTTATTCTTTTCTGCTTGAATCCCAAGCTATCAATGGCTTTCAAAGAAAAAGGAGATTTTTTTCTTTAGAAAAAAGTCTATTCAAATTATTCATGATTTATATCAAGAAGGAACCTTTCCTCTTTCAACTAGCAAAAAAAAGGGAGAGTTTGATCTTCCTCAAAATCATTTGAGAACCTTGAACGTTTCTTTCCAGAACTAAAACTTTCTTACAAAGCTTTGGATATTCAGTGGAATAATGCCTGTTACATAATTGAAGCTCAATACAATACCTTGGGGCTAATAAATGGTCTCCTGGTTCTATAGAAAATGTAACAAATCATAATAGTACTTATTGGGACTAGGCCAGGCACAAATGACAAAGCTGCTTTTGAAAGTGACTTGTGGCCAGAAATACTCTTGGACCAAAATCATTCTCTTGACTGTCAGGGGGACATTTACTTCCTTTCATTTTCAGCCTAGATTTTATGTTGATCCTGCACACTGAATACAATCAAATCCAACAGAGCTGCTACTGCAGCTGTTACAGCTGTAAATGTGAAGAAGGCCATTTAAGACAACTCTGTTTCACTATGTTACTTGGAAAGTATGCAGATTATATTAAAAATGGCTTGATTTGTCTTTATTGTTTGGTCCTTTTTTTAAAAGGAAGCAAAAGATTCTGCACTGTTGAGTAGTTTATTAACATTTCTGATCACAGCTCTTTTACTTAGAAAATAATTGTTCTATTGTGTGCTAGCAAGCTGCCTGTAAACAACTGGCAAAGGAGTACACTGGTTTGTATTCTCCATGAAGAAAAAATCAAATTCAATTGATTAATCAAAGGGGACATTCTTTGATGGAAGGGAACCTTTTCAAACTTTATTAAAAATATTGAATAAACCATGAGCGATCAAAGTTCATAATCTGAACTCCTGCTTCTACTTGAGTACAGTAAACCTTCAAAATAACTCATAAAGCAGGAGATGAGATGTCTAATAAAAAGAAATGCTCAGAGCAGCCTATTTCCAAACCCCTATCTTGATCTGGATCTTGGCGACACCATTGCAGTCCCACTGATTTTACTGGAGTCACCCTGTGTTTCCGCTGGAGAAACTGGTAATAAGAATTGAGCCTTGAAACTTTTTTCTGTGACTAATTCAGAAGTATCTTTGCACTCCCTGTCTTTTCATGGAGGGTTTTTTCCCTCATTCTGAAAGAAGAAATGAGATTGCAGTCAGCAAAGCTGCACAGTGATTAAAGATAATCTAGGTATGACCTGCAGGCTGAATGACTGGCCCCTCTGTTCTAGGAGGAAAGCAATCATATGGCCAAATGCAGGATAGCTGGTGGGAGTGAAGACGAGTGAAATGGAAATTCCCAGAGCTGCAGAGAAGACAGAACTCAAACAGGTGGGACAGCATGACTCTGTCTTGCAATCAGCACTGAAATCATGGGTCCTGTGTGATATACTACGTGTAAAGCAAGCTCAAGTGTGTTAGAAAATAAAATGCTCATATTTAGCAGCAGGAAAAAGTTACTGGAAGGCCTCCAGGTATTTTGATGTGAAGAAAAAAAGCAATTGAGGATAATAATAATAATTGAAGGTATACAGGCAAAGAGTGAAGGAGAGGAAGCAAACACACTGATTGATTAGGGCACGATAACCTGATGTCATTTTCCTTGGATCACAAGGTAGAGCTCGCTCAGCACAAGAAACATTGAGATGGCAATCAGGTTGGGTTTGTTCCCAGTACCTTCCTTTATTGTTCCTCCCATCCATATTTCAAGCAGAGGTGGAAGGACGGGCTGCACCTCACAGGAGGATTTTCACAGCCACACCAGACAGGGAGGTGGAGGTGGGTGCCTGCTGCCTGTGGTACCCTCCGGCTGGGAAGTGGCATGGAGAGCAGGGAGAGGACATCTGATGGTGCCCAGCACAGCCTGTCAAAGTCCTTTGCTCTGAAGGGAGCAATTCACAGTTTTTTTTAGAGTAGCACCCCAGGCCCAATAGAGGTGAAAAAACCCAAACCAACAAAAACCCCAAACAAATTCCGACCCTGAGAGCTTTTGGGGGGTCTGTCAAGAAAACCTCTGTCCCTTGTGGGTTCCTCCTTTGCTCTGGAAATCAAGACTGTGCTTAGAAGCAGAGAGATTTGCAGTGAAGACCCTTTGACAGTCCCCAACCAGGGTGAATATAAAACCTCTAAAACTCTTATTAGTTGTTTGGGTCAAAAGAGATCATACTCTATAAAAAGCTGCCTTCCTACATGTCATCACATCCTGTGCAGCACTGCTGTTGAAAGGGCTTATCCTAAATACTCCATTCGGATACAGCAGCACATGAAAAAGAAAAAAAAGACACTTTATTAAAAAAAGAAGCCCTTTCAAAGAGTGACAGATGAATGTAGTGACAGATTAATATAAATTTTAAAACCTGAACATTATCCTCTAAGGGGAAAAAGCTCCTAAATACACATGCAAAACAAAAATGGCAGAGCAAAACCTCTGACAATGCCTTGCACGGAATCATTTATTAGGTCTCTGTAAGTGATCATTTACATGAAACTTGCATTTAATCTAGTATTCAACCATTCCCTTTTATCTTCTGTCTCTGTGTGTTTGTGGGAGACAGTGGTCCCTCAAGCTGCTTTTTTTCCACTGGAGTGAATGTGCAGGGGACACAGGGCAGAGAGGGGAATTTGAATAGCACTGTTTCAAGCTCATCTCTCTGATTCTAGCTTAGACCAAAAGAAGAAAATTGTCACCTCTGCTTTAGAGTTGAGCAAATTCTTTCCAAACCAAATAAACCCTCAGCTGTCCTGTCAGTAGTACAGCCCTTTGGGTCAAAGCACAGGGGAGCAGTGTGTGAGCTGGCATGGGGTCAGGGGTGCACAGAAATACTGCCTTCATTTCACCGTGTGGATGTGCTCTTTCTGGGAGGTTGGCAACAGCATGTAGGCTGGCTGCAACAATTATTTACTTGTGCTGCTATTGCCAAAGCACCCAAGCAAGGGATTGCTAAACTAGCCCACAGATTTCTGATCTGCCACACATGGATGCGTGGCCATCACTGATGCTGTGAACTCAGCTCAGTATCCTGGATTTCTGATGAAAACTGTTGTGCACCTGGAGTAACATCTAAAACCATGTCCTTGACCCGTTCCTAGGAGTACCTTGCTCGGGGAGGTTGGTGTGATGGGAAATTGCCTCCCCTCTCACAAGAACATAGCTCACTGCTTCTCTAGGCCGTGTTGACACCTCTTGACAAATGTGGGTTGATGGCACAAGTATATTTACTTTGGAAATGTCCAAAACTCTGAGTGCTTTTTTCCCTCTGTATCCCCTTGTGGTGCATGCCCAGCTGCCCTGCCAATCTGCACTGCTGATTTCATTTGAGTGACAAAGGCATTTCAAACTGAAAAGAGGTATTTTAAATACAGTCAGGAACAACATATAAAATGACCTCAAACAATCCCACATAAAGTCCTTTGTTATTTTCAAAGCACTTTCCCAGCTTGACACCTTTGCTTTTTTATAGCCAATATAAAATTCAAAATGTTTTATTCCAGGGCAGTACGTGGATATAAAATATAAATATATCAAACCTCAAGCCACCTTTTTTGTGCTACTGCTTTGAAATAGTACCTGAAGTAAACTCAGTGTAAAGATCCAGAAAATTATCCAGAAAACTCCACTTCTCAAACTTTAGGTCCCTGTGGTCTCGTACATAGAGAACTCTGTGAAGCAAGCACAAGGAGCACTGATAGCAGTGAGGAGCAGCTCAGGGCTGCTCGAGGATGAGCAGGCTGAGGTGCCTCAGGTGTCCCTTGCACAGCTCAGAACAAGTCAGCCCTACTGCTCAGCAGCAGGGGAGAGAGGAGTGAGGAAGCACAGTCCCATCTCCCAGAAAAACATCCGGGTTTGTGCAGTGAAGGCCAACACAACCCTGCAGGGCCTGGCAACCCCTTCTGTTTCCTGACACCTTTTTCTATGATGCAAAAGGTCAGTGGAAATGGTCTGTTGTGGTTCTGTGCCCAAAAGGTTGATAGTTGGTTTCTGCTTTCTCTTCTGCTAATTGCTGTTATTAAATAGCTTTGAAATTACCTCACAGTAACTGAGTGCAGGTTTGGGGCCTGTGTGTACACAGAAATTGAAGTGAATCAGCTCAGAGATGTTTGGAATAGGCATAGCTGGCAGCACACAGCAAAGAAAATGGCTGGGTGAATTTGCATCTTGTTTAATACATCAAGAAAAGTTTTAAGCTGTGACTTGTAGAAGTCAAGCCAGGAACAATAAGCTTGTCTGGAGAATTCTGGTCTTAGAAACGAAAGGATACGGAACCATGTCCAAGGTAAATATTGACATGACTCAGGATGAACTAGTAAAACGTTTAATGAAGCTGAAAATAAGGCATCTGGGATAGATGTTTATTGTTAAAAATGAAACATTCGAGCAAAAGTAGCATAGTGATGATGGAGGTTATTCATAAGGAAGCCAAGTTGGGGAAACAGCATCATCTGAAAGAAACTGACTCCAGCTATTTGTGAAACATGGAAAAAAGTTAGAATTATAAGAGAGCTAAAAATGTTGGTGAATAGCAAACAGCTATTAAGGATATTCAGAGTGGATTTTGGAGACGGAATCATACCAAGGGACAAATTACTCAGGTGTCCAGAATAACTCTATTGGCTTTGACAGATTTCTTGGTATTTGCCTTCGTGTAATTGAGAGTTTACTCCCTTATGCCATATGAGGACTGAATATTAAGAAACTTGGAGACAAAAAAAGCTCTTTTGTTCCAGTATCATTCTCTTGATGGTAGAGAATAAGTCACATTTAACTTCACAAGGCATTTCAGGAACACATTAGGAGCTTTTCCGTTTCATGCAACAGGAAAAGAAACAATCCTTGCAGAATGCGTGAAAATAATCAGAAAGGTTCCATTGAACTGGGAACGGGAATGACTTGTGCTGCTATTTTGGAAGTCTTACACCTCAGTCTGTGGTGTTACTGGAATGCTCTGTGGTAAAATTCGTGGGTGGGTCAGGCAACACTACCTTCACATGCTTACCAGTGGTGGAGATACTGGGGAAGAGATACAAGGAGTTGGAATTGCCTGCTTAGGTGTGCTGTATAAATGAGCTTTGTTCTACCTCAGAAATGTAACCCTAATGCATGAGAACTGATTATGTGCAAAAGGTACCTTTGATCTCTTCCCAGGTACCATGCCTATAGTTGCGGTGGCACAAATCTCAGTTCAGAACTATCTGGTGATGATGCACGTGCAGCTGCAGTCCCTCAGATGGCTTCACAGTACAGTACAAGGGCACACATTCTTCCAGCCCCAAGACACAGGATAATCCACACAGCTGACTGTGTGGCAGGAGCAGAGGCAGGGACACAGCAGAAGCAGGGAGGGATGTCTGGGGAAGACAGCAGTGGGGAGAGCCTGCTGTGCTGAGGCACCGCATGTGCCCTTGCTCCTTGGCTGCTTCTGATGGATTCAGGAAAACTCTAATTGTAGTGTTTGGCTCTGCACCATCTCTCAAAGCCTTTATCCAGGGATGAAGTGAGTGCTACAATTTCTCTTGGTCCTCCAAGCAGTCTTTTGGAAAGCTGGGGTCTAAAAGAATTGAAAACTTTAAGCATAACCATCAACTTCTTGGACTTGATTTAGAAAATCCACAGTCAGCCCATCCACTTCCTTCATCTCCTATTCACTGAAGAGGTTTCCTTTGGCCAGCCTTCTTGTTAAGGCCACAACCAAATAGTAGTTGATGGTAGATTTTATTACTAACATAAACAAATAGCAGGTTATTTTGTTATTGTCCCAAGCTTCAAAGCTGGAGCTGCTCTTTGCATCAGTAGGCTCTACCAGTACTGACATGCAATTGGAATGCAAAGGGGATGTTGATAATATAAAACATATGTTGCTTATGCAGATCATTGAACGTCACTTCAGTGCTCTCTGCAAAGCACCTCGGCCTGTTGATCCTCCAGCAGCCTCAGCCAAAATAACACAAGAGCTGCCCATTCGCTGAGCCACTGCACAGCAGAACAGTGGCATCCCAAAGGATGCACACCCTGCAGAAGGATGTTGACACAAGCAGCAGATATGTAGGATCATGTGCTGGCATTGCTGTCTGAAACTCAGTGCAGAAAGGTCTTCTCTGGGCAGAGCAAGAAGGATTTAGTGAATATAAAAGCACATCAAAAGCAAATAAGGGATTTTTATGGTCATTTATTGTCATTTCCCCCCACACCATTTTATTGGTTTTGTGCTCATAAAAAACATTAGCTGATTAACTCACTATCAGAAAGGCAAAGCTGCTAACCAGAAGCTGCATGCAAAACCAGATACATGCAGTGCCTTGATAGCAGTAGGGTGAGATTTTTCTTTTCCTGCTTCTTTACTTTTAAATCCCGGCCAATATAATTCTTCTCTGTCATCAAAACATTTGGCACTATTCCCATATGTACAGATTGCAACATCTGCAAGTTTTAAAAATTAATATAAAGTTCCGTAATTGTATAAGCCTTGCTCGTTTTAATGGTCCTGAACGAGCAGCTTTGATGCAAGCGAGACGCAGTCAGCAGATGAAGTGCTCTGCTTGGGCTGAGCTGCTCCAGTGGGGCAGGATGTCCGTGTAGCTGCTGCTCGTGTGGGGGATGATCACAGTCTAGGGCTGTGCTGTGGAGGAACACAGGGTGGACTCCAGCACAGGAAATTCAGTAAGTTACCGCTAAGTGCAATCGTGGGTGCCAAATTGCAAAGCAATCACATTTGGTAGAGCTCGTTTCTGTCACCCCCAGTCCAAGGAGATCCAGCATGAAGGTGTGAGGTTTCATTTTGTCCATTTCAAAACCACATTGTACATGGACATGTACTTGACTTTTCATGGATCTTACCGAAAGCCATAAAATGACTTAGTCATTACCTACTCAGATATGTGGGAAGTATGGTTCAGTATTTCCAGGTTTATTGAAATAATGGTCCCTTGTTTGTTTTTCTAGTGGCAGGCAAAGTAGAAACAGAGCTGTGAACAATAACATAAACCTTGCTGTTACCAAGCACTTGGCAAGCAGTTTTAGGAATGCTTTACTTTTCCTGTGTGTATATAAAGCTTTAGAGAATCCTGATTGTGGCATATTTCAGCATAAAGGAAGCAGAAATAAAATCAGGCCCTACAATTCATGTGTTCAGTAATGGAGGACCGAAGCAGGAAGAGACAGGTGCTTTTCTGAAAAGAATGAAAGATCTGAGCAGCTGATTCATGGTGAAGTAATATGCTTTTAGCTGAGAACGTTTATTGTAGCTGAACCTCATGCCATCCCTCAAGCCAGTATCTTAGATGAATCAGCAACTTGTGAGCTTTATCTCAGCTGTACCAATAGAGTTTATAATATTGTTCTGTCAGTGCTATTTATACATCATCACATGGCTGACTACTCCAGGCTGTGCTTTTTTTACACAGCCTTGGATGATGTCACTGTGGAGTAGGCAATTGTACTGAACAAAGCCTTTCTTCAGAGCAGCGACAATTAAAGCTGATGGCAGAGTACATCACCAGAGCCATGGAAATACCAAAACAAGCTCCCTAGTTTTAAGGTAGCTCTAGACAAGGCTTTCATCCTTGAGTAGCTGGTCCCACTAGGAAGTTACTTGAAGCAATGTCCTACGGCTGTCAGTGCCCACTTGGCCTTGGAAATGTGTAGGGAGCAGTGTGGTCTGAAGCCTGGGGCTGCCAGGCACAGACCACTCACTAACCATGTAATTATTCAAGGGGTTGGGGAAGAAAGAAAGCTCCTCCAAGAAGGAAGATCTGTGGATCCATTCTGCACCAATCATTGACTAAGAGAAACAGGGTCAGCCTGGAAGCCTGCAGCCTTGCCACTTGTATCTTCCAAAAGCCACGGGACTAATGTCCATTGTAGTATGAAGCAGTGAAAGGATCTACAAATGATTTGTGAAGGAAGAATTCAGCAGCCTCAGTTGATTGCCCTTTCATTTGTGATGTTCCAGTGAGCCTGAAATTCTTCACTCTATCCCTATTCCCCAGTGCATCACGTGAATTTCCAGCTGTTTATCATCATTCCATAAGGCCAGCAACATGTCAACATCAACAGCTGTGTTCTTCTCATCTGCTACTTGTATTGGAGCTCTCAGAGTTTAAGCACCGACGCTGTCGATCAGCACTGCTCGGATGCGGCATCTATAACTCTTCCCTAGAAGCTGCTTCTCAGGAGTTCCCTCCCCATGTCCTCCAGCCAAGCCATGACAAGCACATCATTGGGTCACAGCTGGAGGCAAGGAAAAGAGAGCATTACCCCCACCCCTGCCTGTGCCTTGAAGAATGACTGCAGTAAATAAGTGGTTTAATTCAGAAGTGCTTATAAATTGGACACAATTACTGGCTACCTCAGAGACAGAGCTGGGACATGCTTATGCTGTAGGTTCTGACGTCTTTCACTTTGCAGACCTCTCTCTCCATTTTCCAATGAAGGTTCAGACTCAGGTGTGGAAAACTGCTGTCAACAAGGTTGGTTTTCCCCCATTAGGTTTCACAGACTCTCCAAGTACATTCCACAGACCCTCAGGGACCTGCATCTCCAAGCAGGAGAGCACTGGTCTAGTCCTAGGGACTGGTCCATTGGCCTTTTTGCAGTTACAGTGGTCACCCCTCACTAGGGAACAGCCCTTCCCAGTGTTCTGACTTTTTTTTATCTTCCCCTTAAAATGACTTCTTTCCAAAGCCTCCTTCCAAAGTTTGGCTCTGCACAAAACATGCCAGCATCTGATAAAGGCTCAAAAGAGAAACAGAAATGCATAAATAGAAATTAAATAAATTAGGAAGAGGTGCCAAATCAGCAAAACCCTAATGATAGCTGTGGCTGCATGTGCATGTGCCATGCAGCTTCCAGCCCTCACCAGAGTGCCAGGCTGCCCCTCAGTATTCCTGGGAACATATGCATCCACTGTGTCACTGGCACTGCCTGCTCAGCCTTGGACCACATCTTCTCGCAGACTCTTTAGAAAGTGCCAGAGCCCCAGCCAAGCCAGCAGCAGCCTCTGTGGCTGAATAGTTTTTCCTCACTTGGTAAACTGCACTTGTGCCATCTGGTCAATGCAAACAGCCTTATCCTCTATCCAGACACATTTTGTGGAAATTTTGTGGTCTACCTGTCTTGTCAGCTCAGCCATGATACTATATGGTTTATTTCCCTCATGAACCAGAGGAAACCTGGGCCAGATGCCCAGCTGGTAAAAATCAACATGACTAAAGTGAAGTAATTTTGGACCACCTCATGCTCTTCATTAATGGCCAGGGCTGGAAAGGTAGAGCACATCTTTTGCTACTTACTCATTATTGATGCTGTTTTTCCATAAGACCATTGATCACAAGTGAACAGGAGATAAATACAAGAGAGCTGTTCTCCTAAGCAGCATAACAGCAGTGGGTTCCAGGCTGAGATCTTTGCAGAACTGGCTGTGTGTGGTGCTGGTTCTGCTCAGGTAGCCCTGAGTCCCTTGGCTGGGCTCCTGCCACTCTCTGCTTTCCCACAGCTTGCACCTTGGTCCCCCAGAGCTATGCTAGAGATACCCTAACCCAGCCTTATGTTGGTCTTGGTTTTGATCCCTGGTCTTTTTGTTCCACAAACTAGGACATTCTTAGTTTGAAAATACAAAGTTTTAGAAAGCTTTTGGGATGAGAAGAAAATGTGGAGCCATTTGAGAAGGGATGCAATAAGATGTAACTCTTGGGTTGCTCTGCCAATGCATTTGTTTTTGGCATTGCTGTATACCGGACTCTGGGGAATTGTGCTTTTGAGGGAGGACACCTAGAAAGAGACATTTATCAGTCTTGTCCTGAATCTTTCTTACCTTTTTCTGAATCCTGATGCCCTTCCTTGCCAGCTTGGCTTGCTGGTTTGTAGGAGGGATGGTTCTGGGGCAAGGGAGAAAGAAAATTTGCACTTCTGTGAAGAGCTGTTGGCCTGAAACTCACAGGAACTGCCAAGTATGAGCACAGTCAAACTGGAGTTGTTCTTCTGTGCCACAAAACAAATGGTGAAGCTCTAGAGTGGTGGTTTAGAGAAAGGTAACATCTCCTGTCAGACCAGCTGACACGCTCAGGAGAAAGGGACGAGGTTTTGGGCACATGGGTCTGTGTAATCAAAAGGAGTGCGCTGAATGAATGGGCCTGGAGTAAGGGAGGCAAAAATAGAACCAGCCATCTGTCAGTGCACTCCAGGATGGCTAATTGGGAAGTCTCAGTGCTCAGCTGCTGAATGTCCTGCCTGGTTTCCTCACGGAATAGAGGCGACCGTAGCAATCTCTCCTCACGGGCTGGGCACAGCTTGGAGCAATGAGGTGCCTGGGTGAGCTCCCCTGGTGCACTTCTGCAGCACCTGGGGTCTGGCTGTGTGTGCCAGAGGCATCTTTGTCCTGAGGATCACCATCTTCCTGTGGTCAGGCAACAGGAAAAATCCTCATGGCAGAAAAGGTAGGGAAGGACTTGAGGCAGGTTCCTATCTGTGTCTCCTGTTGCATGGGGAGGAGAATTTCCTTCACAGCGAACAGCCAAGCTGCAAAGGCTGGAACAGGCAGGAGGCAGCCCAGCCGGGGCTGTTGCACTTATCCAGAGAAGATCCTAACACTACTTTGAGACATTGCCTCTGCAAATGGTAGTCGAGCATTATAAATATATATGTAGTGTGTGTATGTAATGATTGATTTCATAGTCACCACACAAGTTGGAAACATTGCTAATGTGATGCTTATAGACAGGAGTTAGTTCAAATTAAAGGCAGGAAATTCCAAGGTATTGTTCTTATGGAAGCTGTGACAGCTGAATTATATGGGCTTGTTAAGGAACTAGAGATAACCTCATTCAGAGTAGATAAAAGCATTATGTATGAGCAAGGAAACTGAATTACAATTGCAGTGGGAGCCATAAGTCTGAATATCTTGACTGTTGTGTGCAGTAAATGGAAACTCCACTGTGCTGTTTTATTAATTTGGTACTTTTTATTTAGGGACAAATCTTCAAATTCTTTATCTTAAAACTCCAGTCAAGGCAATGGAGACTTTCAAATACAGAAAGATTCAGACATGGGGATTCAATGCCTGGTTCATAAAGGTAGGATGAACTTCCATCTTGATTAATTCTGCTGTCATGATTGGGTGGGTGTAACTGTGGGAAGCATCCTGCGTTGCCTTCAGACTCACCAGGAGGAGACTGTGGAAAGTAAACAAATACTAGAATTCATTTCTTGCTGATCACAGTTTTTTCTGAGACAAAAACCATGGCAGGATCTTGGAGAATAGAAGCCTGGTCTGGTGACATCCGTGGCACCCCTCAAGGCCCCGGTACCCCTTTCCCAGCACAGCATGTGTCTGCTGGCCAGCAGGGGCACTGACAGGCTGTGTCCCCTGCCCACACCTCTCCCTTGGCATGAGCACTGGGGTGAAGGAACTGGCTGCCACCAGCCACGCTGCTGCACCCTTGCAGCTGCCAGGCAGTGGGCCTAGCAGGAGATCTCGGGGAGCCCTTTGGGCTGAGGAGAACATCCTGACGAGTTCACTGCTGCCTTTGTTTGGGGAGCACTGAAAGAGGCCCTGGGGTTCTGTACCTGCTGTCCCTGCTTAGTGCCCACCCCGAGAGAGCATCCTGGCCAACACTAACCTTTTCTCCAGGCAGGCATAGGGAAAGCATGCCACTGCTGGCACATCTGGGAGGGGATGTTCTCCATTTAGCATCAAACCGAAATTTTACAAGATGAAAATCTGATAAAAACCCACATATTTCAGCTGGCCTTTCTTCATCCAGTATTTGAAACCTGGCATCTGTGTGCTGGCTGCACTTCTGAGACCTAGTGGGGCAGCCTTTGGAGATGGTTTGGGGCTGGACTAGGCCTCTGCCCCAGATCTGGCAAAAAACAGTGGCTGGGTTTTCCAGAGTGGCTATCAGAGTTTTTCTGTAATTTTATTGCAACATCTCTACCTTGCCACTAGTTTTCCTGCTCTGAGAGAGTAATTGGTCTAAGTTTTGTTGCCACAACATTACACACCTGGAATTTGAGACATCTTGCTTCTGCTTTGCTTTGTTTTAATCAGACTTGCTTGAAATGTCATACTGAAATGAGAAAAGCAGCAAGCCTGTGGAAATCTCAGCCATAGACTGCAAGGCAGTAACTGCATACAGAGCTTGGCAGAAGGCACTTGGACTACCTGAGAGCTCTAATTGCCACCTATAAATATCAAATATCAGTATGTGTAGAGAAGGTGAGCACAGAGGACAGAAAATAGTTTTACTCTATGCTGTAGTATGATTCATGCTTTTAAGATCAAGATTAAAAGTCTCTGTTAGGTTCCAGACTATGATTTTATTTTCATTTACATCAAAGGATTTAAGAGCCTTCAAACCCCAGCATTTTTAAAAATAACTTTTAAGCATACTGTCTGGCAATGTGAGTCCCAGTTAGCACGGAAGAAGCCAGGCTCTCCTCATATAAAGCAAATAACTGAAAAATCGGAATTAAATCGATTCGGAATTGTCCTCAATTTAACTCGGGCAGCTTGTATTGTATTTTTGTTTCAGGAAAAAGAGTTTATGAAATGTGGGCCCTTGTAGACAGGACACAGCCCTGCATGATTAGCCCTAGAGATCAGCAAAAACCATGCACCATAAAAGCTTCTGCTTTTATGCAAGGTTCAGAGCCTTAATTTGAATTTTTGGGCTTGTTTGTATTTCAAAAGCAAAAGCTACTGAATTGCATCTCGAAAACCATATTTCAGGGCAAATATCCTCAAAACACAGCCCAGGTTTGATCAAAAGGTTTTCAAGTCTGCAAACCTTTTGACAAACCCAATGAATGTTTACACTTTCTAAGTAAACTCCAAACCATGGGCTGGCATCTTGTGATGGAGATTTTTTAGATTTTCCCTTTCCTCCCCCACCCCCCCTCGGTTCTTGCAAAAATCCAATCTGTCCTCTGGAACTGGACTTTCAAGATGGGCATTTTTATACTTTTATTGATAAACATGTGAGTAGGCACAATAAATAAATATCTACATGCAAGCAAAATATTGAGCTGTATTTGTAAAATGCCAAATAAAAACCAGGTTTGTATTTTGGCTTTATTTAGTGTCCATTCCTGTGGATCGGACTGCACAGTGTTCGCTTGTCCAAACCACTAAGATAATCCTTACCACATATAGAAATAGATTTTAATTACAGAGCAATAAATACTGTATCTCTTTTTTTGCTGTGTGCATTTTTCTATCAGCAGACAAAAGCTGACATTTATTTTACTGATAGCCCTATATTTCCCCTCCCGCTACCACCGCAGCAGAATTTCCCTTGCCTAAGGAAATTGAGAGGATCAGAGCACATCTGATGTTCCATTAATTTAAAACGGCTGCCAGGACTTGCATATTGTAGCAGCTTTAAAGTGATTGAATTTGGATTATTTCAAACTCTGGAAAGTCCTGCCTTGCCTGACAGAGGTGTCTCGAGTGACAAAATAAAATACAAATATGTTGCATCTGTACATCCTCATCCTCGCACGCAGCATTGCAACAAGCACAATAGAAGCCATGGAGAGAACAACCCTAATTTTTTCCCCTTATTTTTTTAAATTTTTTTTTTTTTTTTGGTAGCAGGCCCCTTTTTTAAGCCGTAGCCCAGCTAAGTGGAGACACCTGGTGTTTGCTGCAGCAAGTTCACTAAAAATATGTGAAAGGGGAGGAGGAGAGTGGGGGTGTCCGGGGTGCCCTGCCTGGGGCACGGCCAAAAAATTCCTCTCCCCTGGCAGGGGCTCCTCCTATGGATGCAGCAGTGCCCTGA
Organism: Erpornis zantholeuca; assembly: GCA_013400515.1. NCBI lineage: Eukaryota > Metazoa > Chordata > Aves > Passeriformes > Timaliidae > Erpornis > Erpornis zantholeuca. The sequence continues at coordinate 15,669 of VZTN01013074.1, read as the reverse complement.
CCACAGAAGGGCTGCTACAGCCCAACTCCGAGTGTCCTGGGGGGACACTTGACCCTGTCAGGTGTTAAATAAAACACCAGCTTTTGGGCAATATCTGTTTCGTAATGCTCAGTGAGTAGCTTATGCAGCGTAATTCCAAAAGCAGAAAAGGTTTATGCACGGCCAAAGGAATATTAAAGTTTCACTACAAAAGAAATATTGTGGCTGCCAAGGCCTGATTACTCATAAACCCCACAGCATTATCACCATCCATCACTGCCGAGCTTTAATGACCAAACTAAAAGGAGAGACATCAAAGTGGGGGGGTGGTGTCGTCCTCGTTTTTCAAGAGTAAGATTCCCTAAATATAGGACCAATAGTAGAGCTCGACATATTTTTTTTGACCAAAAAACTTGAAAAATCATTTGAGTGAATCACAAAACATATGTTATGTTTTGCTGTAAAAGCCATGAAGCTTGTGCAGTGCTCTATTATGGTGACTGCTTGGCTTTTCATGCATTCCTAAATTACCATGTAATCTAAAACCTTGTTTTCAGCTGCTCTATATTGGAAAGTCCCTTGCAATAATCAGGATGATTACAGGCTAGTGCAGAGAACAAAACTTGTTTGTATTATTGCAAATAAAAATGTAGTTTATCAGAAATTTTACCTTTCAGGGGAAAAATAAAAATAATAATAATAAACTTTCTCTTTTCCCTGGCTGGAAATATTTTAAGCATGGGATTAATTTTGGCCACTCTACGACTTAAAAACACATGGATACTTGGTATAAAAATATGTTTCTTTCCTGTAGGGACTTGACTCTAATTGGTGTGCCAAAACTATCTCACAGAGATTTCATTGTCTTATCTACTTACATCATCTTAATGCGATTTTATTTTACTTTGTCAAAGTCATATTAATGTAAATGTGTTCTTGATAGCAAACAGAGTTCTTTTTTATGCTAAACAGGATTCAGCTGACTCTAATAAAACAGCTTGCAATCCATTAGACTATAACTGTAATATAGTTATTTTGTTTCCCAAATAAAGACCGTGTCAGAAAGCTGTATAAGGATTTTTGTCTTGTTTTTCCACAATAATTGCTTGGGTGGGGTTACATTCTGATCTTTAAATGAATAGTATCGCTTGGAACAAACACTTCATATATCTTTTATCTTCCTCTTGCAATACAGTTCTGAGTTTTCTTTGAAAATGCAAAGCTACTTTTCCAGATAAGTCATCAAAATGTTTCCAAAGTATTTTAACTGCCAGATTAACTATATCTTGAATACAAAGATAGATGGCTTACATTCTTTATGCAGAAATCCTGCCAATGCATAGCAACTAGCAACAAATTAATTTCTTTTGCAACAGTGGGAAGGAAATTAAAAAAAAGAAACCCTGCTTTGCTATGCAAAGCTCAAAAAGGTAAATAGATATTTAAAAAGAAAATAAGGTTACTAGTTCTGAAAGGGTAATCTGTAAGCAAAGAACAGAGGATTAAACATACATTTGCTCTCTTTACGGAATCTGTGTTCCAGCCTTCTCTTAATGTATTCAGCTAATTAAGGACTGCGGTGACCTTGTGGCAGATTCTGAAATCTAGGAATGCCTATTTTTTAATTTAATTTTATTTTTATTTCTTTTAATGCTGTCTCCCCCACAGAGCTTAATACAATCTGTTTCAGGTCAAAGTCTGTTTATGTCAGCAATGTTCATACTACACAACTAAAATGTTTTAATGCATTTATCAACTGAAAATATTGCAAACATTTCATTTCCTTTGATACAGACACAAAAACCCCTCTGCCTTCATTGCAAATTCTTGTTCATATGAATCACTCTGAGTAATATTTGCTTTAACTTTCGTGTGGTTCTACAAACAGCCTTTATATGGCTGGACTTCAAAGCTGGTAGAAATAAAGGTTAGAAATGTGATAGGAGTAATCTATTATTAGGCATGAAACATTAAACCACTTTTAGTTAGAAGCCTTAAAACCTGAATAATATAGATTTTTAACTTGCTGCATATTTATTGTGTTCTCAGTTACTTAAGTCATTTAGCATGGAGGGACTGTTTGGAAGAGAAATATTTTCCATAGGAACACAGACCACAATTGGGTTTAATTTTTCCTAATATTTAATTTAGAAAAACTGCAATATTGTAGCAGACGTCTCATATGTCAAAGCTGAAACACTCTGCTCGGTGTTCCTTGCAGTGTAAAATTAATCTCTTACCAGCACACTGACCCGAAAGGCAGGTTTTAGTGGAACAGGCATGGGGTGACAGGAGGGGTGTGGGAAGGGAAGATAAAATCTCCTTCAAACAGCAGGGAATGGGAAAAAATTAACACAAAGGAATGCCACGGAGTCTGCCATTGACATCCGATGGCAAGAGCTGATCCAAACGCGTGTATGGGAGGGGTTTCTTTGACCAATGTGCCCCACACCATTCACGGTGCATCCCTGTCACCCCACAGTGCTTTGGGAGGTGTCAGATCTGCAGGGGGACGTTGCTGGGGAGGGATGTGCCCATGAGCCCTCACCTCCGCCCCTTCCCTTGATGAATTCATGTGCTCACGGTCCAAGAGGAGCTGGACAGGGAGGTTGCCGTGGCTTTGGGGGACTCCAGCCTGTGCAGCCAATGGAGACTCAACAGTGTTGGTAACGTCTTGTTCTTGGTTAGGTTTGTGTACTGACACGGCAGCATAAAAATAAGCTGAAAACATGTAACAGTTCAAGCCAAACAGGTCAGCCAGAAATAAACCACCATTTGAAATCCAGAATTTTAAATCTTCATGAGCCTGGGAAAGAACGAGGAGGCAGCCTGGGCCCAGTCCTGTTCCCACCACTACCAGTGGGAACTTTACCATTCACGACATGAGACATTGCCTTCTTCTAAAAATTTAATTTTGTTTTCTTAGGTCCAGCTTTGCCGGTTTGCCATGGCTGCTGGCTGCCCTGCACAAGGTGGGACAAGGGGATTTGCTTGCCCTTTCCTGGTGGGCTCAGCAACAGCACAGGGACAGGAGCCACCTCCAGGTCCATTTCCAGGGAGACCTTGACAACTTGGAAAAGGAGCCCATTGCACGGTGAGGAGTGGGTAATATCTGGATTTACAGCATGTGAGTGGGGCAGGTGGCATCTCTGAGCTGCCCTGCTCTCCTCCCCTCGCTGGGATTTGGTGGCTTCCCTCGCAGCTGCCTGCAGGGCAGGCATGGGGGCAGAGCCCAGCTCCCACCTGAGCCAGCTCTGAACGAGGGAGGGGTCTTGGGATATTTAGATCAGTCAAGCAAAGTTGTGAAATGTGTGAAACTGGAGAAGCCAAGCAAAACCTCTTCGGCATGAAGTGGGGAACGGCACTCAGCGTCAGGGAGTGGAAAACTCTCACTATTTATATTTTGGTCAGCGGAAGAAAGGGTCACACCCATCCACCTCATTAGTATAAAAAGGCATCGACAACACCACAGTCCCCACCTTTCCTTCTCCCATGCTTCTCCAGAGCACCTGGTCCTGTGCCAGAGGCTTTAATAGGTTACCCTGCAAAGCCTGGGACCGCGGTGCCACGCAAGGTCGCACATTCCCAGGAAGCGTATGTGCACAGAGCTGTAACAGATGCAGACTAAGGAGCAATGGCCCTGGCTGGCAGGGGCAAGAGGTGTTAATATTGCTGGGGAAGGTGAAAACATAATTGAAACCGTTTATTTTGGGGGGCATGCAGGATACAATGAGGCAATAGCTTCTGAGCAACAAATACCTGTAATTCGCCCATCCTGGTCTTACAGACTTAATTTGCACTACAAATTTGGCTAGTTGGAGAACGCATAAACACCCAGAACTGTACACAGCAACCCATTAAACATTAACTTATTGTCGACTTAAAAAAAACCCCACTCATGATATTAAAAACATAAGGGGAAAGAGATGCCAAGCTAGTGAATGAAGCCAGCTGACTGCTGAGAAGAGGCTATGGGGTTTGCTCTGTAGCTTTGCTGTTTTCAGTAATCTGACTCACCGAGATATTTTTAGACACAGTAACAACTTCCATTGTTAAGTAATTTTTCATTTGAATTTTTCTCAAATTATGCTGTCCTCTTGGCCTGCAAATCCCTTTCTTCAGCAAGGCAGTGCTGCTCTCCACACCCCAAGGAGGAAGGGGAACTGTGGAGGACTCTGATGATTTGGACCACATGGTGGAACAAGATAGATCTCAGCTTCAGGTTGGCAGGATATTTCCCTTTCTTCAAAGGTCTCCAAACCCCGCAAGATTTTCTTTGATACCTCTCCAAAGGGATTTATCAGCATTGGGGCATACATTTGTTTAGATTGTTCCTGTAGGGTGGGACTTTCAAAGGAGCAAAAGGATGCCAAGTGCCAAATTCTCACCAAGTTCTCCAGAAAGATTTCCTTAGCTCCCTTTGAAAATGCTAGCTGTGCTCCCCATTGCTCTGTGCATCCCTGCTGGAAAGGTGCCCAATGGTACCCTCACAATGTGGGCACAAGGGATACAGGAAAGCTTGTGACATTTTAAAAGACAGGAGGAAGAACTGGCCTGAGAGAGAGGAAATGCATGAAAAGGTAGAGGTTGGGGAGGAAACAAAGAGGGAAATGGAGACCAAATTCCCTAGACCCATCATTGTTCAGGTTTTTTTAATTCTTCCTCTCTGCTTATTATTTCTCTCAGGTTTTCCCTGACATGTTTTAGTTAAAACAAGAGATGAGCATGTATTGAGAGCATGGGCAGAACTCGGGCCCTGCAACCAACTTGTGCTCTGGGCTCGAGACAGTCAGAACAGACACAGGTGACCTGACGGCGCCAGGCGTTAGTCTGGTCCTCCTCAGGGCTCCCATGGGAAAAGCAGAGGCTGTGCCCTAGGACAAGGCCACAGGGAAGTTAGAGAGAGGTTTGGCACCTGGTTGTCTTATGTACTTTTCATGAAGCAGGGGCTAAGTCCTCCCTGATGGTAATGCACTGCCTCCAAAGTAAGCGGGAGATCTGCAGGGAGCTGTGTAGAGACATTCAGGCCAGTAGCTCCCAAATAACAAATGCGCTGATGTCCAGGCAAGGACTGCCAGAGCAATTTGTTCTCCTGCCCTGGGGAAAGGGCCTGATGAGGGCTGTTTGGAGAGGATGTGAGAGAAGGAGTTTTTATTTTATGAGTAAGGAGATACAGAGGCTTTTTCTGATCTGTTATAGGTGTGTTAATGATTTGTGAGCTGCACAGGGTTTGTGGTCCTCTGGTTATTTTGCAGGCTGAGAAGATCCTTCCAAGTTCTCTAATACCGTATTTGTAGTCATGTACCTGGCTGGATTTCTTAAAAGATAAGTACCTAGAGATTGCTCAGAGCCACAACATGTCTTAAGCCTAGTTTCTCCTTAGTGCTTGTTGGTTTCCAGATGCAATTTAAGATGTCAGTTTTGCCCCCAAACCCCCATGGCTTGGTGTTGCAAAGAAAAGTGGTTCTGTTAAAATTTGTCTTATATGATGAGCTAAGTAAACCTCAGCACATCCCTTCACATCCCATGTTGATCCAAGGATTAGATGTCAGCTCCCTAATTCAGTGAGGGTGGGCACAGACCTACTGCAGTAGCTCTGCCTGGTGCTTCTGAGGGGAGTGAGGGCAGCAGGGTGCTGAGGCAGAGAGGGTGCAGGGGCCCTGGAGTTTTTGTCTCTTGCAGAGAGCTGGGGGGAAGAGGGAAGAGCCTGGAGAGACTCACAGTTTGTCACTGGGGCACTAAATGGGGACAGCAGCCAGCCTGGGAAGTCCTCAGATCTCAGCCAGGACTGGTTGTTGAAAGGAACTTTGTCAGGCACTCCTGACTGTAAGTTTTGGGAAATGAGAGTTTTACTTTGATTTATTTCAAACATTCAGCTACCAAGAATAAAATAAGAACCTCTCATATGTGTTTTGGAGAGCTAATAAAATGTATTTACAGGTCTGCAAAGTCCTTTGCCATGCACAATTAAATCAGCATTGCAAATCTATCCGAACACGGTGCCCCAGCATCAGCCTCCAGATGACATGTAACATGTTTGTGGTTTGATGGCCTTCACTCAAAAGGCTGGCTACAATATTTTTATATTTAGATTTATTTTTGGAGTTTATGGTTGAAAGATTTCAGCTCTGGGCAGCCTTTCCCATGGCTTTTAGCAGCGACACTTGCAGTTGTGTTTCACGTAATTACACAGCCAACAATACTTAATGAAGAAATAAATAACATCAATAAAGTAGTAAATAATTATATGCAGGCAAACACCAAAGACATTATCCATCAGGCAACAGCTGTGAGCATTAGTTTTGATTAATCAATAATGTTGTACAATAGGAGCAGGAATGCTGGCCAGGCCTCTGGGGGAATCACCTACGCTTTACTAAGCAGCAAGCATTGTGATTTTAAGCAGAACTTTCAGCAGAATCTTTAATTAAATGTAACGGCCAAGAGCTCCTCCAGCAGCAATGCTGCACTTCTCAAAGCCCACCGAGCAGCTGGAGTTTAACCAAGACCCATTTAAGGAATTGTCTGTAGCTGAGAAGGTTTCTTGGTACGTCTGTGTTGGGGGATGCCAATAGGGTACCACGTCCATCAGCGAAGGCACTGTTGGGCCAAGGGTGCTTGGGTGGGGGTTTGGTGACCTCCCAGCAAGGGACCAGCAGTACCCAGCTTGTGCCACCTGGGAAAAATGAGCTGGAGATTTTGGCTTTGCCTCCAGCAAGGTGTCAGCAGGGCATGCCTGCCCAGCCTGCAGCTGGAGCCCATGGGGCCTCATCCTGCTCTGGGAAGCTCTCGGAGCAAGTGCCTGTCCTGTATTTTGTTTCCAAATGTACACATGGCTGAAATTTCCCACCTATGCTGCAACTCCTCGGGAACCTGATGTGGGCAGGTTCATGACAAAATCAGCAAAGTCTGGTTCATCTCCACCCGTGCCTCCTGGAAGCCTGGAGCCTTAATGAAGCTTCCAGGAGGAATGGATCTCCTCCCAGGCATACACCTCTTCCCAAGCCTTCCTGCCACCAGCCCACTGAATTCCATGGCACTGCTGTCTGCTCAGGCAGCATCCCTGGATTGTGCTGAGAGGCACGTGGGCTTCTTCCTTTCCTTTTTATTTTTTTCCCTTTCTTTATTGTATAAAGAGCTTTAAAAGGAGGTAAGCCATAGAGAAAGGCTGATCACAGCATCAGATCCCAACTTAGATAAAAGGCACAAGGCTTTATAGCCCTTAGCCCCTTAAAAGAGAAAGAGGAGAAGGGACAGGAAGGGTTTCTGGCATGTCAGGGACAGGCTTCCAGAGCCTGCACTCACATCTTGATGGTTTGTTCCTCATGAAACCAATTGCTGATGACTTCTTGGCATCTGAATAAGCAACAGCACCACGTTGCTTCCATCATGGGTCCAGTGCTGGGGACACGTCCCCACCAGCAGAGACAGGAGCATGAGAAGAGAGAGAAGCAAAGGCTGTAGCTTGGCTTGACATGAACAAAACAGACGTGCAGAAAAACCCACTCCTGAAGGGTTACTTTAATTCTCTGAGATAGAAGATGCACGTAGGAATTTCGCAAGCGTAAGGCACATGGGTTTGTTGAGCTAAAAACGGCAAATTTCCAGAGAGGGATGGACAGGGAAAGCCCTTGGTTCTTGTTTGAGAAATGGAGGTTTGCAGAAGGCAATGGGGGGAAGATCCACATGGCTTAAAAACTCAAACAGTGCCCAAAGACCAGTCTTGAAGCCTTTTTTTCCAAGACTCATCAGTGAGAAACCAGGAACAGAATCTCGCATGATAATTGCTGATGGCGCAACAAACCCCAGAGGGTTTCCTTACCCACTTCTCAACATGCAGGCACTAATAAACTTCTGTGTTAACATTAATATTCCTGATAGTCTCTGTGGGCTCCTTCTCCCAAATGTGAATCTCATTAACATCTGCAAACCCAAAGTAAATTTGTGTCCGTTTAAAGTTGTATCCTGTAGATTGGGGATTGCTGCCTGCTCACAGCCCCTCAGAGCACCTGCCAGCTAGGTATGGTTGCACTGACTGCACTTCTGGGGTCTGGCATGGCAAATGGGTACTGCCAAATCTGCACAAATCTGGTTACATCCCAGATAATGCCAAGTGAAAACTGCTCACATTTCTCCTTCAAAAGCGGCAGATACGATTATGGTCTCCTGCCTCCCTGTGAAGGATATGTGGGGTGTTCCCAGAGGCACAGAGCACACGTGTGCATTTCTCTGTGGATGCTAAGGCTGATGAGGACAAATTGACTGTGTTTCTTGCAAAATAAAATCTCAGTTTTGTGTTTTTAAATAATTAATACAGTGTGGGTAGCTTATAAAACTCATGGCTTTTCCTTTCCCTAGAAGGCAGGAAAGCGTATCAATAAGCCACAGGTAAAGGCAGGGTTTGAAGTTCTTTTTTTAGTTTTGTCACATTCTTTCACAGAGTACCCCTATTGCCTACTTCAGGAACAGTATTTATGGCAGATATTAATTTGCTCAATGTGTTAAATTAAAAAGTTACAGATAAAGTTTTTGGTACGGTATGGATCTCTCTCCAGAAAAGCACCAATTTAATAACACAGAAGATACTGACATGACTTCAGAATAAAGACATATTCTAGGTGCAGTTGTAAAGTACCTTAAATGCTACTTTTTCCTAACTGGAGTGAGGTTTCTGCAGACCTTTTCTTCCCAAGCAAACAATATTCGGCATCTTATGCACTGCATCAGATAAGACAAGTGGATGATGTTCAGGTATTTCTCTGCAGTCCTGTTATTCCTGCTTTGTTTTATTGAGATGAAGCTCTGGATTCCTAAACCTGGGAAGGGCAAATCTCATCAGGCCTCCTCCTTTCTTGCTGTCCCAAGCCTGTGGTTGCCACTGGCTCTGCTCAGAATGGGCTCTGGCCTCCCTGTGGCTGTCACCAAGGATCACACTGTCTTCTGGTTTCAGCAAAACTTAGGGCTTGGGAGTGAGATCTTTTTGAAGGATTGCAATTTTTAGATCCCTTTTTATTGCTAAGATAGGTAAAGCACCTCTCAAAGTCATTATTCAAATGTGGCATATGTTTTGCTGTGAATTTTCAGTAGAACTCTTTCCAGTGATTTCCAAAATAAATGAGACTTTGCATAGTACTTTTTCCGTATTTAACATTGCCTTCCTGGCTTTGCAGCCAAGGCTTCCTTTTAAAGGCATGTGCATGAGATTATGCAATCGTAGTATTCCGGATACCCAGAGCAATTAAAATAAATCAGGCTAGGTATAATGAAGATGAGCCAAAGCATCTGTTTCTCAAGAGGATTTAAAAAAACCCCACCAACACTATCATCCCCAGGGGCCTGCATCCATGGTGGTTAGACCTCAGAGATTCTTGTGCTTCAGAAATGGGTCCAACACTCACTTGGATAAGAAAAGGAGGAGCTGCAAAGGAGGAGAGGACTCTCTGGTGTGGCAGCTCTCTCTCCTCCCTGCAAACAGCAGCTGGATAACCCCGTGTGTTTGGCAAAGCAGGACTTGCAGAGTAACTCCGTTTCCCTTCTAGTGTTTTGGTTTGATGTGTGTACCTGGATGGAGAGGAGGAGGAATTATCTCTGCATCCTCTCCAGTGTTTAGCATACACATCTTGTGTTTATAACCTGTAGTTACTGACTGTGGTGCCTCAGCAGGAGATGCAGAAATGTCCATCCTACCGACACCAGTGCCAGGGACCACAGTGACCTTGGGACAAAGGAGCAATTGCTTATTGGGCCACTTGTCCTGCGAGACAAGAAGGAGCCTTCGGGCCACAGAGTTGAGGTACCAGGAGCTATTCTGATTTGTTTCTCCCTCCACTGCCACTTGGCACCAGATGCCTTGTTTTTTTGGGCAAAACCAGGAAGGGGACAAAGTGTGGGACAGTCCCCAGCAGTTTGTCTGCTGAGCTGCCTCGCTTAGGTAGGAATGGCCCAAAGACAGCTTAGCCAAAGGTTAAATGTTGCTAAACTGTATGAAATGATTGACTTACCAGTTTTGTGACATTTGTAGCTCAGGTAAAGCATGAAGACATGGGAATAACTGCAGAAGAGACTGCTAGTGCTTACCAGGAAAAAATCTCCATGCAAAGGGAAGAGCAAGTCGTGGTGGTGGACACACCAGCCCTGCAGGTAGTCAGGGGACCTTTCTCTGTCACTGCATCTCATCCTAGTGCTGGCAAGAAAGATCTTAACAACTGGGAGGTCAAATATCCTTGCACAAACCAAACTGGGGAAAACAGAAAAACTCAATCCCAAAACACGTGAGCAAGAGTTGTCATAAGCGCTTAGGCATTAGGAAAGCAGTCAAAATCAGCAAGGAGGTGAAGTCCCCTGCTTTCATATGAGAGCAGGGCAGAACAAGGCAAAATTCGAGTTTGGCTGGGAAGCCAACCTTGCCCTGACTTACTCCCCAGCAGCACTGGCTGCTCCCTCTGAGACAACTGCTTACCGTTGTCTGAGGCCCACCAAATTTCTTTAAAAAAAGGAATTTTCTCAGGAAAAAAAAAAAAAAGCCATGACAGCTCAGACCTGCTAAGTGGAAAGAGGTCAGCTTGTTTACTTAAACCGATTTAAATCCAGCACACTGAGAATAGCAACTTGCTTTGACCACTGAGTTGGGTAAATATGGCCTGGCATTCTTGCGGTGGTATTTCCAGCCCCAGCTATCCCCATCATGCAGGGGTGTATATATATATACATATATATAGACACACATATGTATATTTTCACTAAAAACAGTTGAGGTAAATTATTTGACAGGAGCTGGATGTGAAATGGCTGGTGTGCGTTTCCTGTGCGTCGTTTGGAAAGTGAAGCCCATCTAAAGTCCTACCAGGCAATATCCCCTCCTAAGCTTTATGATTATAAAAGAAATAGTTTGGTCACATTTAGGACCATTTCCAGTGGAGAAATTTTATTCAGGATTTGGTGAGAAGGCAGCTATTTTTAGCAGATAAATTAGCATGTTTTCTGAAGTGATCCACACAGGGAAGGATAGCCAGGGATTGCTCGCTGGACAGTATCAGTGTTTCAGCTTTGAAATGAATTTGAAATGAATTTGAAATGAATTCAGCCCCTGATGACGTGAGATGAAATGATCTCTGTGGTCTCAGCTCCCTCTTTCTCCTGCAGCCGTCCACGCTACCACCACACGTAACAAGACATCATTTTACATAAGTAGAAGACTGTGCTCTGAGCCAATACCCGAGTCGTACCTGATTGAATATTGCCATTTCAGAGCCACCATCTAATCACATTTTTCAGGCTGTGTGAACAAAATAATGTTGTTATAATTACACAGAGTGTTTGTGCGTATGCGCGCATGTGTATTATATATGTATAATGACATTAGGATGATAATATAGCTGTTTCTATTAGCTCTGTGGTATTAATAAGGTATGACAGAAAGTTATTTGATACCATTTGAAATCCCACTTGCATTTTCATATTGCTCTCAGATGTAATTCAGGGACTTGATTTTTATGAGTTATGGCTCTGATGTCACTTGTATTTTTGCCCGTAATAGGTCCCACCGGAGCAAAATTCATCAGACTCAATTAACAGCATCTGAGAAGTGTGTCTTGGTTAGCAACGGATCAGGCAGAAATGGTGTGGGCTCTGTTGTAGCTGACCCATCACCCTGTGCCACTACATGAAACTGGCTTTGCAGGCAGCAGTTAGCAGCCACTGCCGCTCAGTTACTGTGAGAGTAAAGCAATTATTTTGGGGGCTGCTCAGCTGCTGGTTCTTCCCATCCCATGGCTGCACCCCTTGTTATGGGTCCTAGAATACTCTGAAACCATCTGGCCGCCTTCCAACTTTCTACATGTCCTGGTCATCTGTCCCACCAGTCACTATTTTATCAGTGAATAACTTGATACCCATTTTTGTTTATTTTCCTTAAGCAGCACTTTAACTTAACTTTTCCTTAAGTTCCAGGTGAGCTGCTAGCAGTGCTGTAGGGGGAATTAAAAACATCGTGCCAGGGCAACAAAAAGAAATGCAAGGTAAATAAAAATAACTCCAAATGCACGTATGAATGGAAGACTGGGGTTAGAAAGCTGATCTCACTTAGGGTTTTCTGCTTGGTTTGGTCACTTATTGGGGCTGGTGGATCTTTTGAAGGGAAGATAAATGCTCTGACTCCTGGTATTATTAATGCTTTGAGCTGGTGATTCGAACATCTGATCTAAAGGGCTTCCAAAGTGAGAGACTGATCCCAAAACCTGCTGAAGTGAACATGGGGCCTCATGGCAATTTCACAGGGCTTTGCATCCCATCCTGTGTGCTGAGTGGGAGCAGGGGCCGGCATCACCCTCACAGCCCCGCTAAGACTCCATCTCCCACCCTGGGCACTCCCCATAAAACTCCTCCGTGTCTTAAAAGCCTGGAAGGGAAGAGCTGCGAGCAGAGAATCAGTGGTGAGCTGGAGCTCCCCAGCACTGCTGGCTGCCCCCCCAGCAGGCACAGCCCTGTCGCAGTGTGGCTCAGGCTGCCTTCCCTTCCAAGCACAAAGCCGGGCTTGAAGACTCCAATTGCTTCCTGTCTCCCAACATGCCTGACCACAACTATTTTTAATTGTAAGGCATGAAAATAAAGTTATTTAATAAATTAACGCTTCAAGTGTTTTTTGGTTCAACTTTGGCTGTTTATTAGGACCAGTCTTATTTTGGCTTCTAGGCAGTCATTTCCAGCTACCACTCTGTTTGATCCCCATCTTATTTCCTTTGTAATCTACTGATCTTCTGTTGTTATCATTGCTGTGTTTTATGGTTTTGCATTACTTTATTGACTCAGTATACTGTTGACTGCTTTTTTTTTTTTTTTTTTTCCCTTTTCACTGAAAATAGCCTTTTATGAGAAGCTTAAGCAAATGCCTGGAATGTCCAAAGGAAAGCACAGAAACATTACAACATTTTGCACATTTCTTTTGGCCAGAGAAAGTTACAAAATATTCATATGAAGAAACTTATTCAGTGCCTGCAGGACAAAATCCAACTTTTGATAATATGAGGAATTTCAATTTCTGCTATAAACAGGCTCTGTTTGTTGTTGGGTTTTTATTATTATTATTTTGAAATATAAAGAGTTTTCTGGGGGGGACGGGGAAGGCTCCTATACAATTGATGTCAGAGCAGTGATGAGTATGCATACCCTCACTGCTGGGAATATAAACTCTTCTGCACTGCCACAGCCCCTCTTGCTATCCCATTCCAAATGCTACCACCATTATAAACTCAAACAGGATGACGATGGTCCTGCCAGCCAGCAGCACCAGATGAAGCAAGACCCAGGGCTGGGGGCTGGAGCCATGGGATAGAGGGTGAACCCTCCTTTTTTTCATGCTGGGCCCCTTCTCCTGCCCCACAGACGATGAGCTCCTCTGCAACCGAAGGTTAGGTGGGGTCCTGCAGGAGGTCAGTGCATGGGGTGGTGACTTGGGTCATCCTGCATAACCCCTGCCTCCCAGCGTGCTGCACGGATGGATAATCACTCCTCTGCTGAGAGGAACAAAGCATGCCCTTGCCTGGTTATCAGCCTCACCACCTTCTTCATAGTGGTTATAACACCATGGCTTGGAGGGATGCTTGGAGGAAGTCTGTGGCTGGTGGGAAGGATGGGGCTCTGCAACTATCAGAGCTGTGAGTGATGCTCCATGCAGTGGGGAGGAGCTCAGGCCTGGCACGGGGGCTGCCAACAGTGCCTGGGCCCCAGCTGCTGGGGTAGAAGCAGAGGGGTTTGGGCATAAATGGAGATGGGAATTGATTATATATTATGGGAAAGGAGCAGCCCTACCTGCCTGAGATAAAGAAAACGAATAAACAAATAAAAACCTATTGGTGCCCAATATATTGTAACAATCGTTTTGAGGATGGTTTTATCTGTGTGAGAATATAACCCTGATTAAACATGCCAAGGTCAGTGAAAACAAAGGTGAATTGCTGAAGAAATGCATGTTATTCTTGTCAGGAGTTCGCTGGGGGTGAAATGGAGCAGCACTCCCTGTTCTGCAGGGATGTGTCGAGGTGTGGGTCTCACTTACATCACCTCCCATACCTGCCCAGCCCCTGACAAACATCCTCCCCCCAGGGGACCGAGCTCCCAAAGTGACACGACTTTGGTGGCCAAAAGGGCTGCTATTCGCAGCTCTCCTGAGCTGTTCTGCTGGGTTTGTCCATCCAAGCTGCACTGGTGCTGCATTCAAGCACTGGTACCCACTGGCTTCCTGCTGTCCTCAACAAGCACCCCAGCCTGCCGCCGGTGCTCACAGCATCCTCATCGCTGTACGAGCCGTGAGGCCCAAACCAGACTGGCACTCGGAGCATCTCAAAAGGATATAGGGCAGGAAAGGTGAAACCCCTTGCAAACCGTAAGGATTTGGTAATTCCTCCAGAGGAACCAGCAGAAGAGCAGCCTGCCCCTGGAGCAGCACTAAGCATCCTAGCCAGGCGCGGGCACCGAGGATGTCAGGGTGAATCCCTCACCCTTATGGTACCGGTGCGAACATTGCCCAAATTCCCCTGCCTGCTCCGTCCCCGCTGCTCCTGGCCAAGCGAGTCCTTGCCTGCACCTGGCATAGGGCTCCCGTCACCGAACATCCCGGCTTGCAGCGGGAGAGGCCCCTCGGTCCCAGCGGGATTTGTGCATCGACCGCCCCCCGCTGTCCCGCACCACTGTCCCGCTGTCCCGCACTGCTGTCCCTGTGTCCCGCACTGCTGTCCCTCTGTCCGGCACCGCTGTCCCTCTGTCCCGCACCGCTGTCCCTCTGTCCCGCACTGCTGTCCCTCTGTCCCGCACCGCTGTCCCTCTGTCCGGCACCGCTGTCCCTCTGTCTGGCACTGCTGTCCCTCTGTCCAGCACTGCTGTCCCTCTCTCCCGCACCGCTGTCCCTCTGTCTCGCACCGCTGTCCCTGTGTCCCGCACCCCTGTCCCTCTGTCCCGCACTGCTGTCCCTCTGTCCCGCACTGCTGTCCCGCTGTCCCGCACCGCTGTCCCTCTGTCC
>VZTN01013073.1:738-12682 GCA_013400515.1 Erpornis zantholeuca | reverse complement strand
TCATACTATGAAAAGAGACATTTGTGATTGTAGAAGAGGCATATCAGAATTCAGAACAGGCTTTAACAGTGAAAAAAGATTAACTCCCAGTTTGGAACAGTCACTTCTGGATAACTATAGGCTATTCATGAATCAGTCTCCTAAACCTTGGTCTGAATAAGTAAGCAACCAGATTTTTAGAAGCACTGAGTACAGACAACACTTTGTTGAAATGAAAGGGAAAGTCACAAAACGCATGACATCTTTTCAAACTAGGTCAGATACTAATTAGAGATTGAAAGGCCCAGCTTTGGGCACTTAACATTTTCCTTTAAGGCTTCCTCAAACAAACCAACCTTCACTTTTTAAATTATCATTTGGTTCTGAAAAACTAAGGAATTTTTATATTTTGAGAGCTACCCACACTTGATTTCATCACACTGCTTTCAGAGTAAGGAGTCACAAGGTAGTCTTTAGCCCTTTACAGAAACTGTAAATACTCTCTGATGAACATAGTAGAACTTGAAAAATAAACAACTATACAAGAATTTTCTACCACTAACAGAAACTGATGGCATAGATTCACATGAACACTAACATACATGTCACACATAGACGTTTAGAAAAAGCCCTTATTTTTCCTGTTTTACTTGTTGTTTCTATTTTCTCAACTTTAATTTTGAAACGGATATAACCAGATTTACCCAAAAATTTGTTCTAAACTTGAACAACATGCAATGAAAAGCACAGATTTTTGATCCTCTGCAAAACTGAGGATTAAGTGTGCAAAACTCTTAATTACTTATAGCAAAAATTTAAGGTATAGTTGACATGCATCTAAAACTTTGCAGGCACCCTGCATTTGTTAACCAACAATATCTTTTTAAAATAAAATTAACTTATACATGCATTATTTCTATACACATGTATTTCTTTCTGTTTCTCTGCAAATGCTTGGAAAGCTATTTTTTCCTTGAAAAAATCCACAAAAGTAAGCTTACAATGAAAAATAATTTTCCCCATACATATATTTATTAATTAGAAACTTATTTTTGAAGAATTAGCAGTAAGCAAAATGTAACTGCAAGTCACAGGAATTATCAGAACTGAGAATTATCATCTCAAATGAATCTGATGCTCAGTGTTCTTCAATACCTATACCATACAAATTTAGACTTGTAAATGGCAGCTTCTCTCTTTGAATCATTATTGCAGGGTGAATCAGGGTGTACTGGCAAACAACCAAAAAATCTTTCATCCTGTAAAAAGTGATAACTAAGGCAGCAAAGTTCACAATCCTATGGAAAAAAAAATTCCTACACAAAGTATCTAAGCAAGAGGAACTGGCTTGCCAGATAAGTAGCTCCAGAGTAATTACTTGTGCATTGTTTATGCAACTTATTTACAGTGACACAATTTGGAAAAATAAGTAAAAGATGAAGTCAAATTAATGTCACAGTCTGTATATACAACTAATAAACCTGTCTGAATATATTCATCTTACTATATGCTGATTATCACAAAGTAACATACCAAGGTACTCCTCAAGTTGGATCCCACTTCACACAAACCAAAGCCTCAATTAGGGTTGCCTTCTTTGGTTTGACCTCTCTAAGTGATGTACAATTTACCCACCAAATAATGCAAGCACAAACAATTTGCTTAAAAAATCAGTTTCCTTTCAAAACCATAGAAAAGAATGTACAAAAGCACTCAAGTAGAAGTCAGGGAAAAAATAGGAAAGAATAACATTAAAATTCATAGACAAGGCATCATTTAGTATTGTACAAACTATAAAACCAATATGTTAATAGCTCTCTTAAAATAATTTAATCACCCATTTTTAATAAAGTAGTTTTAAAAACATATGCTTACATCTGTTTTTATATTAATGTATGTGTTTACATAGAGTGCATTTACCTAAATATTTTTCATTGTATTGTCAGAGGCACCAGCTTTTCTCCAAAGCTGGACATGAGACAAAGAAAAATCATGTTTATTCTTCTGTCAATATTTGCACAAGTGCTGTATTTGAAAAAACGCACACAATAGGCTTCTGAAGTTGATGTATGCTTCAGTCTTGTACTCAGATTTCAAAAGTTTGTTTCGCAAAATTCATATAGGGTCAAAACAATTTTTTTCACAACTCTGGCTAACATTTTCAGAAGTTACAAAACAGATATGCCCACTTGGTACCACAGTGACTAATGCATGCTTGACTTGATAGCTTGCAAATGCACAGACTTAAAGTGGCTTGAAATGAAAGCAGCTTTGAACAAAAAGAATGTAGGTGATTCTGAAACTACAGAATAAAGCTTGTAATTCCTTTAAAAAATACTAACCTGTTTTCTGAACTAGATGTAGAAGTACTAGATGATGACAATGTATGAGAATTGGACATGCGTGAGACAAACTTCTGGATGGTGTTACGAGATGGAGCTTTGATCCTCGAGCTACGCCTACTGTGATATTTCTGGAACAAACTCTCAACCTAACATCAGAAAAAGATAGCAACAGTCGTATTTATGCTAGTAATAGCTTGTAATTAAAAGTCATATTACTGAAGTGTAAACTACTGCTAACAGGAATAATCCATTCATCTTCACAATAATGCATTAGCAGCAGCAGCAGAAATTTCAGAAGTCTTACTACCAAAAAGATCACAAGAAACATTTTACACTAAAAACTTATCTGCTTATTGAAAATGACAGCTCTAAGTAAACACACAAACACTTCAAAATACGCATTCTTTCTTCTTTTTAGCAAATCAGTGAGATCTACAAATTTGAGTAGAAAATCCCAACAGTTGAATCACTCACTGAACTACAGCTCTCTACTATTTATGCAGTTACAGCTTATATTTGCAGTTAATTTTTCCACTTACAGAACACTTGTGGTTGAATTAAAGACATAAATATAAACCTACTTCTTGTTGCTTTGAAATCTAACAGTTTTCAGCATTCTTAAAATAGTGTCCTAAAGACATTATGAAGTATATTCTAGGTTGTCATTAGATCTATTATAAATTGATTACCTCAAAGTTCTTCAGTGTCTTTCTCCAGAGCATTGGGTCTGAGGGTTCAAGCTGAAAAACCCGCAGCATTACAAACAGAAGATGAATACAAAACGTCCCACGGCCGCAGCTACAAGTCTGCAAAGAAAGAATATGCTAAGGCTCTACTGACTTGGTAATTTTTCCACATTTAAGTGTATCATAGAACATATGTTATCCAGCCCCCAACAAAAAAAGTGTTTCATATATAGGCATAAATGTCCTCTTGCACGGACTTACAAAAAACCAGAATTTCTAAAATATTATTCAGAAACACATATGAGAAAGCATAAAATTATGACACCAGTTTTCAATTTATTTTCTCCCCCCATTCCCTTTTTTAAATCAACTGAAGCTATTTTTATTCTTCATGCTGGAAGGAATTTATGCATATAATCATAAGTCCACAACATGACATCAATCAAACTTAAATGAGATGCTCCTGTTTACCCTATCTGCATGTGTCCCAATATTGCATCATATTAGTACCAAGAAAGCCTATGAAAAGGACCTCATTATGGGTAATAACGAAATTATCACATTATTAAGGGATTTGTGGCATGTGCTTGTCATTTATACACATCCCATGAATAGAAGAATTAAGTTGCCAAATTTTAGCTAAGAGTATGTAAGACAAATAATTCAGAGCCACTTCTAGAAATGAGTCTTTTATTCTTTTAAAAAAGAGAAACTGTAGACAAATGTAGTTTACAAATTACAAGCTGATTTTGGTATTCCATGAGTACAGATTACAACTTTGAAACATTACTTTATAGAACAGTGATCATTGATTGATTTCATCTGGCTTTAAACAGTTTCCTGAGGTTAACTATCAATTGGTAAAAGCTATGGACAAGACAGCAATGTTCCCTACCTGAGGACCAATAAACACTCTGTATTTATTATCAGGGCTGTCGCCTCCAATTAAGAAAGAGTTGGGTCCTATCTGCTGCAGCAAGTACAGCCTGGCTCGCATCACTTTGTTGACACGGCGACTTGTCTCCTCAGGGCTGTATGGAGAGAAGCCATCTGGAGATGGGGCTCGTCGAGGTGGGGTTATCCGTCCGCTCTGAAACTACACAAGTGCCTCCGTCATGAGCATTCAAAGGACAAAAAAATGTTTAAATAGGTATGGTTTATTTATTTCCAGAATAAGAGTCCCCAAAACCTGGAACTACTACAATCTCTTAGACTTCATGATTTAAAAGGATTACTCTTCTCCCATGCCCAGAACTAGAGGGCAGAAGAAAACTGAAATTCTGTAGCTGAAACTTATCTGACATCAGGACACAAAAGGAGTCTTTTAAATCACTTCTTATTGTCATGTCATTGGTTGCCTTACGATATTACTACTGAATTATCAAACATAATTCAGTAAGACGATAATCAGAGACTTATTACTCAATAAAAGAGCTTATTATATAAGGCAGTAATGTTAATATATCTCATAAATGCAAAAATGCTATGACTACAGTTTAAAAAAGGGAATACGAGTTCAAAGATCAAAAGTTTAAGAAAATTCCAAAGAAAAGAAAAAAAAAGATAGAGTTTGCTCACTTTTCCACCATGAAAGTAACTTTTAGCTGAGGATGCTTTTGGTTTTTTTTAATATTATTTCCCATAACCAAAAAATCAATGGCCCAAACCTTTTAGGAAGATTGTCTTCATTTGAATTCTTCACATTTCTAACATTATGACATGCATTAATGCTTCTGTCCCATTTAAGATCTTCTGCTTTTATTTATTTGCATTGAATTTCATGTCAAGATGAAAGTAACAATGAATTCACTATCCATCATATAAGTAAAATATAATCTGGATTTTTATTGTTTTTAATGTGAAAAGTTAATATAAAACAAAAAAGTCCAACCACATAAAAATGGATCAAAACCAAAATTAAATATTTTGGCAAGTTGTTTTCTTTTTTTTCAACCTTTCAGCTTCTCTTGTCAAGAGGAAAGGACTACTGCTGCTGTGCTGTATACTTCGTCCTTAGTTCAGAAGAATGGCAGTACATATTTTAACTGATACTGGAAAAACTTTTTCAGAGCAATGGGACAATAAAACCAATTAGATCTTATTTTTCCTCTAACTGCACTGTGAATTTAACTGTTGGTGAGTGTTTTTACAACAAGCTAGTGTGTTAGATATTATTCCTCAAAATATACTCTTCACCTTTAATTAAGCCAGTTACTCCTGCTCAAAACATGCTATTCTAGATCTTCTCTAGAATGCAGTGATAGTGATTTTAGACTTCTAACAATGTACATAAATGTCTTCCCTAACCTGTGCATAAAGATCAGCTCTGAAATAGAGGATCACAGGAGGATAAGAGTAACACTTTTCTAGAGGAATCTAAATCCTATCCTTAATGGAATACACCTGTTAATCCAGCTAAGAGAACATACATGTACTCATGACTGAATATCAGTATTTCTTCATCTATTTCCTAGCAATAACAAATGAAAGCAGGAGTGAAGGAAAAAGAAAACACATAACAAACATCACAGGACATATGTCTGTCACTCAAGTGATACCCTGTAATAACCTCTTTGTATCAGCATCTTGCTCTGCAGAGGGCAGACCAACTGCCCCTATAAACAAAAAACTGAAACAGCCAAACTGAAAATTACATCACAGTTTGCAACTTACAGGCACTGGAGATACCCTTTTTCTTCTAACACCTGGTGACTCAGATTTCACTGTCCTAGCAGATGATGAAGAGGAGCTGCTAGGAGAAGGACTACGTCTTCCTTTCTGTGTAGGTGAAGAAGCAGTGTTTTGTCCTTCAGCTTGAGGATCTAGACTGAGTTTGTTCATTTCTGATCCATCTACTTTTCCGGGGATAGGTTTCACCACCTTGCAGGAATTAAACCACATGTTAATATTATTAAATGGTAATTTTACATTAAAGCAAAGCAAATTAATAAAAAAATTTTTTACTTTAAATAAGCCATTATACAGATATCCAAATATGCTTTGGGCCATTCTACTAACATCTAAGAGGGATTAGCTTCCTGATCTATATGCAACAAAAAAGCAAGAACCTTTCTTCCTGCTGCTTTGTCCTGCTTATGTTAGTTGTGGCAGCAACTGATTTGATTCTCAAAATACTTCTGTAATTATCATTCATGATACCTCAAAGAATAGCAGTTTCTCCATCTGCATAGTTGAAGCCAAAAGAACTTTTTTCTCTACAGGTACTGTCTGGTTATTAAGAGCTATAATATAGCTCTTAATAACCAGATCCATCCATTCTAGACGGTACCAGCTGAAAAATACTAGAGCTACTACTTCTATAGCACAACACCTTTGCAAAATAAAGACTTCAAACATAGAGGAAATCCAGCAAACTTTGGTGTGTTGTTCTTTGTAAAAAACACACCCACATTTTCTGTCAGCCATACAAGCAAAATAGCTACACCACATCTAGTATCTGAGCTAACAACTGTGCATGGTGCTGCACAATGTGGATAGACACAGGTGCTCGAGCAAAGGGAGTACATACATTTCCAATTCATTGCTTTGTAGCATGAACACTTAATTTTGACTGAGGATTGAAATATTTCAAGACAACGTTCTGCCTGTCAGACCTGCATAACACATAAGAAGAGTAACATCCCTGGGAATTGAATTAAAAATAGTCACACTGGTTGGATTCAGTTCTAGTTCTTCATTTCTCAATATCTCAGAGGCTTGACTCAACACTGGAAGGAAGCTCCAAGCAACACCTCAGATAAATAGAGCAGTTCTCTCCTAGGAAGTTCCAGAGGTCTCCCTGAGACAGAAACTGAAAGGGACTTTCCCTTAGGGTAGGAAGAGACATCTAGACTCAGTGCCAAGTGACTAAAGTGAACGAGATAAAAGAGAAGTATAAAGAGTAGTGAAAACCATTTTTGCCCTCCTACAATTACTGTAATGGTTCTCCTTTCTTTGAAGATCAGAATGCAAATTCATATACCTATGAACAAGCTACAGTTACCAGCTACCTGTGCTTGAAAACATTAAAAATGTCAAATTATAGTAATTTAGAATCTGGAGCATCAAATGTTATATTAACACACACTGAAACCTTAAAGGAAGTGGGCTGAGCAGGGAAACAATTTCAGGCTATGCAGTAACCCAAAAGCATTTACTTTTCTTAGATTAAGATTGTGCTATTTGACCCTTTGAGGTATTGGGGTTTGGTGCACTTTCAAGTATTTTCAGTGTTATTTCTCACAATGGAACCACCAGAACCTTCTTATTTCTGTTCCAAGAAAGCTGTCCCCAAACACTTGCCTACTGCATCAGATGATCTTAACTTTACATTAGTGGTACATGGGAGTCACATCAAACAATGCAACTACATCTATAGGTAAGTAATGGATATTAATTAACAAGCAATATGCAGAATAGAATTGAAATTACTCTTAAAATGTTTCAGTTTTGAGCTACCTGCATTTCTTAAAAGCACTTCCAAGCCATTTATGCCAAAGCAGTGCTCGCAAGGCTAACAGAACACTGTCACCCGCACCTCAGCAGAGCCGAGAGCGGGGCTCGGTTTGTTTGGGTTTTTACCAGGTTTCAGCGGAGCAGCGCTGCCGGGGGTGTGCCGCCGGAGGGCAGCAGCGGCGCGGGCGCGCTCACGGAGCTGCACCGCGGTACCGCCCGCGCTCGGCAATGAACGGCGCCCAGCGCGCCAGCACTCACTGCAGACAGACAGACAGACACCCTGCCCTGCTAAACACCGCGGGCCAAAGGGACAGCACCACCAGTTAGGAGTAGGGAAATTGTTAAGCAAAAAAGGTTTCTAATAGAAAGAGACTTAAATGCTTTTTATTTGTAATAGGTGTTACAGATACTGTCCCTTCCATCAGTGCCACTTACCACAGGGCCTCTCCTGCTTCTTCTTTCCAGCCATTCATGCTTCCAAGCTGGCATACACGTTGCCTTGAGTTTCTCCCTGATCATGCGCTCTTCTGGGCGGTCATCCATCTTCTGCAACCCCCTGAGGGTTTCTTTATTCTCCATGTCACGACTACAGCAAAGAAAAGAAAGTCATAAACACAATTTCAGTTAAAGTATAATGCCACAGCACTCTTAAACTTTGTGCCACCCTATTCTCCATCTCCTTACAGTGAAGCTGCTAAATTTCTACTAGATTGCACGAAGCCTTTTAAGAGCTACAAGTGATCTGTTCTGCCATTTGAAGCAGACTACCTGTTTAGAGGGATATTTCTTTAAAATGTGTGTACTGCTTGTACCACAGAACAACCAGTAAAAACTAAGATCTTGGTAAATATAAAACCAATATAAAAATTACCCTCTATGTCATGCCATTCATCAGAGGTTTCACAAGTGTTGCAATGATGCATGCATTCCTTAGCAATTCAAAGCCTACAATCTCCATTTTAAAATAATTCACAAAATGAATATAAAGATGAACATTTTTCGTAATCAGATGATGCACAAGCAAGAAACTATGTATGTACCTAGTGCATTGTCATGTATTAACTCTGCTCAAAAAAAAGAGAACTTGTAAACTAATACACAGTAAGTACCAGAGAATAATAAAATGGCCTGGGTTGGAAGAGCCCTTAAAGATCATCTAGTTCCAACCCTCCTGCTGCAGGCAGGGACACCTCCCACTAGACCAAGTTGCCCCATCCAACTTGACCTGAAGTATATTTAAACTAGACACAGAAGTCATGAAATTAAGGTTAGTGGACTTGTGAGGTCTTTCCAAGTGACTAATGACTCAAAACCCCTAAAGTCAGCTATACTAAAAGCAAAATTCACAGCAAGTTTGTATCTGTAAAATGAAAATTTAATCCATTTGGGCTTGTACCTTCTGACCTACAGCAATCCTTGTGATTGCTGGCAACAACAAAAAAGAAAAAATACTGTCAGACACTGAAAAACAAATATGAACAGTCTAGAAGATTTCCTGATTCTGTTGAGCTATCTGCTAAATAACCAAGAAAACCACATTCTTAAGCAGCAGCAGCACATGATCCTCACCCATCTTCTTGAAGCCAGTGCTCTTTAAAAACAAGCAAGCTTGATAAAGCCAACTGTCAGAATGAGATTTTATTCCAAAAATAAAATCACAACTTAAAGAGGAAGACTATCTAATAATTTGGCTACAACCACTGCTTTCTTCCATATAGTCTCAGCTTCTAAAACATTTAACCATGCAGTCACAACTGCATTTAGGTACTCTATGATGACCTAAAAACATATTCCCTGAAATATTCGTTGCAATAAAATGATGTTACAATTACAATTCATATCTTCAGCAGCATTGTATTACTAAGGTCATTTATCACAAATCTGTACTTTAAAGAAAATGAAAAGTTTTTGCTGGTCAGAAGGTGAGTACTGTTATTTTTTTTCTTCTCTCATTGTAGAGACAGAGGAAACAAAGGATTCTGAAGCAGGAAGTAATTCTTCCTGTTCAGCACTGAAACGTAATAAGCAGATGGACACTCTAAACAAAACGTATTTTCTTTCAAGTTACCTTCTAAACCTACCATTAATAACTGATTTTAGATAGGTGGAACTGTGTGATTCTAGGGATTAAGGACTTAAAAATGTTTATAAGTAGAAACACAATCCACCTAAGAATTACTGTTTTCTCAGAGGTTAAGTATTAATGCTTGCTAAGTAATGCAAGTGACATAAAAATATGTCACTTTTTGTCCCAGCACTGAATTCCATAGCATTGCCTTCTAGAAACAGAGACAAAACCAGTGATAATTAATGAAAAACAAAGATACTATAAAAGTAGGTAGAGTCCAAATGAAGAATGTGCCTGAAAGTTTCAAATGTGGAAGAAACCACTGTAAAGAGTCAACCTTACATTTTTTCCTCAGCCAAAACTTCCGTTCAAAGACAAAAAGTATTTGTTAAGAATAGCACAGCTCCAAAGTAATATAGATGCAGGTTAAAATATCATTACTCTATTTTTTATATTGGTTATTTCACAGCATGAATCATCTCAGTTACGTGAATACTTCATATACTAGACAGAAAACACTACACCAGCAATGAAAGAATGACACAGTATTTCATTTGTTCATATAACCATGATTAACTTCCCAACTGATATAAAAAAAGTCTTTTAGAGGCCCTTGGACTTGAATTCATGAACAATGAAATACAACAGCAGAGGCTTCACAATCTCTGCTTGTTCTCTAAAAAGCAGAAGCAGCTATCTTCCTCTCATGTGACAGCTAAACCCATCAACTCTTGCCGGCACAAAGAACTCTTGTGCTTTCTCTGCACGCAGGTGGGAAACACCAACCGAGTCTGAAAGCTTTTGCTTAGTAAATCAGTTATCTTATGCAGAACTTGTATTATATCTATACAAACAGATATGTATGTTGTTGTAGGTATATCTATATATATTTCTTTTTATTTATAGAACACAACTTCTTAAGTGATCAAAACAACTTCTTATTTTAACTTGGCTAAAATATTCATTAAGTATTCTTATTCGCTGGGTCTGTGGAAGAAGTGTTTTTCCTGTGACTGCAACAAACTCCTTCATACTGCAAGTGTGAATACATACCCTCACTCTGTCACCCTGAACCTGCAGGGTTTGGGGTCTGCTTTTTTCTGTTTCTTAAGCAAAATCCCTCATTTATGTCAGGCAAGCTGAGATTTTCCTACAGAGCAACATTTAGATTGCCACTCTCTATATCACTGTAACTCAGCAGAAAATAAAAACAAGAAATCCAGAGCTTATTCCACTAAGGACTTCATCCTGCAGTGTACAGAGTATTCTGATCTCCATACAGGAGCACCTATTCATGATACCTATGTGTTTAAGTGACTGCCAGGTGGTGTTTTATTTGAATCACAGTGCAAAGCTAATGAGCAAACTAAAAACAAACCTCAGAGAACATGCTTGGACCCGGGGAGCCTTACATTCCTCTGCTTCATCAGGAAGCAAGGATTTGCTCTTAAATGTTTCAGCTTCTCATGAGTAGAACAAAAAAGGATAAAAGATGCTTTTTTCCTGATAAATTTTAACTTTTAAACTTTGCCTCCCTACCCCTTAAGGGAACAACAAGTATCTTCTGAATTCTTTCTATTGGTATTTTCAAACCAACAAGACATCAGCTCCTCTATTAATAGTCAAGAAGTTCCAAAGAAATGGGTCTAAATTTGAGTTCTGGAGTACTAAGCAAGGTAAACAGTGTGATGAATACTGGAGTTTAATGCATAACGTCACTGATCTGCACCTTAATAACTGCATTATTCACTTTGGATTATTTTCTTCATGAACTATAAAACTCAATACAGTAAGATTAACGTACTGCATGGAAAAACAATCTACTGCAACATCTTATGCAACAGAGAAGGCAAAATGTCCTTTGTTTCTTAATTTTGAAGACTTGCAAACAGTAAATGAGTAGCTAGATTATTAACAACTTGTTTTCCATGGACCAATGACTCAGTATTTTAGAAGGAGGTATGCAGTATACATGCTATTTCAGTAAACTATGGTTAAGTACACAAGCAAACTTCACTTCTAATAGCTTCGTGAATTCATTACTAATTCTCTGCATGTATTCTTTTTACAAAGGGTATATGATGGTGTATAAAAGCTCAACTGTAGCTCCAACTCATTTGCCAGTTGTATATTTCATTGTACTTCTCAACAGTTAGATGTCTTGGCTTCTCTGCTGTCTTATTGAGGCAAAAAAGCTTTATCCAACAGCCAGGCTGCACCACATTTCATTAGCAGCAGGAAGACAGGAAAAAGGCAAGTTCTGAAATATGAGCCAATTCACCAAGAAAGGGAGGTTCTCTTTGCTATATCCACAAATACCTAATCATAGCAAGGAGAAAAGTTATTAGCTGCTGAATTGTTTGGTTTTTTCTTCTCTTTAAAACATTTCTCTGAAGCAGTTTAGCAAAAGT
>VZTN01013071.1:854-13077 GCA_013400515.1 Erpornis zantholeuca | reverse complement strand
ATTTACAATCCAATGTTTAAAGCCAAAGTAGACATTCTTTTCTCTGTTTGATCTCAGGAAAAGCTATCTGCAGCTCACAGGCATGAATTTGAGTCTTCTTATGTCAGTCAAAAGAAGTACTGAGATAACTGTGCTAGAGATGACAGACTAGTAACCCCTCTAGCAAGCCAGACCTGTGGGGGGGTGTCATGTTTTCTGTATCTGGGCTGAAAGCACTCTTCCTACTTAGAAATGCTCTCTTTTGTTCTCCCATAGTGCCTGAAATTCATTCTCAAGAGATATGAAAAGTTGAAATTTATCTCATAGAAAAAAAGGTGTCTTCAATTTCCATAGGAACAAAAAAATCACAAAACAAATGTAAATCCTTTTCTCTTTTTATTTCCTCTCAAGGCAGAACTGCTCACAGACATCATAAACCAAATCCCCAGCTATATCAGCTGTTATAGCAGCACTAAAGTCAGAGGGTGTCACCCCCACTATCTGTCCCTGTGAGAAAGACATAAGAATAAGCCAATACTATTCAATATCAGCCATGTATAAAGCAATGAAATTAGGACAGACAGTTTACTTGTAAATATAAATTTGCAATAAACATTGCTAACCAGACAATGTCAGGACAAGAAACAAAAAATTGTGTCTTCCCGCCCTGTTGTATTTTAATTGAAAAATTTTATTTCTCTAAAGGATTTGCACAGCATTTTATTTATTCTAATCAATTGCAACTCTAAATAACTCAAACCACATTTTTCAAACCATATCCTGAAAATCAAAACCAGAGCTCCTAATCTTAAAAGTTAGTAACATTACCAATTGAAAGGTACTACTTTACTTCAGTTCGGCAATTCTCTTCTAAATTCTATCTAAAAATGAAAATTCCATGATAAAAAACATATTGCTAAAACAATGCAATGGCGAGTTTCACACTTTAATTTTCAGTGAGTAATCTAAGACAGTGTCCTAGCAATGGCTTTCGTTTACAGCTAAAAAGATCTTTCAAATCTGGATTGTCAAGATCCTAATAATATACATTTTCTAGTTTCAAAATAATGCCTATGTCATTTGTAGCACAGGGGCTAAGGATCTTCTGTTTTACTCCATTAACCCCACAAACTTCCATTTTGGGCTTTCTCTTGGAAACTCTCTCATACACAGAATAATTTTAAAACCCACTTTGTTGTCCTGAAGTTGCCCTTCTGACCTCATCTATAGACCACAAACAAATAATATGAGCAAATAATAAACACGAAGTCCACGTGTAGCCCAACACCTGTCTGAAGAGGAGCTATGCAGGCACGGTGATGCCCACATGGTAATTTGCACCATAAGCATGTGGGCCTGAGAGCAGAACCCTGCACATAATCCTCCCTTTGGAGTCTTTACCACAGTCTGGTTTGGGCAAAGAGGGAATTACAATTACTCTCTTGATGGTGGATTTCCACATGGTTTTATGCTTCACGTGGCCTGTTGCTTCTGATTAAGGTCTGCTTAAGTTTTGGAAACTTAAGTGTAAAAGATGAACAGATGTCTTGAAGACTAAAAGTTTTTTGTCTCTGAAAAGCTTCTGAATTGTCACCGCATAAGACAGTCACAACTTCCCTTGTACTGTAAGTCCTTTACTACTTGAGGTCCTTGTGCTAGGAGACTGCAAAAAGCATTGATGACTTTGTTAATATTTCCCCTCTCAAGCATCCTAATCTTGGGTCACTGAGAAAGCAGCAAGGGGAAAAGTGACTTCTGCCCCATCTACACAGTAGAGATATTATTGAAATTAGAAGTGATACAAGCTTTCAGTGACTAGCTTGCAGCAGAGCAAAGTAAACAGACTATAAGGCAAAAGACAAAAGAACCCTCTCACACAAAATTCTCAGAAGTTCTGGAAAAGCAACTCTGTGAATATAGCAAAAGAGCATCTGAGATACAAACAATAAAAGTGTCTTTCAGCTCTGATAATGGGCATCCTATTCCTTAGGCATAGCCACACAGTAAGCATATCAGAGCTCTCTCTTCTCATCATTCCCAAACCTCAGACACATAAACTCTGTTAGTTGGATCCTCTAAGAGGCAAGTCATTCCTTTTTTTGTCTTTGTAATCAAAAGAGTTTGCTTTGCTTTTACTTTTTCTAAAGTTTTATAATATTTACACAACAGAGGGACAGACTGTAAAATATTTACTGTCCTTAATTCATTTGCCAGTTTTTAATGAATATTTACTTAGAATTTGATCCTGATTGACAGATAATTTACTGACTCAATCACCTTCAAAACTCTGGACAAATCAACAGAATAAAAAAAAACAACAGATGAACAAAAACCCCATACATCTTTAAATGCTCTCCCAGTCTACCAACATCTATTAATTGTTTTTTTCATTTCAAAATGTAGGAATAACTGAAATCTTCTACTACCAATGAAATAAATAAAATAGAGTGCCTTATCTATTATTAAATTACCTTTCCTTATGATTTAACCTTTGTCAATGTGAGGAAGCATTTAACATGCAGACACGCAAAATACGATTGCATTAAATATACTGGAGACTGTAATTCTTATTTTTACCAACAGGCTCTATTTCTGGATAACAAATATATCAACTAGAAATATTGTATGACCTTTGCTACATCAAAAGTCTGGGTGTGATTATGGGTATTCTCAGTACAATCCAAATGTATGAAGAGAAACACTATCTGAAAATATAACTGCAAGGAATAATAATAATAATAATAAAAAAGTTTAATTAGGCTAATTTCCAGACCATTGTCACAGATAAACTTTTGGGAGATTTAAAATGCATTATTATTTTCAAACACAAAAGATTCAAGGCAATCCAGCCCACTCTTCAGAGTATACATTTTATGTGTGATCAGTATAAAAAAAAAATAATCTCATAGCTAAATGTGCAAAAATGTGCCAAATGTGTCACCCAAATCATTCATTAACAGTAAGCTGATTAACACAACACATTTTATTTCAGAGTAAAATTCAAAGCCTGTTATGGCAAAATAATTTAGGCTTACAGGATTGTATTGAGCCCTGTTATGCTTGACCATGCTAATGTATCCGTTTTTATTTCAGAAGCACTGGGGAGGGTAGCATGAAATCATTATTAATTATATAAATATTAAGGCCACACAACTGGCTCTATTACTGTTTTCAAATGGCAGCATCTGCAAATTCAGCCTGTAATAAACACTAATGCATCCAGAGACGAGAGTGCTGACACATGAATGGGATGCTTTGTCAGACATGCATAAAAATGTAGATGAACTGCAGGCAAAGAACACCAAAGAATTCAAAGGGTTTCTTGATTGCCTTCTTTAAAATGCCAAGAATTTAAACTGGCCTTTCTTATCTTCCTCTACATGCATGTGACACTTTAGGAGGCCTTTCTTATTGTACTATAATTCAGTAATTGTTCCAGCTCTGTGCACCATGCCTTCCTTCCAAAGGGCAGCATGAGATATATAATTCTAGTAATGAGCAGCTGCATAATTTAAGGGTCGAACTAGCAGGGCACTGTTCCTTATTTTTGTTTTCTTAGCAGTTGCCCAGGTATCCCAAGACTATTTAGGAATACAATACTTTGTCCTCCTTATTTCTCATAGATGATATATATTTAGACTTGGCAATGTTCCAGAAAACAGATTTTATCAACTGAAGTTGCAGAGCAAGCTCTCCTCTCATTTTGCTTCAAAGGGAAGCAGTACAGAACTAGAACAAGGTAATTTTTTCCCCAGCCATGAACATCCTCTGTTCTAACACGCAGACTTTTTCAAACCCTGAGCGATACCTTCTCTAAAGCATGATAGACTAAAGCACAGAGCTATCAAAGGCATTTCCACACAACATCTCTCTTACCAAGGCTAATCTTCCAAATGTTAAAAAGGTCCAGGCAGCTAGGCCCTACCAGATGAAGGCTGCATGCTGATTAATCAGCTGCTTTTTTATTCTGTTCTGGCAAGTGTTCCCTATGTGTAAATAAAAGGTTTACCCTGGATTTCCTGTAAACTAAGGAACATAAGGCATCTTTGGATCAGACTCATAAAGCAACAAAGCCTTCTGCTGTCACATCCACAGGGGTAGTTTGTTTGTTCTATCACAAATATCCTTTCAGGTGTCCTGGGGAGAATGAGCTAACCTAACACAAACATCATTCCAACATAAGAAAATTACATGGCAACCACAAAGTTGCCTCATCATTAATTACGTTCTTTGGCTTCCTGCAGCACTTTAATTGTTGCTTGTTTGAGGAGACCTGTCTGCAATTTGCGTCACTGCAGAAGTTCACGTTGGTTCATGATGTGTAGCTCAGTGTAATACAAGTCCCTCAAAGAAACACTGTCGTATTAAAGAAAATACATTTATTTATGTCTCAGAGTGCTGGCTTTCTATTCACATGGTAAAAAGGTAGTGTGAAGGAGATGTGACAGACCCAAGAAGACTAGAAATTGTCTGCAAACTGGCAGCCACTGTGGTTCACTGACAACCCGAATTACTTTCAGGTGGTTTGGCACATCTCCATTTGTCACACTTAAAAGCTTGAGCCAAAGTTATCCAATTAATACAGAGCACAGTATATCTCCCTGCTCAAAGCTGAAACAGAAATACGAGTGTTTGAGATTCACAGTGTGCATCATGCCACCTATACATCACAAAGGGATTTAAAACAGTTATAAGTAAAACACACATAACTTAACTCCCATCACGCCCTCTTGGCTGCCATTCACCTCAGGTTGAATGCTGTGCATACCACCTCTGCACTATTTATTCCAGACAATGATTTCTCTTGTAGGGTGAATGCCTTCTGCTGCAAATCATGCAAACAGCTAGCACGAATATTTTGTGAATATAACAAGTATCAGGAAATAAGCTTTTGAAATATCTATCTAGGCCAAGAAAGGGAAACAGTTCCCTCCCCCAGCAATATTTCGAAGGCAAGGTGAAGGTTGCTTATTTTGAAAGTAGAAGAACCTCCATGAATCAGTATTGGTTTTTGACATTGTTATATGCCCATCCATCACTGCACAGCAATAACCACTGTATCTTGTGCTATGACCCAATGCCAGTTTATATATGATTTTATTTGAATTACTGGTAGTGTAGTCATGAGGGGCAGGTTTATACAGCTCTCACATGGATGGAGTTTTTCATTGAACCACAGAGTTTCCTTGGAGAATTTCCACTGTCCCTAAGTGTACAGAAGACCTCTTTTATCCAGATGAGCTTTTGGTGTTCAAAGAAAAGAAAAAATTCAACATTTTCAAATACTATAAATCCTAATCAAAAAGACCTGTGAGGTTCTTTAGATTCTCTAAGGCCAATTTAGATATTTAAAATAGACAAAAGGAAGGCTACACTCCTGGCAATCTATAATCAAAAGGTTTGAAATACTCGTACTTTTCAAAGTAACTGAGGATACAGATCTTTTGAAGAAGCAAGGAAGAAATCATAGGGGTTAAATAATGAACAAAGAATGAGAATGGTACTTTCCCTACTCTCTGCTGTTTGAAGAAAAATGTGCCTGGCCCCTTCTTTGCTTATCCCCCTTGAACCATCCATGAAAAACTGATTTAGAAAAAATATTCTGAGATTCTTATCTGGGTTATTACCTATTCCTAGTCAAAAGCTGATAATAAATTCTAATTGTTAAGAGCTAACATTATTTCAAGTTTAGTAGAGTAAATAATATCAGAATCCTTGCCTTTAATTGCCAATTAACATATTTTACCAACATTCTTCCTGCTTAATGCCATGGTATTTTTAACTGCAAACTCCAGTAATAAATATAGAAAATTAAATGTTTGCTAGTGAAGATATTTCAGACCAAATTTTAAAACTATTCATTGGAATATATTCCATTTTTCAGACATTTTCCTACTGAATTTTTCCTATATCATTTCCTCTGCTATATTTCACCTTTGAATTTACATTCCAGTTATAAAGAGAGTGTAGCTTTTGTTTTTTGTTGCTTTATTCACAATGTTGTTTAGTGGAGGAATAGTTCCTAGTAGTAACTTGCTTTCTGCATCACTGGCATATATGCACTTTGTTATGGAAAAACATCAATAAATTAGCCTTTATGAATCATTTGATGATATTTTTTATATGAGAGAAATGGGTGTGATTGGAAAGAGGTGTTATTTTATGCCTAGACATACATGTCTCTAGCAGTGATTATTTTAGAGTTGGGATTAATATTTATTTTTACTTTTATTTTAGGCAAACCGGACAAAGAACCTAGAAGGCTAAACCACTAAGGATAACCTCTCAATTATATCAGTCTCACTGTCATTGAATGATCGAAACCACCAGCACCTCTGTGATACTGGGCCTGGAATAGCTCCTGGAACAACCTCTCCCCGTCAGAGTGTGGGGAGGAGAGCACGGAGCAGGGGCTGTGCCCAGCAGGCAGTCAGCAGTGCTGCTCCTGAGACTGCACACAGACACAGGGTACCCAGCTGC
Organism: Erpornis zantholeuca; assembly: GCA_013400515.1. NCBI lineage: Eukaryota > Metazoa > Chordata > Aves > Passeriformes > Timaliidae > Erpornis > Erpornis zantholeuca. The sequence continues at coordinate 6,618 of VZTN01013071.1, read as the reverse complement.
TCTCACTGCCTTGACACAGTTCCAGGCACATTTATTGTATAGGCAGACTCTGTAGCAAAACCAATAAAAGTACATCAAAGACTTTTTTGTAATTTGTGTGATTTTCTGCTAATAAAAATAGAAATGGAATTTTGGTTGTCTGAAGTTATGCATGTGAGCAAACCAATAAACATTTTCAGTTTATAAAAATAAACTTGGAGTAAGGGTAAAAATTACTGTGGTGGTTTTTTTTTTTCTTTTTTTTTTTTTTTCCCCTCCAGAGATTTTAGTCTGGTTTTGAAAACCCATGTAAATGCATTTCCTACATTAATTGTTACTGCCACAAATAATATCCTGGTCTGTGTCACATTTTATTCAGTCCTTGGAGTTACTGCTTGCCTTTCACTAGTCTGTCAAGATTTTTCAGAAACACTTGATTTTTTTTTTACCTTCTTTTTAAAAGAGGTGAAAAAAAATGCCTTTCATTAAAAAAAAAAAAGTTTGAGGCAACTTCCAGAAGAAAAAAACATAATGAACTACCCTGTCACAAATACCTACTGGAACTGAAAAAACTGAAGAAGATTCATTACACTTGTCTGTGTACAGATGATTGTTTGAAAGGTCACGCAGATGAAAAATGTCCTCCAAATCAAAAACGTATGTCTGATAAAGAAAATGACACTTATAGGACAAAAAAAATTGTTATACTTTTTATTTGCGTTGAGAAAATAAGCTGTTTTATTGGTCAAATACACAGATTTCACTGTTAAACACACTGCCTTTCTGATGGGAAAAAAAATCCACATATAAATGTCTTATTTACTTCCTTTACATGCACATACACATATAACCAGACTTTGTTGTAAATAATTTTTTTACTTAAGACAACACTTTTCCAGATAACACTACTCAATCACACTGTGAACACTGATTAGGGTATGAATCTACAATCTACAAAACAGTCTTAAATAACCAGCTATCTTTAAAGCTTTCTCTGCCCTTGTCTCAGATGCTTTGCATTCCACACTGCATTATATAAATTCTTTGCTGCAATTGCTGTCCTGCCGTGTTTCCAGTGAAAAATAATTCTATTAAAAGATGCATCATGCTCTTTCAGCTCAAGAAGAACATTTTCTTCAGATAAAACCAGTGTTGGGACATAGGCTGAGAAGCAATAAGCTTACATGAATTTAACTGAATCTAACTGGAGAATCTAGATCAAGGTTATGCTCCTCCATCCTAAAGAAACTCTTTGTGAAATACGAGGATCTTTAAGCTAATGTAAAGTCTATAAATAATAGAGAGAATTCCCTCAATTAGTTGCTGCTGCATGAGAAAGTGCTGTAGGGTATGCTCTGAATTCATAACTGAAAAAGAAACTCTGCAAAGGATTTATATGAACAAATTGTACAGCGTTTCCAAACCAGAAATATTCAGCATGCAGGTTTGTTGTTTTTTTTTTCCTAACTACTGTATGTATGCTTCTTTTGTCCTAAATATGTCATGTCAACAGTTCTGTGTTTATTTTATGCATTGCAACACTAAATATCTCCTCAGCTGAAGTCATTGTGGTTGCATATCAACATACAGGAGCCAACTGGCAGTTTAATGATAACAGAAATGTTTTGCTGAATGAATTGCATAATTACAAGGGGACACACAATTTAGATAATGAGTTCTTTTTAGCATTTTTGTGCTTGGCTGTGACGTTACTGAAATCTGCATGAAACTGGAAGTTTACTATATAGAGGAATTCCTGTTAATGACAATAATTAAAAACCCATGCCTGATCTAAATGAAGTCTAAAGAGATTTTAATTTAAATTATTACATTTCATAGAAATTGAAGAAATATGTTTAAATTTAATGTAATAAAGAAAATGAACAGAACTACATGTAATAAGGATCGTAGTCCTTTTGAGCAAAGTATCTTTAAGTGATGAATGTCTGCTCTCAGTAGCTGGCCATCAACCACATTTAACTGAAGTTAAAATTTACAAGGATAAAATTAAAACTAGTGTAAGAATAAGAAAGGAAATAAATATCCTTTTTTACTGAAGACCACCTAAAGCACAAGGATGTGTTTATGTAATTGCTTAATCATGATCCTACTTAGAGGATACCTTCAACCCTGTGTAGGCACCATGTGTATGGATAAGCATGTCTTTCTACATATATGTAGTTCCATATAGCAATAATTGAATCAATTTAAAGTTAAAACCAAACCTAGTCAAAAGTATTGACAGCTCTTCACAGCTCACAAATCCTTTATACTTCAACTTTAATCTTCCCAGTTTGATAACACTGCTTTTTAAATCCTCTCCTAATATTATTGCTTCAGCATCTTTCAGTTCTGGAACAGAACAGAATAATCACAGTGTTCTGTGAACATGTGGTGACTTATTAAGAGCTAACAGTGCTCAAGTAAATTCTTTCCATTGAACGATCCATTACGGTGTAATCATGACCAAGCACACAGCCCTGATCAATACAAAGGTACATAGTTGCTGTAAAACAGCTCCACTAACCAGGGTAAGTAATCCACCATTCTAAATACTTGAAGAACCAACCAATTAAGAACCAGATAAGGTCAAATATTATTGATTGTAGATTCAAGTGAAATTCCTTTTTTTGCTTTTCCATTTCTTGATTTTGCTTGTAATCCAAGTATTATTTCCTTGAAAATACACTTTTTTTCCCTGTGGCTGCACTTACATAGCAATAGGATATGAGTGGTTTCACAGAACAACATAATGATGCATTGACTTGAAGATCAATACTGCTACAAAACCTTGGAGACAGAGAAATAAAGAGGAAAACATATTTTTCAAAAGCCACTAATGGTCGAACTTCTACAGCTTTTAAACAGCAGGGTTTGACTAGCCTATGAACTTTTCTAAAAACTACCAGATAACTATATTTTAGTAATTGGGAAACGCTAACAAAAGCTAATTTCATGTTTCTTCCATGGACAGTGGAGAGGGAGTTTAAAATGCTATAAGGATCAAGAGTAAGGTGCTCTTAATGAATACATTTCTGTGTCTTGAACATAGAAATGCTCTGCTACAGTCTAGTCCTAGTCTTCTAATATGCACAAAAGTCTAAGGTACAAACTACAGGTTATATAAACAATGCATTGCTCTTTTGTTCTCTTGTTTTGCTCTTTTTCTGCTTTAAAATCTTTAATGAGAAAATGTAGATTTCACAGTTTGGAAAGCAGAAGTATTAAGTATTAAAAAAATTACTCGGATACAAAACTGTTTGTAATAAAAATCACTTGTATTGCTAATTGTTTTTCTCCTCTTTTCACTCTTGGACAAATTCACAAAAAGCCCCAATTTTTTATAAATCTTTCTTCTTATATACCCTTCTGGGATATCTTGTCCACAAAGTAGTTAATATCTTTCATCTTCCCTTCCAGAAACATTTTCATATCACCAACATGTGACTCCTATTTTAGACCCACAAAAAAAAAGGAGTGAAAATATTCCTTCCCAGTTGGTAAGGAGACCACCTCCAAGCTTTTTTCTTCCAAGACTCTTTCTTTCTGAGAACAAAGGCCCTTTGATGAAGTTTCACAGTGGCCAGGTGTGCTCTACATCGAGTTCCTGAATGGGAGTCTTCAGAAGAGAAGGAAATGGGAAATCTTGATTTCTTTGCCGTTCTGCAGTTCTGTGGGGGAGACCTACCTTTGAAGCACTAAACTGGTAGGGACTACATGTACACTACAACAAACTTTTGAGTTCTGTGATTCCAAATAAGCCAGAGATCTCTGGCAATCTTACAGTCATCTAGTTCTTTTTTTCACTTTAAGCACCTGAGTAATGTAACAGCTATTTAGAGTTCACTATAAGCTGCTATAAACACTGATAATCGGGGGATAACAGTATTTATTTTAAGCTTCTACAATACAACAATTTATTATTATTGGTATAGATCCACCCTTTTGGTGTGAATGGTTTCGTTTTTCAATCCAATTTAGCATGTTTTCTTAGCTCTTCTCTAGCTTTCTACTAATAATTTCATTTACCCTAAAATCATTAATAAACATCTGTTTTGCACTGCATTTTTGGTCTGCTAAAAATTAGTCACAGTGTCATATGCATTTTCATTCATCCACAGGTAGAATGATATGCTGGTATATTTTTATCTGTCTGTCTGCAGAAAGCTGTGAACAGAGACATGGAAATATCACATATTTGGAGAAATGCCATCTGGCATAAATCAGTCACTAGGTGGCTGGATGTTGTGAAGAGAAACAACTGACTAAATAGAAAAGCCACTTATTAGAATCCAGCAGCGCATCTGACTTTCACATTTAAGAGTGAACCAAAATATTTGTCTTTGTTAAGCCTTGATGGTGTTTAGCATTTCCCCTAGTTTTGTCTGCCTCAGTAATGTAATCTATAAAATTTGCCTGATGACTCTCTCCTTCTTTGTTTGTTTGTTCATTTGTTGGAGTTTTTTCTTCCCAATATAGAGCAAAAGAAGAAGAAAAGCTTTTATTAAACAAGGCAGTGGTACTTTTTATGGCACTACAGAGACCAACAGAGATAATCCCTTCGCACAATTCTTTTAAAATTTACTCTTGGCTCAGTATGAAATGGAAGATATTATAGCTTCTCAAAACCAGTGGTGTCTTTGAAGTCATCTGTTCCTATGGCATACACATCCTACCTGCCTCTGTATTTGCGACAGACTTCTCTATAGGTCAAACAGAAACAGATGTGAGAAACCAATTACTTCAACTAGCAGGAACAAAGCATAAATTTTGTAGCAGATTTGATAGACTTAATTGAAAATTTCCCATTAAAATGTGGGGCTTTTTCCAGTGGAAAATAGAACTTTTCATGATGCAAATGTCTGCCATTTTTGAGAAGTTACTGGAGATGAAAATCCAGGAAAGTCAACCTAAGGAAAGGTGCATAAAGAATGTGTATTGAAGCTCTTTTGGTGTAATTTTCTGAATTAAAATACATGATCCTTGGCTAGAAATTATTTGGTTTGGATTTTTTTTGCCCCAAAAAGGTCACATTTATTCTTCCAAATACCTCTTTTTATGTGATTCTGAGGTATAATTGGGATTGTATATAAAACTCGATTGACTTAATATTTACCATTTTTCTTATTCTTGTCTTAACACAAAAGCATATCAAGGAGGAAAATTAAATTAGGATCAGCAAACTTTCTATGTCGCCAAGACTGTAGTTTTATTAACTGTAGTTAGAGGTTTTGTAGGATGTGACGCTGAGGAGCATCCCATGTGAAAGATTCTGCTGAAGTCCTACTTTGCGTTACCCTCTCCCTGCTCTTGTTTCAAGTCGAACACCAGGGCAGTGGGACAGTTCATGCTGGCAGACTTAAAGATGACAATGAAAGATGATCTGCAGGAAACAGGATATCAAGTAGCAAGTCAAAGGAGGAGGTACTATAACTAAATTTGATGTGATGAGGCATGTAATAAACTCTGCAAGTGTAAAATTAGACTGCATTTACTGTGCATCAACTCACCTGCATTTGGTCCACNAATTAGACTGCATTTACTGTGCATCATCTCACCTGCATTTGGTCCACAATTCTGTTCTACTGGGACCACTTTGAAAGTTTCAAATCTCTGGGCACCTGTCAAACACCTGTTTGTTTAGGGGTTTTTCCTTTAAAGGGAAGCCAACTACAAAACAACCATGTGTTTTTTCTTTACCACATTACCTTCATTCTTGTATGGACACCTAATATTGTACTGTGGCACTTGCAGTTAGAAGCCATCTCTGAAAAGGCTTGCACAT
>VZTN01013064.1:266-28570 GCA_013400515.1 Erpornis zantholeuca | reverse complement strand
AAATTATTTAAATTTTTCTTTTCCCCACTGATGTGTATGGAGGAGGAAGGGAGGGAAAGGTACCAGATTAAGACTTCGGGATGTGGAATTCTGCTGTCTCTGACACAGGTGTGCCTTTTACATGGTGTCACCCCAGCAAGGTCCAACTTTCAGATGCAAGGCTGTAGTCAGGCCAATGGAATTCTACAAAGAAGAACAAAAGTTGATTGCCAGTGAAGCTGTAGGTCATATGGACAAATCCCTCTTATTCAGAATTGACACTGATCCAACCTGTGATAGCTGTCAGGATCAAGTCTGTACACAGGTAGCAGGAGTGCAGTAGGTGCCTCTTCTACCACTCATCCCAGCCTGAACAGAGAAGAAAAAATAAATGGTGGAGCAGAATGGAGTTCTTCCAAGCACTACATCTCAAACGTCCTTGGAAAGCCTTCGTGCTGTTGGGCAGCGTATGATTGAGTCTGAGCAGCCTTAAGAGAGGTGACACACAATGCAAAACCCAGCCCTCATTACCTGTGAGTAATGAACAGTTAGTATTATAAAAATAGACATATGAGTATTGAGCAGCTTTGCTGTAAAAAGCAAAGTCTTTCCAAGTTAATGTGGCGATACGTGCACACGTAAGTATGCACATGAACAATACACAACTAGTGGGATGAAGTCGATGGCATATTTTTGGATTTCAAGAAGTGGTTTTGGCATCCTATTTCTCAATAATAATTAAAATAGAAATTCAGATCTATTTCAGTAGGTGTAGATGTACACTGAAAACTGAATAAGAAATCGTAATTAGTAAGTTGCTCTTTAAAGGTAATATGCCAAGTTACAAAAGTAAGTAGCTAGAGATGGAGCCAAGAATTTCATCTTGCATCCTATTCAGTAGGTAAGGTGTGTGAGAAAAATATAGATGGCATGGGCAAAACTTTTTCTGGATGAGTCCTGTCTAGCAGCTGTAGCACAGGGTGGAAACCTGCAGTGCACTGTGTTTGGTGCCAGAGCTTCACAAGTCTGTTTTGGAAGGGAGGCACAGTGATTTTATTGGAAACATGTATTTGATGCATGAAGGGATGAGAATGCACTCTACAAAGCATTGGGGAGAATAAAGAGTGGTTACACAAAATGATTCAGGAAACACCACTATCCAGGGAAGGAACTGGCCACTGAGTGACCGAATAAAGAAAGCGAGGAAATGCGAGACAAAGCAGCATTTTTGTATCTAGGGGCAGCCAGGAAGCAGCTTGCTGTGAGCAGCAGGAGAGGGGACTGTAGGAATTTCATACAACCATAAATGTCTAGTCATTCAGTATGTCATGGAAACTGCAAATGATCTTTGCTATCTGAGTGAATATTATAACAGGGATTTACTGGTGGTGAAAGTCTCCTTGGATTGATCCACTTACCACCCTTCAAGGAACATTCTTGTCAGAAGTCAGCAGGTGGGCATGGAGGTGGCATTCTGTCTCTTGTGGATAGGATGCCAGACAGGATTACAACGTCTAAGAAGGTTCTCTGAAGTAAATATGCTGTGAAGACAGCCACAAAGGCTAGTCCATAGCATAAACAACTGGGTTTAGTTTTGCAGAATATAACTAGTGTTTAGAAATCTTGTAATAGTGCCAAAGAAGGACAAAAAAGATATGTTCTTAGATATCATTCATGTTCTGCATATAAAGAAGGAAAGAAGTTAAGAACTAACCAAACAAATAAAAGTCTGTACGTGTTCTGCTAGTCAGATAAGTTGTATAAGACTTGGGTCAATGAAATGCATGTTTATATTCTCCAGCGAGAAGAGACTGTGCTGTTTGACTGGCCTCCAGCTCACTGGAGTGGAAGCAATCTTCCAGACTTGTTAGGACAGACTTTTTCACATAGTGTTAAATTAGCAACCAAGGGAAATGATAGAAAAGCAAGAAATAAAAACACTTGCTTAGCAGGGTGCCAAGGTATTGAGAATAAAATTAAACAAGGCCCCAAGGACCGAGAGAGGAGTTCTTCAACTGCCTGCTACCAATCTGATGAGACTGGCTAATAAGCAAGTGGCAGTGGAATGCAATTCCTAACTTCTGAACCTAAAGTTTGCTGACAAACTAGAATTTCTCAGACTAGGAAAGAGAATTCCTGTGATTGGAATTGAAGGACAGAAGTAAGTTTGGAACAGCATTTTATGGCTAAAATGGCACTGCCTCTTTCCCAAGTCATTGAACAAAATTATCTTGAAGGTCAATTAAAGCTAAAATAAATGTTAATGGGGTTGCTGATGACTGCTATACACTGTCAAATCCAACTAAAGATCTGGATGAGATAATAACTAGTGTGTTGTGTATAAGGGGAGGGGCGAAAAAGTCTTTTTTTCACTTGTGTGTGTATATGTATATGAAGCCTTCAACACAAGTGGCATATTGGTGGTTTCATTCTGCTAGCATTGGACCATATTTGCAGATATTGAATAGATAACAGTATCAGAATGAAAATTCCCCTGTCACTTGTAAGGATAATATCTTGGATCCATTCTCAGTAGGTAAAGAATTGGGATAAGAATTGAGCTCAGAATTAAACTTGAATGTTCCACAAGTGGAAGTGGTTGTGGCTTGAATAGACCTTTCTTGGAAATAGAAAAAAAATCTGAAGTGGTCTAATATGTACTTTAACTGGGATTAAAATAAACAGACTTCAATGCCTAAAAATCATCTGAAAGTGCTATACCTCGATAGCTCCAGAAGAGGCAAATCACTCAGAATTTAAAACAGTGCCACAGTAGCTCAGTTGAAAAAAATTCTGTGGACAGAAAGATTCAGATAACAACTGAGTTGCTGATAGGGGAGGCTATGCTGTTATAAAAAATAAGAAAAACACTACATTGCTTACACTAAAAGGAAGTTGAAAAGTTGAGAGTTTAGCTATAGATGAAAAAAGCAAAAGAAACTTAGAAGAAATCAGCAGGAAGTCTAAGGAAATTTTCCAAGTGCATTAGTAGCAAAAATATTTTAGCCATTATATGAATCTGTCATAAATGTGTGTGGTAGGTTTGTCAATAATAGAGACAAAAAGTATTCAGTAAATACTAGTATTCTAGGAAAAAATAAAACAAAAAATCAATTTTTCACACTCACATAGAAATAATTCAATGGCTTTCTTAACAACCAAAAAATATTGTGAAAAAACTGTTATTAAAATGCCTACTTTTAAAACAACTGGCCAAGACAGCTTGTGTTCAAGAATTTTGAAACAACTAACTAAGGAACTTTGAAAGACACCCATGTTGATATTTTCGATAAGTGTGTCAAGACACTGAGGAAATTCCGAAGAACTGGAAAAAAGTTAATAGTGCATTTAAAAAGGGTAAATGGAATAAGTTGGATGACAGTACTTAATTACATCTGCTGTACTCCTGCGAAGTAGGACTGCTTGGTAATATGAAGATTACTTACCTTAACATCAGTCTGAGTAAAATTATCAAAATACTTTTCACCCTTTCTTATTTGAAAAGATATCTTGTTGCAGTGTCAGTTTTTCAAATGAGTTTACAAGTTTGACAAAGTCCTGTAGGACATCCTACCTCCAGTCATGTTCTCAAATTGATAACTCTACATGCGTACTTAAGTGAGAGCCTGGTACAAATGGCTATGTCATATTTTGGTTTAAAACAAACTATAAACAGGAATTTTTGTCAATTAACTCTACCTATAAGTTTCCCCTGAATGTAAGTTCTGGGTAATGTTTTATTTAGGAGTTTAGGAGTAGGCCAGAAGACAGCATTAAAACTGTACTGATGGTCTGCTGATAACTTTAAGATAGGGAAAAAAAAGGCAGAGTTCAACTCACCAATGGAACTAGGTATCTCAAGGGAAACTAATATAGTGGAGGGTGGAAATACCTGTCCTGGAAGGAAATATGTCACAGACACTTGATGTCATGGTAGATGATCGACTAAAATAATTTATTTTGGCCAAAATGCCTGATAAGATTGTTGCATGGATTAACAGGGAGATCTCAGAAGAGAGCAGAATGGCCATTCTGCATAGCATGACATTAGTGTGCACCAATGTCTGCCTTTCTGCCTTTTTTCCTCAAGAACTGGAGAGGGCTCTTGAAGATCCTCAAGTAGCACCTTGTAAGCTTTGGAAAAACTGTATTTTGTTGTCTTGCTCCCCTTTGGACCATTACCTGTCAATGCAATCTGTCCAGACAGAGTACAACAGGAGTGATGAAGTAAGCAAGGAAGTTGGGGTTGAACCAACTAATGAGCAAAGAATAAAAGAGTTTAATAGCAAGCAGCAGGAGCTCACACTGACAGTTTCAAAGAGCAAAGTTAATAACTTAAGGCTGTAAATACTCATGAAGGACAGAGATTATTTATTGAAAGTTTTAGGATCATTGAAGAGTACTTGGATAGGCAGTAGACAAAGTCTTCTTTAGGCTTAGTGTGAGCTCCTGACAGACAGATCTATTAGTCTGTACATTAGTTTATCTTCTCGGAGAAGCAGTGAGAAATATTGAGTTGCTATTTTGATATTAGATGGGGAATACCACTAGAAAGTGCTGTAAAGTAAATTCCTGTTTTGTCAGAAAGATATCTTGGCTGGTCTGGAATTGATTTCCCATCATGAGTTCTATAAGGATTTTCTGTAATTTTCTTCTCTTCTGCAAGGTAACATCAGGATTCAGGAGAACAATCAGCCCTGCAGGTATCTTAATGCTTTTTTTTCTGTAAGATAGTGAAAGAAATGGAATTACCTTCTTGGTGCTGGAGGTTTCTTATTTTACTGAAAAAGAGTATTTGTGCTGTGCTGTTAAGAGAGCCCATATTTTTCCTGTGACAGTTGAATGTTACACTGTTTCTTCCTGATCATTTTATATTCTTTAAATACAGACTTAGCTTAAAATCATGAATCTCCTTCCTCTCCATCTTATATTTCTTTTCACTTAAACAAATGGCTTTTGCTGATCAAAATAGAGAAATCATGGAGGTGAAAAGTGATTGTCATTATTATTTTTTTCCATGCTGAAGTTTATGTCATGAAAAAATTACATGCAAATATGTGTGAGAGGACATGATGTGGGATTATCAGAAGCATCTCTGGATTATCAGAAGCATTTTAATGACTATGTGCACTAGATTTTCAATTCAATCAAAGAAGTTGAATAAACGTGAAAGAAAAATAATTGAGATATAAAGTAAGAGCATGGGCTGGACTAGAGATTGCTACTGTGGGTCCTCTTCTGCTCCACCATGGCAGTAAATTCTTTGCTGTGAGGAAATGAATGAATGGGGACATATTTCTGTGGGTGCATATGAACAAATTCCTTGTCCATCACCGAATCCAGAGTCTCCTGTCCAAGTGTCCTTTGTCTGTCAGTGAACTCAGCTGTAATGACAGTTAGGTAAGTGGCATCTTCCCAGGCTGGATGCGTAGGGTTGTTGCACGCAATAGAATGAACCCTTGCAGCTTTTTGCCAAAATTGAGTAGGGTTTTACTGTCATTTTGTATCTTATTTGTCTCATCCATCACTGATGGCAATGAAGGTTTGTTCCACCCTGAGGGAGTAAATTCATGATTCAAGTAGCTTGGGGCTCTGTTCGTGGTAATCTGCCACTGGATCTTGTGCTTGTTAATGAGAAAAAAAAGGAACACCCCAAAGGTGTTTGTGGGGAGGGAGTGTGGGGTGTGAGTGCGTCAAATATTTTGCTTAAGTTTTAGTTTTATCAGGACAAATGTCTCTAGCAGAACTGTTGCTATGACTGTACTATGTTTGTGGGTCCCGTGATACTCAGGGTATTTCCAAAGTATACAAGCAGCTTGGAGTGTGTGAGGAGACGAGTGGGTGGAACAGACTTTACAGAAAGCCCTGAGGGAAGTAAATACTGAAGCTACAGCAGTGCTTAGCAAAGACTAGGAGATGGAGAACTGAGCAGCATCTCAAAAGACACAGAACATAAGTTGGGAGGAGCAGACTCTAGTTGTCAAAAGCCCTTTCCATAGCCGAATTTCTTTTAATATAGCGAAATAGATTTGTTTGCAATATATGTTTGTTTATGAGCATGGATTTTTGGTAAGACAACACTTTCATAATTTTGGCTAAACTTTGGCTACATAATTCCCATTCTTTTTGAGGATTTCATCCTGTTATTGAAGATACCTTGCTTATCAAGGCAAGTGCCTGTGTCTTATATGCAGTTCAGAATCAACTTTTCCAACATTAATGTCCCTACATATTTGGAAGCAGAGGCAGGAAAAAGTCTAATGTTTGACAATTGGTCTGTGGAGACCCCAAATCTGTCATCAGTACAGCTTGTGTCTGCTGCAGCATAATGCTGTTCTGTTCTAAAATTACCCTTCCTTGGAACCCCTTGAATGACTGTCTTTAGAAACAAAATAAAAGATGGAAGGATGCAGCATTTTCATGCTATGAAACATTTCACAGCATTTTATTCACTGTGTGATGCGTTGTCATATATACTAAAGGAAAATTGTTATAGCAGTTTAAAATCAGACCAGATATTGCTGAAAAACTATACGCAGTAGTGAGTGAAACATATGAACATATGTTCATGTCTGAGGGGTTTTTCTTTTTTTAGATACTAATGCAAGTTTTCATAATGTTATTGTTCAAATTAGTTCTGCTGAGAATATCTTAGATGTTATCAATAGCATGTCTGTACATCCTTGTCTGACCTACAATTCATGTGAATAGGATTCCTGTCCCCTCTGACATGATTTGACATTTTTATATTGCTGAACTCATAACCCAAATGGCTAAGGTTTGAAAACAATTCATTTTGCATCTTGCTGCCTGTGAACACCTTTTGAAAACAAATACATTTGTTTTTGCCAACTTTTTTATGATTTCTTGAAAAGGCCAGGGATAATCTTAGATACAAACTACTGCATGCTTGGTTTGGAACTTGTGTATTTTCACATGCACAGATTAAATAAATAAAATAGCTGCTGTTGGTAGGAGTTGTTCTGGAGCCATCAGGATGGTACTGCACCGATGCATTGCCGTGAAGGTGAGAGTAATTTGGCTGGGCTTTGCTATATAATATACTCATGCTTTGAAACATGGAAGCGTGGTTGTGTATAGCAACATCAAACACATCCCCTCTTCTTTTTATTTTGTTATAGCTGTTGTCTCCTGTTCTGGATCACATGAAGAAAACTCTTCTTCACCAAATCCAACTCAGAAGCTCTCCCTGATAAAAAATAGGATGGTTTCATTGCATCAGCCTTCTAAACCAGGTACCACAAGTCCTCTTCCTTATATCCTCCTTATTTCTCCTTCAGAATCTAGGTGATGATAGATGCTGGCAGTCACAAGCACCTCTTACCAGAAAGCTATGACACTGTATTTCTGACTGGAACTAGAGCAATGACTCAGAAAGGCCAGTGTAAACTTAAGGGAATTCCTTATTTCTGTATTAAGCAAAACCAAATAAAACAAACCCAAAACATAGCAAGCAAACCAAACCACAAAGGACCCCAAACTAATGCAACACCAAACTACCTTCCACAAAAGAAACCTGACTCCCTCCTCCTTCAATAAACCAAAAAAACCCCAAAACCCAACAGCAGAAAAAGGGGAAAAAAAAATAAAACCATCTCCATCAGCACACTGAAATCCACCAGATTTGGGGGTGGGAGTTCTGAAATAAAAGCTAATTAGTGGAGCTGCTTTCCTGCTACTATAGGACCTTTTTTTTGATACTGAATGAAGCTTTTTTCCAAATGGAATTTTATTTTCAAGGCATTGTGAAAACCAAGTGAGTTGTGAGGGTTTTTAGCTTGTGTTTGCTGTCTCTTGGCCTGTCAGTGGACACTACTGAGAATGTCTAGCTTCCTCTTCATTGCCTCTCATCAGTGTGTTTGTACACGTCACTAAGATCCCCCTGACTGCACTCCTCCACAGACTGAACAGTCCCAGCTGTGTCAGCCTCTCCTCTTATGAAAGATGCTCCAGTACCTCAGTCATCTTTGTGGACCTGTGCTGGACTTGTTCCTCTAAGTCCATATGTCTCTTGTATTAAGGAGCCCAGAGCTGGGCACAGCACTCCAGATGTGAGATGTGGTCTCACCAGTGCTGAGTAGAGGGGAAGGGTCACCTCTCTGGATCTACTGGTAGTGCTCTTCCTAATGCAGCCCAGACGCTGCTGACTGCCTTTGTCGTGAGGGTGCAGTGCTTGCTCACAGGGTGCCGGTTGTTCACCATGCTCTCAAAGCCTTTCTCTTCAGCTGCTTTCCAGTCAGTCAGCCCCCAGCACATACTGGTGTTATATAATGGGTTTATCCCAGGATTTGGCTCTTCCTTCAAGGGGTTTCTCTCGGCCCCATCCCCAGCCTGTTGAGGTTGCTCTGCATGGCAGCACAGACCTGTGTGTGTCAGCTGCTCTTCATTTTGTAACCTCTGTGAACTTGCTGAGGATGCACTCTGTCTCCTTGTTCAGGTTGTTAATGAAGATGCTAAACAATAAAGAAAGGCCTCTGGGTATTAGAAAAGCCACACATTCCACCCAGGAGGTGGCAAGGTGACCTAGCCTCGCCAGAGGAATGTTCCTTATAGTAACATCTTGCAGATGGTATCTAATTCTTTAAAGTACTTTCTGATAAACCCTGAGTTTTTTTCGATCTAATCTTCAGAGCATTTTTGTAATATCTTAAAATATATCCTTTGCTGATTGTAGTAATATAGATATATTTCTCTATTATACCTTTTCTTCCTTTCAATTTGTCATGTTTTTCCTTTTGCTTGTACCTGAGGTTCTCCAGGTTCATAAGCAAAGCTGGATATGAAAGACCTGTAAGGTGTCTTAGAGGTTTCAGCTTTCAGTGTTCTCTTTCACTGTGACCATGAGTGTACCCAGTTCTTTTACTCTGCAATTTGTGCTAAAAACCAGCTTATCGTTGATCCATTGCAATGCAATGCATATGGTCTCTTGACAGAGACCCAGTTTTTTTACTGGATGTCAAAAACTTTCCTGATCTGTTTCAGACTCTTACAGACATTCAGATTTTTTTGGCCTCAGGTTGTGGCAGACAGGCCCTATAAAGCCCAGAGAGTTGGGAATTAGGTGCTTTTCAAGAGGACAGTTATGTTCACCTATCTCAGCTGTGAACCACCTTGTCACGTGAGACACACTCAAAGGATTAAGTCTGCATTCGTGTAGTTCTTGGCATTGCAAGCTGAGGTATGAGTAAGGTTTGATGAAATGGTTTTGTCATAAACAATAGTTTCAAGTAACTGTCTAGTTGAAAAAGGAATTTTTTTCTCTTTGGTCTCTTTCACTGTTATGCTGTTGTGAGAGAAATTGCTTTCTGGGTTTTATGACCAACTAAAAATATTATCTGATAAAAATATTCCTTCTACTGACAATAAGTCTGTGGTTACTGAGTTAACCTGTCAAATTTCAATAAACTTGAAACAGCACAGCAGGTCTGCATCAGGACTCTGCTTTGTCTCACACAGCTGTGAAGTTTCTGAGCTATTGAGATCCCTAAAGCTGTTTCACTGGATCATCAAACCATAGCCTGGAGCTGTGCACAGACATTTTTCCCTAGATCCGACAGAGCCAGGAGAGTGGCTGGTGTCCTCATTCCTGTGTGCTGCTGGAAGCTGGCATCGCATACACACACACCCCTACACAATTTGCCAGTTCATCTGCTTGTGGCTTCCATGTAAAAGTGATGACCTGGACACTGCCCAGACCTTTCCTAAGCTGTATGCATTTGATGAATTGGGCTAAGAAGGTATTTGGATGGTTGGCCCAGGTGTCAGTTTGAGAGAGGCAGCAAACTCCAGAATGAGCAGGCCAGAGAGTTGGGGAGTGTCCAAAGCAATAGAGGAGGAGAAGTGTTTGGGTGGGAGACCACAGCCTGTGCCAACCCACAGTTATGTGCAACTCTGGAACATCCGTGTTTCTCTTACCGCTGAACACTGAATGTTGTTTTATAAAAGTGAAGTTAGAATTAATGTAAAAAATTAAGAGAAAATTAGTCTGCTTTTGCCATTGCATTCAAAGGATGCTTCCATTTCTTCTTTTTTCTGAAAGTTTGGTTGAAGTATTGGCAATCTTAGGGAGGCTCTTATGTTTTTATTTTTACTCCACCTGTGCAGCCACACTTCCTTGTTATATCCCTGACCTTAATTCTGTCCTTCCTACCTGCCAGTTCTCCACGGGAATAAGGCTACCAAAGGGATAACTTTGTGTTATTCATGGTTGCAAGGTTTGACTACCTTCTGAACATCAATATCCTAAATATGAATGTTTAGTCTCTTATTATTTATAATTTCGCCCGAGGACACTCCAGTTATTACTGTAATATTATTATTACTACAGAAAATAAATACCATGCAAATTAATATCAGCTCTATTCAGCTCCACTCTGTGTGGGAGAGCTTTGTGCAGCTCACATCCCTTCAGGGAGTTTATATTAGATTGATGAGAGAACAGTGAATTACTTCTTGTCTGGTTTATAATATGCTGATTATGAAAAATTCTGGCCAAGATGATCTAGTGTTTTTAGTGCTGTGAGCAGACTCTGGAGTTTGTTAAGAAAGTATTCTTATCCATCCTGTTAGAGGAAAGCAAAACTGTTTAAAAAAGATAAAAATAAAAGATTGTGTTAAGCTTGCATTGCTCACCTGTTTGGCTTGAGACCCTGTCAGGCTCTTTCTATTGCTAAGAGAGGGGGTTGACCTTAGAGTATCAGTTTTTTCTCTCTGTCAAAATGCTAAATCCATACAGTTGCAATATCCTTGTTGATATTATTGGTATTATTCTCATTTGGGATTTTGAGAACTTGTGGACTAGACCTTCCACTGATATAAATTTGTTATTAATACCAGTGGGAGGAATTTGACTTACATCTGCCAAGAATTTGCAGGTTAGTTTCATTCTTACACATTCCTTGACCTGGTCTGCAAGAGATTCTGTTGTTATTGCCCAAAAGAAAATTTCTGTTTTCTATTCAATTCTTCCATTTCTTGGGAGGTACAACCCCCATACACTGTACATCTGGTCACTCTTGTGCCCCTTTTACCCCTGCCCCCTGAGCTGGGACAGGCCTCACTGAAACCTCTGGTTTCTTACAACAGAAGTCTCTTGTATCATTGGCTCAAGCTGTTCATGGGTGACGTCTACAGACAGTTTTGGAAAACCAGACTGGGTGTTGTCTTCCATTGGAGTCCTGGTGTCCCAGGAGAGGCAGGAGATGCTTCTGGAAAACAGTTCCTCCCGTGGAGATGTTGAAGGTAGGCAGAGCTACAGTTCCTCTCAAATGGACACTGCTTTTGCCCAGCCCTGGCTGCAGCTGTGGGTGGGAGCAGCAGGAGTCAGCAGCCTGGGGCCTCAGGCCGTGTCACTGAAAGTGCCACCACATGCTGGCCCTGGAGCAGAGCTCCCAAAGGCACAGTCAGTGCCTGAGAGTCAGTAAGAACTGTGTAATGCCTGTGTGCTGCCTCGGTTGTGTGTGGATGTAAGCTCTAAACAGCCAACCCCTTTATATACTCATTTTCTGTCTCCCCATTTTGGGATAAGCTACTTTTACTTACAGAGACTGGATTTTTTCTCTGGAAACTCAACCCTTTACAAACCAGAGCTGGCTCTGCATGTCTGCTGACTAACTAGCAAAGTCTCTGGCTTTTGTTTTGTTGGACATATCTTCATGATTTTTTTGGTTTCTTCTCTTCTCTTCTCATTTCTTCTATCATTTCTTTACTCAAACCCTTACTTTTTATTTTATTCTCTCTCCTTTTTTTTTTGTTTTGTTTTGTTCATAGTTCTTCCTTTATTCTCATGACTCCTTTCTTCAAACTTCTTATCCATTTTCCTCTTATTATCTCTCTTCCATCCATGCTGTGTCTCTCTGGTTTTGTTGTGGTTTTCTTTTCTCTTCACAGGGGACATTTTCCTCCTGAACACCAGTAGACTCCCAGATAGATGTGAGTTCAGCCTGCAAAGCCCCATCCTGCCTGGGAGCTTGGATTCTTGCTCGTTGGAACTGGCCATATGTTCACAGGATGCTGTTCCTCTCCTCCAGAGATTCACAGTTCAAATCACACATGTGGAGACAAACAAAATTACAATAATTTCTCTGAGAGTTGGCCATGAGGAGAATGCTGGGTAAGACAATCAATTTTCAGCTGTCGAGCCTTTGAATTGCAAGTTAGAGTGGAGTTCCTCCAGGCTGCTGTTATCAGTGTCTTTTGCCTTGGGATCATTGCTGCTATGACAGCAGAAAATCAGGGTATAACTGTCAGGACTGAGGCACGCAGCCTCCTGAGAGGACACAGGCTTTGTGTGTCCCCTTTGCAAATAACACACTAACATAGATCTCACTCTTCTTCTCTCACATCGAGAAGGGTGAAGAGTGATTAATTCTTTCTAGGACTAATTGATTAATTGATTCTAGGACTGCAGCTGTAAAATGCATTCAGTCCAAAAACTGCCTTGGTAACATGACTGATATCTCTATGGATTCAGTGGGTCCTATCATTGCCGTAAGGCTCACAATTCTCATTTTGAGGTGGGGTTAATTTTACCTCTTTAAGCATTTCCTCCTTTCTAGTAGGTTCAAGAGCATCCACTTCTGCTCTATTTGTAGAGTTCATGGAAGGAAAAAACTGAGGCTAGAGGTAAGAAGAGGTGAAGGAAAACAAAAGAAGGTGTAATGGCCCCAGATCTTGTCCTGTGTTCCCTTTGATCTTGCCAGGGTTTTACTTTTTCGTTCCTGTGTAGGAGAATGCAGTATGGAAGAGAAATGGGTAAAGGGAACAAATCAGAACAGGAAAAGAAAAAGTCCATGTGTCATCTAATTTTGCCATTTTCCACGTGCTTGTTTTTCCTTTGCTGCAATCCGACTTGTAAGAACCTAGACACATAACAGAGTTTTTTATTTCCATCACCTGACTGACTCCCATGGAGAACTTAAGCAATAGATCCCAGTTCTTGTTTTCTTTTATTCTTTGGCACTCTCCAGGCTGCCATGGAAATCTGTAGCCAAGACTCCCAGTCAGCCAAAGACAGCAGAGTTTGACTAAAAAAACTTATTTTTCCCTCTTTCAGATCTCTCGCTCTCATTTTCAGCTGTTGCTCAGTTCTTCCCTGTCTGTTCCTTCCCCATATTCTTGCCAATTTCACTGGGAATCTGTTGTATTTTCTGGGATTAGTTTCTAATATCCTTTTTTACCTACTCAAAGCTGCTGTTGCTGCTTTTTGAATATTTGACATGCCTCTGCAGCTGCGGCTCCATTCCCCTATGTAAACTCATAACCCCTTTTTCTACACCTTACTGGTCAGACCAGGTTTTGCTGATAATCACTGCAGCATCTCTGGAATGGATCATGGATGTTGTTAAGCAGCTTATTTGAACACTGCAAAACAATTCTAGTTGAAGTCAAGATTATAATCTCTAAAAGTGATGGCATTTAGATTTATTAGAATGAAGATAATTTTACTGGAAGTTGGCACAGACACTGGTATTACTTTTTCTTCATGAAATGAAGCACTGGTAAGCTCAGAGAGTTTACTCTTAAGATTTAAACAGGGGAGGTGACCAAGTACTGTTCAAAATCAAGATAGAAAGGAGGGATAGAAAAGAGATTAAACAAAGTTAGGAACCATGTTAGGTCAAATACCCTTCCTTTTCCCCCTCAATACAGGAAAACATTAAAGTCTCAGTACAATTAAAAAAACCTGCCCATGTAAGCAAAACAGAATTTATTTCTAACACACACCAGTGATTGACTTGCTTCTTGCTAGGCAGGTAGTCTGAAATGAACATTCTCTCCATGATTAAGATTTTAACAACATTGGTTGTTAAGGAGAGACCACCCTGAAGTGTTCCCACTTTACAAGGACTTTCCACAGGGAGTAGGAGTTCTACAAGCTTTTCTGTGTTAACCAAACACTGTTGCACAGTTTAGAGCAGAACAAGGAGGACAATGAGCAGAGACCTTGAGATAGATGCCTATGTGTAGTTCATAGTGTAACCAGTGAAAATTTCTACCAAGGGAGTGTCTTCAGGTCAGAGTAGAAACTTGGACGTAGGAAAAAGACTAAGTGTCACTTTTTTGAGATAGTCAGACACTCCAGGAAATCGTGCTTTGGCCCTTTTTGTCACCTCTCAATTCCATGACCAAGCTATACTTCATCATAAACTCCAGCTGCACCAGACTGTTTTTCTATGAGCTGTCCTCTTTCTGGACCTAGACATTTTCTACTGATGGTGTTTTCTCCTTCAGGATCCATCAGCTACACTGTTCCCAAAAGCTTAGATACATGTCACATGTAAGAGAAAGATTCTGTCCTGTTCACCTCAGCAACTAATAGGATCTATCATTAAATTGATAGTATTGAAGCTGCCACTGTGTTTTCACACATAAGAAAGAACAAAGAAACAGATGGACCTTCAGTACTATGTTCTCTGAACAAGCAGGGCAAAGTCACAAAGTGAGTGTTTATTGTTATATAACTTACCTATAGATTGTGGGTATTTTGAGTTATTACCATTAGAAGGAGAACTGCTGAGAGAGTGAGGTATTTGAAATTCTATGTATTTACAAAATTATATATAAAGTTCTATTCCTCATTATGTCAGTAAAACTCAAACATCAGGACCCTATAGCTTTGCTTGCAAGGCCAAGCCTTCTTTGTCTGGTACTTAACTCAAAAAACTGTCTTCACTTTCTCAGGGTTATGGTTATGGTGCTTATTCAGGTTACATCTATTATATTTTTTACCTTTTGTTTTTAATTTTTTAAAAATGTTTTTACTATTTCTCTTATCCCACCTTTTCATCTTTATAACACCCAGAATCAGCCACAGTAGAAAATTCTTGAGTCCTGTGTGGTTTTGAGTGGTTTCACATGCTTGTGTTTGTTGTGAACCACAATTATTTCAGTGTTCTCAGCCAAAACTTTTTCAGTAAGAAGCTAGTTTCTCTCACCTCGAAGTACTCACACTTCAGTGCAAATCAAAAGTATCATTTGGGGCTGGGATAATATTTTCCCTTTCTGTAGTCAATAAGCCAAGCTGATTTTGTTCTATTTTCATTCTGAAATGGCCACAGTAGTCTTGGTAGATCAGAAAACAAAAAATTTGTGGCCATGTGCACACATGCATTTTCAGGTAGCCAACATCACAAAACTGTTTATTGCTTAGTTTTTGGTGTCTTCCCCCTTTCTTTTGGAGAGGTGGTGGTGATAAAATGCTCCACCATCTTCTGAGATACTTGTAGAAACTTGCCATCTTTGACACTTCTAGTCTACTACTGTGGTTGTTTTTATCCACTAAGGTTATTAAGTTCTCCTGTTGTACAGATGACAAGGGAGTAGCCTGCTAAGTGTTCTCAGAAAATATTGAGATGTGTGCTGACAACAATGAGCAGAGCCATTTTGATTAAAAAATGTATCTAGAAAGGGTGAGGCTGTCCAGCTGCTATATAAGACTGTGATTTTTCAACACTAATCTGGGAGCATGATTTAGTTAGTGCCTCTTGTGCCTCTCTTGAACTTGCACCCAAAAATACAGTGGGTCAGAGAATAACCCTCTAACAGTTTGGTGAAGGCAAGAGAAGTAGGCATGTATTTTGGTCTATTTTCTTTTAAGTTCATCACTGGATGTTTGTGAGGACTTGCAGAAAACAGCTTCCTGTGTATATAAAAATAATGTAAAACTTCTAATTTTTATGTTCGGTGATTGAGTCTAATGCCTTAAATGGCTACCTAGAAACAGAGACTAGACAGGAATANAGAGAACAGCACTTAACAAGCTACAGGAAACTTCAGAGTTACACCAGCAGTACAGGATTTGAAAAATATAAAAGTTAAAACCTAAGGCATCAAGTCTAGAAGCATCTAGCACACACAGCTTTGTGTAATAACTCATGCAGTGGGTCCCCCTAAATTAGAAAATGTTTCAGCTTTCACGTTCTGCTTTATTGCATTTTTCAGTCCTAATGAAGAACGGTTGTTCTTTACATTAAATCTTTCCTAAAATTAATCATCAGTTACCTTTGTTGGATATGAAAAATCACATCATAGAAAGAATTGGTAAGAAGAGGGTGGAAAATATCTGTTCAGCAGAGAAGATTGAGATGCTAGTGAAAACCCAAAGTGAACGCTGCAAAAGAAAATTTGGAATTAAAAGTTTGCAGGGTGAATTTTGAATTCTCTTGCTTTATACTTTAGATAGCTTGCAACTGCAAACTTTCTATGCATGCAAATTTCTCAGAATTATGTCAGACCCTGATAGGTCTTCCGTGCACACCGTTCAATTTTAATATCTCTTTTTAGAAGAGTAATATTGCCTCAACACTTGAGATCTGGTTTGACATAAAATCAATAATAAAGTTATTTCCAAGCCTGGCTTATCTGGAAGCCTGCTGCAATGATCCATCTTCTGCTGGATCAACACTGGGCTTCGTTCCTGATTCCATTAAGAAAATTACATTGGCTCTGACTAGCCTCCATTTCAATGGTGTCACCAAGCAAAGGAGGTGTAATTATTTACAGCATTAGAAATCTTGCTGCAGTTGGATCTAGGGGGTGAGGCTTTCTCTGAAGGGGAATACCTTGATGATGAAGAGACTTCATGCACAAAAGCACTCTGTGTGATGCAAAGCTACTCGTCATTTTTGCAGTCTTTGGATGCTAGACAGCTTTTTCTGTGGTGTTATAAATGGAGAAAATGCCGGTACCAGAGATATTTCAGTGCAGAACTAGGATATTTTGTGGGACCATAGGGCTCTGCCTCAGAAGAGCTGCCAGTTCCCAGAAGCAGTGGCTTAAGATGGTGGCCTTGTTCTTGTACCAGATACCACAGCTCTACCAGCAGAGATGGCAGAATGAACAGCATGTCTCCCTAACTCATGGCATCTCAGAGCTTGGTTTATTGACTTAGATGACTAGTAATTTTATTTTGAGATACCAGTCTATAAACGGCAACTTCCAAAGTGTCTGGGTCATAAAGCATATAGGGTTAAGGTTCAGCAGCTGAACTAGTCGTTGTTTTCAGCTGTGGGGCTCTTTAGTTGCTACTACTAAATGTACCACAGGCTGTGCATCAGAGGCTGTGTGCTACAGGTTCCTGCACTTGGTGGTGTGTTAATGCCGTGATGTCTCAGCTGGAGGGTGGGTTCTAACTTGGTAAAGGTACTAGAACTATGCCTCAGTGCTTGGCAGGTGTAGTATGCCTAATAGGTAAAGTCGAAAGATTTAAAGATTAACCTTACCCTTATTGGCTCAATGAACCAACTTGATTATGGCCCATTCATTCTTGTGGTCAACAGGATGCAACGGAGTGATGAACAAAGCTGTGTCATGTAGCTGAAGTGACTCAGTTCTGGGTCAGTGCTGGATGGTCTTGGATGTTGTCCCACATTGTGATATTTATAAGAATATTTATGAGATATATTTATAGGTGCTGGACGTTCCTGAAGCTGCACTCTAATACATAATGAAAGCAAAGCAGTTGTTCTCCTTTGTTGGGAAGTAGAGATGGTGCTGTTGTGCTTCAGGGCTGTAAATTTCTGAAGATGAATTAACTTTTAATGAACTGTTGAGTATAGTATGATGGGACAGGAAATAGGAGAAATAGGGTCATCTTGATAAGAGGAGCTCAATTTCATATGAGTTCAGGTTGTCTGTGGGTATTTATGCATATGTACAGTTGTGAAAGTGAAAACTGGGTGGGTGCTATAGAAGGGATAGTAAAAAAATATCCAGACTAAGGTATATAATTGGTTTGTGGAGGGAAGAATGGAAGAGGAGGGTGATAAAAAAATTAAAGTTTCTTTGGATTTTTTTGCAAGTTGCAAACAAGGTGGTCTGTGATTTTTATACTGAGTCCAGAAAAGTGTTTGTAATCTGGGTGTTACCTTCTAAGGTGTTTCTGGTGCAGGACAAGGGCTACATGACCATTTCATGGCAGCTGAACGGATTTGCTAAACGAAAAAGTAATGCTAGGACCAGAGCTGATCAACATCTCTTGACACTGTGGCCTGGCCTCCTCATTACTCAATTGGCACTGACTTAGGTCACCTGTCCGGAGTGGCCCCAGTAACATCAGCAATGTGTAGATGTGGGTAAAATTATCTCTGCCTGATACTATTTTCAGAAAAGAGCTTAGAGCAAGGATTGCTTTGTCATTATCTTGCAACAATCCATTTACAAAATAATAACACACAGATTTACCTGTATTTTACTGTCTTTTTAACATAAGGCAGAAGAACAGTTTTTGGAAACAAAAATAATGTAAAATAATTTTAAGAGCTCTGCTGTATTTTTTAAATGGCACTTGGATACCTTAACTTCCACAAGACTTAATTTGAATGAAGTACTTCAAAAATTCCCTTTTGGTATCTCTCTCTAGCTTTTGATGTCTGACAACCACCTTTAAAATGAGAGTGCATGGGACCATTTGTCTTTCTCCAAACTGCCACAAGTGCTGCACAATCAAGAAACCTTTGCAGTCTAGAGGTTATGGCATGTTCTCTGTAGTGAAATGTAAATGGCACGAGTCATCTGCATTTCCTGGAACAGCACTTCTCTTCTATCCCTTGCTTTGTGGGTGCACTGTAGTTTGCTAAAGTGGAAAATCAGACAGACAACACACAGATAAAGATTTTCATTCTTGACCCAACCAAGAAACATTCAGGGCCAGACATTTACTTCCAGAACACACAATGTCAGTGTTGGCTTGAAGAGATCCGGAGGCTTGTGGAGCTGCTTGGTTGATCTGTACTTTGAAGAGCAAACAGAACACAACCATGTATGTGGCTAGCACATATTGAGGTGTGGTGTGTCCAAAACTGGTGATAATTTAAGTCAAATTTAAGAATCATTGGAAGTGGTTGGATCCATTAATCATTAGCAATAGGTTCTGCAGCAAAGGTGACCTAACATGAGCTTGCTAGGCTGAACATCACTTATTTTATATTAACACCCATTTGTTATCTTGCTATTTGCATTCATTGATCCATTTCCCACATGATTACTAATACTTCTCTTTGGTACAGTGCAGAGACTCCATGGATTCCAGTGTGCTGTGTGTATGTCTGATAAAATTCTGTCGTCCTCTAGGATGAGATGGAAATACTTGGTGGCCCAGATTGGACGAATAGAAAGACCTTTCACAATCACCTTGGTGTATTCAAACTGTGGAGCACATGAGGCTGGAGTACTGGCAGTGGGCTCCTTGCAACTCAGAAACTGCTTTCATGGTATGCTGCAATACAGAGAGGTTTGGAATAACCAAATGCATCCTCACCAAAATGGATGAGTGTAACGAGGGATAGTTGGATAGGACTTAAATGAAAGATGAGTAACTCAGAATTATAGAACTTATTTAAGTGATCCTCTCTGCTCCTCAGCTTTGCTTTGCTTGATCTTTGTGTGGGGGAAAAAAGCAAAACCAACTGGACTTATGCTGAATCCAACAACAAGGATGAAGAAAGTCTACCCTTTCTATTATTTTTAGTATTTTTCTCTCTTAAGTAATCAAGGACAAATGACTAGGCTGTGTAATCAAAGCCTTTTTTCGTACTTGGGCTTTATCTAACAAACCTATGAAGAAAAGAAACATTTATCTGATCCCGATGGGGTCTGTTTGCTACTGCCAAGCTGAGAATTTCTATCTAAAATGAAAATAATCGGAATGTAATTATTTTCTCCAAAGTACTAAGTGCTGAGCTGAGACCTCAGTTTTACCTGGAGCTTACAATTTTCTTCTGAATGTCATGCAAATGATCCACAGTGGCTGTGCAGAACCTTGCTAATGCCACTGAGGCTTCTTGGAAGTCAGCACAGGCAGCCTTCAGGTTGGGGACATAATCATCTTCACTTCCTGAATTTTATGAATTAATATAATGTTATTGCTTCCATTTTGCAGACTCTATAGAAATAGCTTGTAATGTAAAAAGAAAACACTACTGTGAGCATGGTTTTGATAATATTAGAGATTTAATTGTAGTCATTATTATTTTAATTAAACTAATGCTATATATTTTTGATAGTCCTAGAGTTTTGAGGAGATGCAAACAGTCTGAAGCACTGTGCTCTCAGTCTCTAAATAACCTAGTGCATGTAGCTGGCACAACACAGTGACATGAAAAAATACTGTTTCAGAATCTGTACCTGGCTTGCTGCAGAGGTGGTGTTTTCTCTTTCTCCTACAATTGGTTCCCTAACTTTTGTATTTTTTCCAGAGTAGTAATAATCCCAATGGAGCTTCTGTGCAGAGCTCTGTTAAAGGGCAGCAGGTGCATAACAGGCCTGCGCACATATGCATCCACAGGACAGGCTGGGTCATTAGGAGTCATGCTTTTGGGAGATAGCAGACTTAAAAATTGTGTTCAGCCTGTGAAGTACCTGTGTAGTCAGTCAAATGCCCCCAGACTATAACTGACTAGACTAGTTAGGGTGCATGAATAAAGTTTCTGTAGAGCAAGCCACCTTGCTGGGGAAGCAGCTACTTCATGGGCTGGATGCCACAGCTGGAAGCCAGGACAGAAATGAGTCAGCAGCCCAAGTGCTGCTTAAACCTGAGCCTCAACAGGGCATAGCAATGTGTCTGTCAGGGCTGGAGATAAATGGGTGTCCCTGCCTCCAGCAGCAGAGTGCCTTGCAGCATGTCACAGCTGCCTGGCAGGTGCACAGTTGTGTGTGCAGAACTGAAGTGCACATCACAATTGGAAACTGCAAGGCCCTTCATTTAAAAAAAAAATCTAAAGATAGCACAAACACAGATGAAGCAGCACATGAGAAACAAAAGAGAATAAATTTGGTCCAGGAATCTCATGCTGGATAGAAACCTACACAAAAAAAGCAGAGATGAACATCATTTATCGTATAAATGCCAAGGTCCTATGTGTGAAGATTGATACACATGAAGGGTCATACACATTCTGTCAACTCATCTTCATTCTCCTTTTATTTTTCCATTAGATAAAGAAAACCAAGATCTTTTTATATATGACAAAGGCTCCACCTTCCCCTGCATTCATGGAGGCTGTGTCAGCCACTTACACATCTGTGAATTCATCAGTGATTGCCCTACCAAAGAGGATGAAGGAGTGAGGTGTGGTGAGTATGTGACACGACACTTTGTGGGAACCTTCATCCCATTAGAAGAAATAATTAAGAATAAAAAATATGTTAAATTGATTCCATCTTTAGACTAATTCAGTATTTTACCTCCTGAATTAATTTGACCCATTTACATTAATTGGATACAAAGATTCTCTTTGAAAATTCATCTTATGTAGAATAAAATGGATTTTTTAAAAACTGGTTTTGTTTCTTAAGTATTGCAGTAAGGAGGTCAGTGACCTTCCTTTCACGGTTACTGCTACTTCAGAGAAAAGCAAAACCTTATTTACATGTCTGCTGCCGGGTGAGAATTTCCTTCTGGATCCAAGATCTAAACTTTCCCTTCAGGGAAAGGTGCTAATCATCTTTCCACTGTCAGTGACCAACAGTGTCATAAATCTGTCCTTCCCAAATCCCTGTTCAGAGTTCTTGCACATCAGGACAGAGAAATGCCCTAATAATATATGTGGTGCTGAGAGGCAATGTTTAGCTTTGTTCCAAGTACAGTGGTGAAAATCTGAAATTATCTGTTGATTTGCCTTCCTTTAGGTGGACACAAAGCTTTGTGATGCCTGCAATTTCATATGCAGCAAGACCTTTACAAACATGTGGCAGTGATTTGCCATTCCTTAGATGATGGGAGCTGCAGTTTTGCACAGTATTTGAAGTAGGACAGCAGAAAGAAGTCTCAAATATTTCCAGAAGCCAAGTGTTGTCTTTCTAACAGTGATTCTGGAAATAAACAAATGAGACCTATTTTGACAATGTAGCATATGTTGGGTAACTTGGACAACCACAATGGATTTTCACTTTTGTTACTCTGTGTGTTCTTCCATAATCAAGTTTCTCCTGTTTTCCTACTTTTTCTTGTTCCCAACTGTAGACAGTCTCCCAGAGGGTTCACATTGCTCATTTGAAGAAGGTCCATGTGGCTGGACACTGAAAGAAACTGCAGCATCTCCTTGGTCTATTCGGGGCTTTTCTGAAATCATTCAAGATGACTCATTTGTAGGGTCTACTTTGCAAGCCACTGGTGGTAGGTTCCTCATAGTTCTCTCTGCCATTCTCTGTGTGTGCATGTATATAATAACCTTGAATTTAAGTTTATTTAAATTGGTTTAAAAATTTTGGCATCGTTGCCAAGTGAACTTTAGCATCAGTATTATCTATAACTTCAAATGTAGCTAAAATTAACTTTGGAACAAGCCTCAAAACTTTATATTAGACAATTCCTGAAAAAAAGTTAACACAAAACTGTCAGTGACAAGGATTCTCCTTTACCTTTAAAAAGTTATGTAATGTATACTTCCCTCTTCCTTTCTCTTTTGAGCTTGGCAATTGTTGAGTACTTCATCAGCAATATGAAAACTGCTGCATCACTAGGTAAAAATTGCCCAACAGAGCTAGGCAGCTGTAAAAACAAATCTTTTGAAGACCCTTGACAGACTCCACTAGTGTGTTTGGAAGAGCATCACATATAAGAATATCCCAACTGATCATACACATTCTGTGCCATAAAACACCACAATAAAAAAAGAGTCAAATAATTCTCAGACTTGCTAAATCAACTTGCTAAATAAGAAGTGGGGATGCCAGACCCTCACCCATTCAGGATGAAATTCAGAAGTCTTAGCACAGGAGTCTTGCCTCACAGTTCCCTGCCAAAATGAAGGGTTTCCATACAAGTGTCCTGTTTGTCCCTCGAGAGCTTGTATAGGCTCTCCCTGGAAACAAAGACTGCAAATAAGCTCTTCCAGCCCAGTGTTTGTCTCAGCAAGAGTCACTGATGCTAATGGTGTAGGAATTAGGAGTGTGATTGGTGTATCCTTCTGTATGGCAAGATCTTGAGTCGTATCTGAGGTTTATGCACTCACGTTCCAAGAAAGGGTTTGGGATGTTGATGTTTGTGCTGCTGAAATCTTCCTGAGTGTTTACTATGACCTCACTAATAGATTTGCTCTCAAGCCATGCTCACACCTACATAAGCTTACTTACCTACAGTAACATTAATGATATTCAATTATTTCAAGAGATTACACAAAACAGCAAAATATCATTTTGTCTTTTCTGATTTGCTCTGTGTTCACAGGACACTTCCTCTACCTGCGAGCAGACAGCACTCAGACAAGTGGTATGGCTAAGGCTTACAGTACCAGCTTGCCAGCCAGTCTTGCCACTGAAGACTACCAGGTGTGTCACCCTGTCTTAGCACCTTTGTGGAGTAAATCATCAGGCTGTAGGCACTATTTGCACAATTAGTCCATTCTCCTGTTCCTCTGCACACTCTACCAAACACTGGAAAGCACAAGAGTTGCCTATGCTGCCTAGCTGGCTACTAAATGGAAAGGAGATGTGAGGTGCACCCCCAGTAAGTGAAAGCAGGTGCCCCAAATCTCGTTATGGAAAACTCCCCAGCCTAACTGTACCAGTGAGGTAAAGTTACTCCTGGGAGAGGTGCCCAGCAGCTGAATTGTATGGGGCAGCCAGAAAAGAGAAAAGAGAACTGTCTGGCTGTGTCACTGAGCTTTTCAGTATGTCTGCTGCTGAGATTTCTCTTCATAAATTCTGCAATACCTGTGCAGGAGTTAATAAACTTGATAGCTTCACTGAGAACAGGACGCATTAGATTTTCCAGAAATATATGAATGTAATAAACTTCTGATCATATTCTTCAAGAACTTCAAAAGGTTAATGCAACCTGGGCTTGATAAAATCACATAACTTGCCTTGCAGCTCTGAGACGCTGGAATTAAAAATATTAAATAATATTATAGTCATAATGCTTAGGAAAATTAAGCTGCAAGTTTGAGCTGGAGTCCAGTCTTGCTAGAGGAATAAGGGAAAGCTTTGATACGTCCTAATTAGAGCTGGGAAAATAAATACACTGCAGGTGCCAGAAATGTAACTTTGGCATTTATATTTATTTACAAATCCAGGTAAAATTTGCTAGGTAGTTCCAACGAAATAAAATGTGATTGGAGATAGGTTCACAAAACCAGGAGAGGAGAAGCAGTAGCTGTTGGTTATTGTATAGAGGTCACAGGAGATCTGGATCCATTCTATCCTCCACTGGCAAGGATTTGACCCCACACTTCAGGGGCAAGGTACATCTGTGGTTGTCCTTTGTAGAACATGTGTGTGTTTCCTTTCCTGCCAGTTCTGGAGCTCTCTGGAACATTAAGGGCAGCTGAGCATTTGAAGCAGTGGTAGAAATGGAAATTTTCTCTTGCTCTGTGGCAAGCTGGAAGTGGTTGCTCCAAAGAAAGAGGAATAAGTCCTGCTTCAAAACATTCTCTGGCCTAATGATTTTGTTGTTCACTTGTTTTAGGGTGCTACAATGCATATGGTACCTATGAGTTGGAGCAGATATATGGACTGAGGTTTTCTGCCTCTAGAGACAGTCTAATTCCTTGTTTCAAAGGTGTTTGGGGCAGGACAACTCTCCCCTCAGACCAGGCAATAACAAGGAAACCAGTCCTTTCACCCAGGTGGTGTCAGAGGCTGTGGAAATTGTCATCAGTGGTTGAAGAACAGCTGCCCAACAGGAGTGTCAGGGTCTTTCCTGAGAGAATTCTGTGCGAGTAATGGTGCTGAATGAAATTCAATCAGTGAGTGGGGGCTTAGTGATCTCTGTCATAAAACAGTTTGATCCAGACTCAGAAGTTTTGTGTCTCAAATTCCCAGGGAGAGCAGAAGTGTCTACCTTTCTCTTTTGTCAAAGGTTACTATCCTTTTCCTCTTCTTCCTCTGTTACAGATTCAGTTTTCAGTGCATGTTTTTGGTAGCTACAATGGTACAGTCTCCTTCTCTCTCAGGGAAGAGATAAAGGGAGCTCCAATCACCTTGCCATTGTGGGAAAGGGCAGGGAGCTGGAGTGACCACTGGTTTCTCATCACCTTACCAATGCCAGTGCTTCAGAACCGGTAAGAGCTTGACTGTCAGCAGGCAGGGTCATCTCTATAGATTTAGTAAATTGTTACTATATTTATTGTCAAGTGTCACTTTCATTCCTGCCTTCTTTCAGGGCCATTTTTAAGTGACTCTCCTTGCTCAGGAAGTATTCTGTCACAAGTGCATATCTTTTTGCACATGCTCAGCTTAGCTGAGCACAAGCCCACACCATGTGACTGCACTTCTGTGCAGCCTCAAACAGCACTTAGGTTTTGGGAACAAGGAGCATTTGTACTGACAACCTTGTAGCAATCTGAGCAAGCTGGTGTACTCCCAGCAGCAAACTGCTCCCAGTAGGGAAACAGCTGCATTAGCATAGCTGCCCTTCATACTCCCACAGTAAAAAACACTCATGAGGGTCAAAGGGGTGGTAGTCCCACAGTTTAAGACAATTCAGCTGTCCAGTTTAGGATCTATATCAGTGCAGCCTAGGAAGTTGGAGATCCTTTGTTGCTGCATTACTGATGCAATGATTTCGGAAAAGGCTGTTGCCCAAATGAGCCTTGCACTAAAGTTTTCATGGGTTTAGATGTGGAAATATGGTGTGACATTGGTTTTAAAATGAAGTGAAATATTGAAGATTTAAAGATTTCAAGGCAATCTAATTCTATTCAGGAATTTCTCCTCGCCCTTGTAGTGTCACTCAGACTCAACCCGTGTAGCTGGTGTTGGTAGCTGGTTATTTTGCACAACATAAACTTTACTCTTCAAGTTCTCCAATCTGGTTTTTTGTTTGTTTGTTTGTTTGTTTGGGTTTTTTTGCATATTTCTGAGGGAGGTCTGTTTCACATGAAACTTAAGACAAAAAATCCCTCCAAGTCTGTACAGTGAATATTTATAAATTATAAATATTACCCAACATTGACAATAAATAATACCTCAAAACTTAATGGGATAAAAAGTGTGAGGAGATTCCAAATATTCTCTGCATCTTTGTGTAAAAGGAGATGATTTGGGTCTGGAAGTGATAGCTATTCAGACCCAAGCAGCTGTAAAACTGAGCGAGAGAGAGAGAAAATGTTGTTGTACCCTCTTTCTAGTTTAATTTCATTATTATCTTTGGTCTTAGTATTACCTTGTGTTCCACACACACCTTTGCCATGAGTGATTCCTTTAGGGTAGGATTGGTCTGCCTGCTAGCACTATATTTAATATTCTTGTCTGACACAGTCTGAAGTCCTATGGATTAGCATCTGTTTAGTTATGCATATGTAAAGTATGACCAGTGAATTAGTGCAGAATAGATCTTTTCTCTGTGCACTTTACTGTGGACCTGTCTGCAGCAGAGATGAAGATATCTTCAGAGATATCTAGACCTCCTGCCTCCTCTGATATCCAGTCTGTTATCCTTGTTTCCTGAAGCCTCCAATTTCTGGCCCTTAGTTCTGAAGCAAAATGGATCTTATGTGGCAGAAGGGAATGGAGAGTAAGATGCTTTTTAGGAGCACTAGACAGCATCACATGAAAAAAATGGATATTCAAATATTCAAATGCTCTAATGTTTGAAAAAGTTGAGCCCTTAGGCAAAATGAAAGATGTAGGTAGGTCATGCATTCATGTGTTTATTATGACAATCTGTTTCAAGTAGTTGTCTTGTTTTACTTCATGTAGCCTTTTGTATTACATTTTCAAATTTAAAACTGAGCGACACAACAGTGACAATCACTGTGGGTAAGGATGGAACTGTTCAGTCTCGAAGGCAAATCTGAACCACCTGTGCTAGGCAGGTGCCTGACAGAAATAGAAAGTTGTAATTTGCTACACTGATCTATAACAGACAGAATAAGCACACACTTTGCTAGAAGGTGCCACAGCTATTTCCCCAAGGGAGGAAACCCAGATCTTTGTGCTCCCAGGATGTGGGCTCCATCCCAGTCCTCTTGTCTTGCTCTTTCCTTCATCTACTCCTTCTGTCCTGTCTTACCTGCTTCTGTGGGCGCTTGGTGCCTTCCTTGTTTTTATATACTTGGTCTCTCTTTCTTCTGCTTCAATCTCCTGTTTGGGAACCCATTTTATCTGTCTCATGTTTCTTGTTGTAATTTCCCTTTCTGAACTCCTCCCTGGTTCTTGTTTCCATCTCTCTTTCAGCAGATGCTGACTCTGTGTGTTGTTTTGTTTTGGTTTTTTATTATTAAGTCTGAATCTCTTCCCTGCCCTTCTCATCCTAGCTATCTCTTGTGTGCTTTGATTTCAGTGCTCCCAGACCTACAGTAAAGGTTTATTCCCAGTATTCCTGTTTGACTGACTATATAATTCTCTCTGTAGATCTTGGGCCCACACCCCCTGCACACCAAGTCCAAGCTCCTCTGCTGTAAAATTCCCTGTGAGCTCCCTGCCTCTCTCCAGGACAACACCTTGTTCACTCTGGGTTCAGTTCAGGCAGCTTTTTTTTCTCTTATTTGGCCAGGATGAGCAGCAGAAACAAAGGCTGGGAAAGAAAATGTTTATTCATTAATTTGGAAGGGCAGTTCTTACCTCACATAGCTGAAGCAGGACCTGACAGAGTACATAACAGCATTGCATGGAAAGTACCATTTGGCCTGAGACTTTCAGATATCCAGAGAAGACAAAACTGCAAGATTAAAATATACTAGGCACGGAAGTGTCAAGGATTTAAAAATTTCAAAGACATTTTTTAAAAATTTTGATTGATTCTCATTCACATGGGGGAATAAAAGGCTGTTATCTGCTATGTGACTCTTCCTCACAAATCTCAGATCCCACTTCCAACACTTAGTAGCACAGAGTGCTTAAAAAGTTACCAGCGTTTTTGAGCATGGCCAGAATCATGAATCCCTGCATTGCCTCATCCTTAACACTCACAAAATGTTTTGACTGCTACCAAACCACCCAAAATAGAAAAGTTCAGCCTAAATCACTTTAACGTTGGTGAAGTTGAAAACAACTGTAAACAAAGGTGTGTAATGAACACTGCTGGACAATTTTACTGGTTTGCTGTAAAACTTCATGAATGACTATTCTGCATACTTATGGTTGTTGTAAGCTTTCCTCAGTAATGCAAGCTCTATCAATGCTGTGCTTAGGGTAATTTTTAGTTCAGATTTTGAGCTGGCATGTTGTTTCTCTGTATCCCAAATCTTCAGGAAACTCCTGTCCTTCTCTTGCTATAGGAAAGTGTTATACCTTCCCCTGGTTCCTTAAGGGAATGGTAAGCAGTAGTAAAGTGGGTAGGAAGTGGACAAGATTGCACAGAGAGAAGAGTAGGCATGAAT
Source organism: Erpornis zantholeuca (assembly GCA_013400515.1). Taxonomy (NCBI): domain Eukaryota; kingdom Metazoa; phylum Chordata; class Aves; order Passeriformes; family Timaliidae; genus Erpornis; species Erpornis zantholeuca. The sequence goes on along the minus strand of VZTN01013064.1, from coordinate 308 downwards.
TGAAACACAAAATTGTGCTGTAGCAGGTCACAAACTGCTTGA
>VZTN01013062.1:2188-13871 GCA_013400515.1 Erpornis zantholeuca | reverse complement strand
TGGCTGGAAACGTGCTTTTATACCTGTCCCAAATGGCCCTAAGGAGTCCAGACAACTAACGATTCATGAACATTCAAGAACTACAGCAAGGCAACTGACTGGGCTTCATAAGCAGCAAGAATATTGATTTAGAATTTACTAATTATTCAATTATTACATGATAATAATACTACCGAAGTCATTACAGAAAATATCAAACATTGTGATTTCCAGGATAAATTCCTTCAGTTTACTAAACTGCCTAAACAGCCCAGACATAGTGTGATTTCTGTTAAAATCTGCCATTGTTTCCATAATAACAAATACAAAAATATAATTAAACAAAAATATTTACACATAAAATTAATAAAAGCACCATTCAACAGATTGGATAGAAATTATACTGAATATACTTTCTCTCTTACACATTCAGAGAGGCATTTTCTTGTGAGGTGCCACCAGTCTTCTTTCCTTTTCAACACACAATGCTTCTGCTGAGTACTTGCAATGACAAGAACACAGTCAGGAGAGAAACAAATGGAGTTTTGAGTTTCCAGTGACAAAGGGAGTATCAGAGGAGTGGAAGCAATTCCAACAGGTCTGTGATACCACCAGCCATATCACTTGCATGTTTTCACACAGCTTAAAATAAAAGATGATAGTCATGGAAGGTATGACACATGAGCTTTTTGACACTGATTTTCTAAACAGCAGCAGGTAACAAGAAGGACTGGAAAGAAAAACAGACATGAGATGGTTTGCCCTCTCTTGCCAGATTTATCTTTTTTCACCATCCTCTCATCTTCCTGGGTTAATATAGTATTAAAATTTCAAAGTATATTTAGCACCGAAGCATACAGCTAGAAGTGCACTGCTGCTTCAAGAACCTTAGGTCAAAAGATCGAAAAAAATGAAGTAAAGGAAGACTTCTCAAATATGTACAAAAATCCTTCAATTCAAACTTTAAATATCTCAAGCCATACCTCTGTCATGACTCAGCAAAACATTCTAGTTTTTATTAATTACTGGGGAATTATTTTGCATTCTCAGATGAAAATCCACCACGGGGCAAAATTTTCTAATTCTAAAAGAGCTGATAACCACTACTTCTAAAGCCTATTATGATATTCTTCATATCAGGAAAAAAAAAAAACAAAGAACAAAAAAAACAAAAAAACAAAAAAACAACAACAAAGACAACAACAACAAAAAAACCCAAGCATTTAAAGAAAGTGGAAAGAAATCCATGGGACCATGATCGCAACTCATGTTACTTTTTAAATGAGGAGAGAAACAAAGTTCTGTACTCAAATAATTCACAATGAATTAAAAACTTTAATTTTACATACTTCCTTTTGCATATCAGTGCTGAATTCACAAATCAAACATTGAAGTGACCATTTTTCCTTCATTCATTCAAAAATATGAGAAAGAAACCAATTCACTACATGAGGCTGGGAGTTTAAATAAAAATATTGAGCCTATAATAAATAATGCCCTAATGTACTGTCACAATAATTTTAAATTCTTAGCTCTAAATAGGTTAATACGGGCGCATGTAGTTTTAAAATTACCATTTAGCTGTAGACTTCATGTCTTCAGCTGTTTTTCAGAACCATGTTCACTTTAGACAAAATCTAAAGGTATCTATAGACACCTTTCATAGGAGTAACAATGGAAAAGTAAAATGAAAAGGAAGAAAGCATGAGAAGTTCCACTAGAATTTGTTTTGAAAATTATTTTAAAAATATCTCCTCATGGATTTACTTAAATGAAAAATATTAGTGTTGATGAAAAATGAAAAATAAATGAAAAATATTAGTGTTGATATCACTTTTAGTCATACAAACCTTTGACACCCTCATTTCTTCTGCCTTGCAGCTGCTATGCCCATTAAGAATGCCCCAAAATAGACTGGTTTTTTTCAAACTGTTTTTAAAAGACCAATAAATATACATATTTATGATATGCAAGTGTTATCAGAAACATAAATAGATATCCAAAGTGGTATAAGCTGTGTTATTAAGTTACCAAAATTGACACATAGAAAACAGGAAAAAGAGAAAAACCCGTTTATGGTAGAGGCTGGTTTTGCCCTGGGAAAAATGAATAAGTGATAGGAAAAAGAGTGTTCATATGAGTGACGCTGGAGGAAAAACAGTGTTTTGCTCAATTCATCTGAAAGTCCTTGCAAGAAAAATGCAAGTTACTTGTTTGGGTGCCGTATTTTAAAACTTCTTGGTAATCAAAACAAGGCCAAGTTCTAGAAGTTACCTCTTGCCTGGTAAAACAAGATGCAGTTTGTTTCCCATTTCCTTCTTAAAACATATCTGACATTGTATTTCCCCAGCTGGGAAACAATTCTCATGTGGGATGCCTAGCTATTTTTGAGACAGATGAAGACATAATTCGTGCCTTTGGTTAAGGGAAAAATCGATCATTCTGATGAGAACTACTATATGGTTTTCAATAATGTGCTTTGGAAATCCCACAGGAAGGTCCTCTTGAAAAGAGATTAATTTTAAATCATGCACAGCAATATTTGCTCTCCAGGTTCAAGTTTTGGCCATAAATTTTGTATGCCACTATCTTTAGAGTATGAACAGGAGTATCAACTAAACAGTGAAACTTACAGTTTTTAGTTGAGATAAAAGACTGCCTGTTTGTCATGAATCTTTGAATACTGGCAGTCAAGGTAAACTGAGTGCATAACACATGGAGAATTAATCTGGAGTGTAGATAGTTTCATTTTCTTTTCAGAGGTACAGAGTGATGTGTTTCTACTGAAAAGCACAGTGAAGGTTAGGAACCTTCACCCTTGAAGACATATTCACAGAAATATGTACATGCACATTTGTCTGAACTACCATTGTTCCCTCATGTTTTGGATTTCTGTTGTTTCTTGGGTTTTTTTCTATTTTGTTTTTGTTTGTTTGTGTGTGGCATTTGGTTAGGGTTCTTTCTTTTTGGCGGGGGTGGTGTTGATAGTCACATCTTTCCTCTGTTCTACAGGCAGTTCAAATGAACAAGGTCCATGGTTCAGGAAAAGATTACAGCAGTTATGTCATAATTAGCCTTCAGGCCCTTTGACTTTTCTAGAGATCATTTCTTTTACATACAGGGCTCTACTCCCACAGCTCCTCACCTGGGACGACCCACTTGGATTCAAAGCAGGATCTCAGGTATTGCATGCCATTTTGTCACACAAACTCAAGACTGAAATGACACCAAATATATGACAGGGCAGCAGTTTCTTCCAGGTCACTAACAAGTTGGAACATTTACTGGAAATAAAGGAAGTCCAACTACAAGACACCATTCTCATTGGTTTTGAAAGAAGAGAGCATGGGGGGGAAAAGAGGTGTTTTAAGGAGATAAAAAGTAACAAAGAAAGTTCTATGAGCTTAAATGCATGGAAAGACCACAACAAAGCACTTGCCTGGGTTAAGAAAGGTGAAAATGGTGAAATATAGAGCATAATATATAAATTATGCTATATAATATATATAGAGAGTGAGCACAAATGTTTTTGTNCCATTCAGACAGCTACACAGTGCAAAACTGCACTAAAAGTATAGTACTAAAGATAGTAAAAGCTAATGTATATTTGGCTTATGAGACTTCCAAGTTCAGGGTATCTAAACTCTTAAAAGTTAGATTTGAAAATTCTAACTGAAGGGCTTTGCCCTTGGTTCCAAACACACACCAGCTTGGAAGAGGTTTAGGTTTGGATTTGACTCTAGTTTCTACTGCTCAAGTCTCCCAGTGCAGTATGGTGAGGAGAGATTAACAGTTCAACCATAGCCTTCATTTCCGCTTGGCAGCAATGAGCTCTGACAATCTCTGAATTAGGTGATTTCCTGGTTTTTCCAGGTCACAACTACATTTCAATCATACAGTACACATGTGGGATAATACCCATTATTTGGAATAAACTCCATGAGATCCAGGCTTGAACTAAATCATTTAATATAATGTGCAAATGGTAGAGACATTTCTAAACTGCCATCTCAGCTCCTCAACCCTCTCTAAATAGGTTTGTACAGTTGCATCTTACTCCCTAAATGGTTAATCCAGGCCATTTTACCCTTATAAAACAGACCCTTTTTCCTAATTAACTATAGAAACACATTCCATGGTTCTCAATAACAACAGAAACCTACTTAAACTAGTAGTGTCATAGGTATTTTACTGTATTAGAAGGTTTTCAGATTTGATCGAAATCAGACATGATCCTGACCTATTGACATGCAGTGAATTCTATATCATTTCAGTCCTGATTCATTCAATAGAATACCCATATCAGCTCAGGAACATAACATACTGTGAGAATAAATTTTAAAAAGCAACAATGCATGGACGGTCTAACCAGCACAGCCCAGCATAAGTTCTCCAGATATCTCTATTTCTCTCTCTTTTCTACCTCTCAGATCTTTCTGAGAGGTAGAAAGCTCTCCTACAAAATCCCACAAAATTTCACCTGCACAATGTTCTGCACATAGGAGAACCAAGAGAACACAATGGTGGGCTTGGGGATTTTTTTTTTTAAAGCTGTTCAGTTCAACTGAAATTTTCTTCTCAAAGTAGAACATAGAATTGTATTAAATTGAAATCTAATGAATTATCTTTTCAACCCTTAATAAATGATTACTTAACTAAAACATTAGACTGCCCCTTTGTAGGCAAATGTTAGGAAAATTTTAAAATTTCTCATATCCACTTTCTATGCATACACTTTTCTAATTAATTTTTACTATATCATTTATTCCACAGCTTTCAAATAGTAATGATGGACTATAAGGACATCTTGCTGCTTTTGTTAAAAGACATACCAGTATATACTGTATTAAGAATTATTACAGTGGATTACATGTCTCCCATTTCAACTGATTTACTGGCATATTTAGTAGACTAGCAACCCAGCTTCAAATTTGTGTTTTAAAAATTTATTTTAAAAGTCAGTATTTTTAAGACAGCATAAAATGACCATAAAATATCCCTAACTACTTCTTCCCTAATAGCTGCATAAAGAGAATGACTGACTTCTTTACTCACACAGATCTGTAGGAAAAAAACAAAGAAGGAAAGTCTACAAGTGACAAGGTGAGAACATCTTTTAGTTCAATTACTGTTGCTGAGTAATTTAAGCTAAACAGTCTTCTGTACTGGTCACTATTAATACAAATTGAATTGTGTTCAGCCTGCAAGGAACAAAACTACAATTGTCATTCTTGTAAAATCCATACAATTTTTAATTTTTTTTAAAAATATATTGGAAAAGAACTGAAAAATCCCATTCATATGATCCCTTTCTGTTTCATCACTGCAGGAATCAGAGGGAGCTTGTAATCCATGTGCTCGGTGTGGGAAGGACTCTGCTGTACCACAGTGAGCTGGTGATGGTGAGCCATGATCCAGGGCTGTGGAAAGAGCTCTTTGGCCGTCATCACCTTCCCTGACAGCTCTGCAGCTCCAGGGAGGGAGCAGGACGCCGTGGTGAGCAGCCAGCAGTTCTGTCTTGCAAGAAGGCTGAACGTGACGGACCTCCCTCTTGCCTGACATGGAATGCATCCAGCAGGCCATTACCCTGACCCTGTAAAGCTAAGTGAGGTTTCTGCTTCTGCTAAAAGCTCAAGATGGATGAAGAAGGCTTTTTTTTTTTTTTTTTTTTACAAATCTGCAGCCATGGGTAGTATGTGCAAGCTCGAGCAAGTGCAAAAAAAAAGAGTAATTGCCAGAATAGCTTAAAAATAGTGAATAATTAATTAGACTTAAAAAAAAGTTGCCTAAAAACCTGTGTTACACTTACATGTCAAAGACATGCTGACACTGTTCTGATAATTTTCAAAACTGAAAAAATTGACTGGTATTATCTGTAAGTGTTACTGCATGGGTGAACCCATCTTCTTGGGTCTACAGCCAAGTCTCCCAGGAACATTACCATAGAAGCCAGGCAAACACTTACATAAAGAAGAAAACATTATCATCCAGCTTTTGAGTTCAGGGAAATTTATCTCAGGCTATGTTCTACATTTCCCTGGTTTATCTCCCAGGGAAAGCATCACCACCACACAATTACTCTCCTGGCGTAGGCACAGAAGAAAGGCAGCTCAGTTTGCACAGTCTTAAAAAGGGGGTAGAACGATGAAGCAAGAAACTTTACACTCATTACACTTCCTATTTACTCTCTAGGGGAATGGATTATTCTTTCTATGAAAGTGATTATGCCTAGACCATAAAGTAGGGAATTAAAAAACAGAATACTCAGTGTCTTGCTTGTGTTTTGGTAATTGCCTTCTCTACAAATGTGCTGTTCTTTTTCAAATGTTAGTATTCTATTATTAGGACACCATGGATAATAATGACTTTTAATTGTCTTTATCCATTATTTGTATTTCCCTACAGTTGCATGGAATTTAAAAGAGTGAAAAATAAAATCTTCAGTTTTTGTCAGTGATGTTTATGAATGTATACTTTATCTGCAATGATATATACATTTTTCAAACAAATAATTTTCCTCAAAATTCTTCTTTAAAAAATATTGCACAACTGAACACGATTTATCCAACTAATGTTAAAATATGCAAAAAGGTTTATATAAACCTATATAAAAAGGTTTATATGAAATGAGATCCACCAAAACTTCCCATTTGGAACACTACCACTTTTGTAAAGATTGTATTAAGTGCTCTCTCTAGCAAAACACAGACAATAGCCTTGTAAGTTACATGTCAGAGACGAAAATATTAACAGCACTGTGGCTTACATATCTGTATGAGACTAATGAACAATTTTTTTGTTTGCATGTTTGTTTACATTGTGTAACACTTTATGTTAGAATTTGGGTATCTAACCTTCTTATTGTTGTAACTTACCTTCAGTTCTACCCACAGACACAAATTCTATTTAGCAAACCAGAACTACATTATCAAGACATCAACCTCAACTGTCTCAAAGGAACTGCCTTTACACTCTCTAAATTTAAGTGGGGAAAAAAGGGCTAATAATCCAGGTTCTGGCTCAGTGTAGATAAAACACCTCTCTGTCATAGAGACAGATTATCCATTAGCCAACATCCCAATCAAATCAGGGAGGAAAACCAGCCCTGCAAGTCTCACCCAGGAACGATCTGACAGCTAGCACAACACATTCCCTCCGTGGAGCTGAGGGCTGAGCAGCCCTCTGCTCTGATAAAGCTGGAGAGCTCATCTAGTGCAGCAAGACTGAGCAAAGAGCACTCCTAGATTTTTCAACTCAAACTGCGAGCAAACAGCATGTTAGGGGTTTTTTTTCCCTGTAGATTACACAAGAGGTGGTGGTGGTCAGCACATGCCAAGCACTCATGACCACAGCTGGTCACCAGGATCTGGGAATCAGGGAAGACTGCAGAACGAAGAGAAACCATCAAGTAAACCTTGATGTGACCTTCAATGTGACCCCAAACATGGGCTCCTTGTGGGAGGACACAAATTCACTAATTGATACATGAAGCATTTTTCAAGCAGAACATTCCAAAAAAAAAAAAAAAAAAGGGAATGCTTGTGTTTCTGTTTCCTTCGTCTAGAATTAGGGATTTTCTTCCACCTCCTACTTCTATCTTCCTTATGTTAGGAAGGCAGAAGACATCAATATAGAGGCTTTGTTGCAGATTTCACAGACTTTGTGACAGTAAAAGAAGGTAGACTTTCCTCTGTCTTCTTTCCCCTCGAGTTACTTAACAAATATCTTCCCCTCACTCCTTAAGAGACATACAACACATATTTGGTTCACGTATCTCCAAAAGGCAATAAAAAATGTCCTACTTTAAACTGATTTACTTCAAAATTGCTACTCAGCCTGTACCGGTGTGCTTATTTGCAGTACATGACTAACTGACAGAACTACGTAGGGCCTAGAAAATATATTTTAAAATATCTCCTTGGACAATGGGAATTAAAATTGAATAAAAAGAAAGCAAAAATATGTCACCTCTCATATCCGCAAGGCTATTAATTAAAAAAGTTAAACTGTAAAACACCATCATTGACAGGAAAACCCCATGTCTTGTCGATAAATAAAATTAAATTAATAATCCAGTCAGTAAAGATAAGTGTTTTCATCCAACACTACCAAGTACCGACCTACCTTGCCATCTCTCCCTTCTCACACAATTCCCCAGTCAGTGATCAAGAGGAGAGATAAAAACCTTGAATTTTCACCTGGCTTTAGGGGAAAGAAAAAGTTGTTTTTCTTGTAGTGGACAAAAGTCATCTGTGTACCTACCACTGAAAGAGCAGGCTACTGAAGTTCTGTTGTTTGGATAATAGATAACAGATAATTTGGATAAATTATTATCAAGATAATAATTTTATTTAGGAAATAATAATCTTAGAGACATATAATGCATGTTTTTGTACCGTTGGCAACAAACAGAACAACAAGGAGAAGACACCTAGTGGTGGTCTGTGATACTCAGGGTTGGGACCATGGGAGCAACAGATGAAATTTTTAATGCAGGCCCTGATTTGGCAAAGCTCTCACACACTTAATTTTTAATCACTTTAGTGAGACTTAGAATTTCAGCAAGCTTGTATTTATGAGCTTTTCTGAACCTGCATTACTGTGATTATCAGAAATAATCCAGCAAAATTGGAATATGGTATGTCAGTGTGACATGCTCAGAAGTGTGTTTCGTTAAACACCACAGCTTTGTCAACAACTAGAGTGGATATCGACACTTATGTAGATAAAACTCAGGTTTAGCAAAATGAAGACCAGATTTTAGTACAAGTTAAACCAAATAAGACATGGCTGCAATTTACAATTTTCACAGGTTTTGCTGTATGACTTTTTGCAGAACGTAACCTTAATTACATAACTTGCAACAAGCATTGATTCTCTATAAAAAGGCTTCTAGTTCTATGTAATCAGACATCTCAGAACAAAAAGGGACATATTTTTGGAAGAACCACTTATATTTACTCATAGATTTACTAGGTCTTGTCCTGTGTTTAGAATAGCTGTAAGCAAAGATATTGAAGTATGGGTCTATTTTATGCAGATTTTGGAAAATATTGTTATTTAAAATAATCAGTAAACTAATATCATAGGCAAATGTAAAGCAAAGTGGTGTATCATTTGGCACAGAGCAATGTATTTATTTTAATTGTTTGCATCTTTTATTTTTAATTGTTCAATGATCTACGAGCATATTTAATTAAGAATAACTTACTAGTTGTAAAAAACCACTCAAGGGTCAGGAGTTTAGGTAGTCTCATAAAACTTAAAGCAAATAAGAAGTAGGCCCATTATCTCCTTCAGGAATCTAAATTTTTAAAAAATCCAACACAAGCCCCCTGTCAGAAATTACTTCCTAAGTATAATTTCTGTAATCACCAATTTAAATATCAATCTTTTCATTGCATATAATTTAGTTCAAGTAAATACAAAATGTATTGTCAATATCTGAGTTTAAAGGACTGGAATATTAGAATTTGCAGCTAAAAAAAAGTTTTAGGGAAGTGTGAATTTGCAAATCCAGTAAATAATTTCATGTCCACACATCTCCTGTCCCTTTCTTGAAGTGTTTCTTCCCATTTCCACTGAGCCATTCATCTGGAAAAGCAATTAACATCAGACTGATATAAATATATCAATCAGTTTTCACATATATCCCACCACAGGCTATAGCTGTTTCATAACACTTAATGAGGAGAAAGCTCCTGCAATACATACATTATTTACTCAATATTACTTTAGGTGGCTGTTGGCAGCTTGGTCTTAATTTAACTGACTTAAATGGCATGGAAGTAAATAAAGAAAAAGAGCCATGTTTCATCGGTGTCATAAAGGAATCTTTTAAATTTCTGCCTACTCATCTTAAAGTTCAGGATATCAACCACCTGAATTCCAGATACGTGATATCTAAAAAGGAAAAGCTCAAACAATGTCAGCCTGCCTTTTTCCTTTGAGGATGTAGAAATACAGGTATAACTGCCTTATCATACAACTTAGTTTGTTCATGCATCAGTTATCCATGTAATATTCCCTTGGCACATTATCAAAAATGAGTTTGCTGTCCGTCCTCTCGATATTTTTGACAAAGTGCTCATTATTCTCTAATACATATATTTCGGATTTATCTGCAACACATTTGAAACCAACATGTCAGCTCATACACAAAAAACTATTAAATCCTTTTAACCACACACAAACAGGCTCCAGTTCTGTGCCATAAAAATTAGTTAACAGTTGCTCCTTGCTGTCCATGTGGAAACACACACATACAGAGAACATTAATATCAGCAGCAGTCTCACTGACTACCCCTATAGGATCATCCAGGTATTGTTTCCGAATAATTAAACAAATGTCATCCCTAATCAGTTTTTTTGTCTGCTTGTTTGCTTTAAAACATCAAGGTATTATAACACACATTTTCCATGATGCCGTATATGAAAATCCATGACCTTCATTTCTGATCTCTGTAAAACACTGAACAAAAAACAAACAAATGAACAAAAAACCTACCTTTTTTTTCTTTCACACATTTCATTCGGCATTTATCAGAGCCTGATCTGGACTATGTATTTCTCCCTGCTCTTGCATGTGAAAATTTATTTCAAAATCAGCCAAGAACTTTTTGCTGCTTTATTACAAGCTCAAAATAACCCCAAACAAAGGAAAAAAAAACTCTACCTTTAGATCCACTTTTACCTTTTTGAGAACATATTTCACAAATTGTACTAGTGGAATTAAATGTGAAGTTGCAATCAAGCAGCCATTAGCTAAAGACAAACAGACCCACAGCAACTATGGCTGATTTGGACCACATACTCAGGGCACTTTTAGTCCCATTTAGTGGCCAATTCATTTATTTTTATTTAGAATACCTGATTTCTGTTTGACAACAGACAGAAGAGGTGAAAAAAAAGGAATTAATTTCTCTGCCTGGTAGGCCTTTACAGTGGCAAGCGAATAGCTCAAGCTGCCAGAAAATAATGTCATTGAATGCATTTCAGAAGGTTGTCTCTCTGTGAAGCACAGGGAGACAAAAGCACAGCTTTATGGTAGAATTGCAAAATATGCCTAATCATTTGCCTTAGTTAAATTGAGTACAAAACTACAGTGCTCTATTTCTGCACAAAAACATCTTTGCAGTGCTTTACAGAGAGGCACAAAGAAGTAGATTTACCAAATAGATTAATAAAAAATAATGACCTATTTCAGGGGCTTTTTGAGAAACTACTATAAATTTTTTTGATTTTGATACTTAGCATCATCCTGCATCATGCCATTTAAAATTATAATCTGATTTTATTTGTGAGATGGCTCTGCTTTTAGGTTTCTCTTAAACCAGAAAGTGTATATTATACTAGAGATAACCAGCAGAAAAAGTACCAAAAATGGTACCAAATCACCATTCAGTATTCATTAATTAATCTTTTCAAATAGGTAAATAAATTTACACAAATCAATTTTAATACTGCCTTTATGATAATGCTCTGCAATAGAATTCCCTTTATCCTTACTGCAAGAAAGGTTTAGAAAACAGGACTTATTTTTCCTATGGCTTTAGCACTTCTGTTTAAAACACAAGATGATATTTAGAACTACAAAAATGAGGACAGGCAAGAAACAAAATGACTGAATCATGCTGGTATGTGCTAATGCATTGAACATTTCCTAGCCATGAGTATGCCAAATTGGGGAATGCTATAATTTCCT
>VZTN01013060.1:0-23990 GCA_013400515.1 Erpornis zantholeuca | reverse complement strand
CGGGTCCGCTACTGTCCCCGGTCCCAGCTCCCCCCGGGATCCTCGCCCGGGCACGGCCCAGCTCACCCGGCCCGGTCGCCTCCCTCGGCTCAGCTCGGCTCAGCTCGGCTCGGCTTTGCCCGCGCACGGAGCCGCCCGCTTCCCCCCCACCCCGCGTATGGAATCTGCAATCAAGAGCCCAATTTTGTCATTTGGAAACACTAATTATCTAATCACGCCACGCTGCAGAGCGTACTTGTCTGCCCAATTAGCTAGGACAATTATTAAAATTCGGGGGCCTAATTATGTCTCAATTTAATGCTGGCAAACTCGCGCACAGCGCAGTAATTAAAATCCTCCCCTCGCCTCTGCCTTTAGGGCAGCGGCTGATGGGACCTGTCAGGGGCCGCGCCGCGCCGAACCAGCCGAGCGGATTGTGCTACATGACCTCGCATTGTTAAGTGTGTCAACATATTAACCTGAATTCCCTTCAGCCCCCGTAATCACATTTGGAAGGAGGAAGAAAACGGGCTAAAACATGAAGCATTTTATTAAAAAAACATAAATTCTTTTTAATTAATGCTGTAAGAGATCTGACGCAGCTTGAGCTACCAAATGCTGCAAGTCATATAAGACTGGTGCTTCTAATTACCAGTAAAGGAAGGTTTGCTCTTCTCTGTTAAAAAGACTTCCCTTCCTCTCATTTAAAGCAAATGATCTTTCTTTTGGGTAGTGTATTTTTTAAAACCCAGCTAGTTGGCTTCCAGTGATAAAGTTGATTACCAGTTTTTTGTTTGATGATGGAGCACAAGTGAATATTGACTTCTGCGAGAATCAAACAGACGACCGGAGGCATAAATAAAACGGTCAGGATTTAACACTTGAAAGAAGTAATAAAGTTGAAAATTAAAAATCATAATATTGGGATAATTTCTAAATATTTATTTTTGCTCTGCTCGCAAATTTGATAGGAAGTCAGTGCTAAAACACAGAGCAGAAATGGAGTTAACCCTGTCACCTGCATTGTTGCCCAATGTAGCACAGGCACCTGCCACAACCAAGAAGCCCTGAGCCCACATCCCTCAGCAGTGGTCACTGCAGGCAGAAGTGGTTCTCTGGCCTTGCTGGCAGAAGCAGTCCCTTTTAGCACGCCCCTTTCTGGCTGGAAAAACACAGCACTGGGGAAGGTGGTTCCTTCATCTCCACTTAGTGAGTTCTCAGGTGTTTGGGACTACAGAAACAAACCTTAATTCCCTGGGCAGGGAAGGCCTGTCTGATGTGTGGCAGGGAGGGGGAAAGGGGGCCTCTTCTCCCACAGTGCGTGCCCTACATCTTGGAAAAGACCCCGCTCCCAGCCTTCTCAGATGGTAAACCGAAGTGCAAATCTGTGTTCTGGCTTGTTCCAGTGGCTGTCAGTGTGTTTTCCTCTTGTCAGCAGCAATTGACTGGTCAGGTTCACCCTTGTACAGCAATTGTAACAGCTCATTGACAGACTAGTGACCCAGCCGGACCTGATAATGGAAAACTATTGATTTCTGTGGGCTCAGCAGTTCTAAAATGAATGCCCAATATAATGTCATCAGCTGCCTTGGACTCAGATATCCCTTGGACTTGGAAAAAGAGACAATTGCCTATGCCGACAATTTACTCACAAAAAACATACTGGATGCAAACAATGGAGTGATCTCTCTCAGTTTTCCCCCTATCCCAATAAGCAACGAGCAATCAATGCCCAGGAGAATGTGGAGAAACCGCAGCCCAGATGTGGTGGTGACTCCAGCTGTCCCTTAACCAAGGAGGCCTGTGACAGCCTCCAGGTTTTAACCCTTGCCACTGAAGAATAAGCACGTAGGTGAGCGACACTACACTCCACAGCCATCCACCAGCCTCCGGAGAGTGAGGAGGCAACAGGCACAAAGGCTGCCAGGAGATGTAACCCAACAGGGATGACAATTTACTCCCACCTGCAGGAGAGCAAAAAGGCTTGAACAAGTCCATGATGCTTAAGTTAATCATATCCCCTCCTGTGTCACAACAAATTCTCTGGGCTGAGGAGGATGTCAGGTAATAACAATAAATTCCAGTTAATAAAAATGCAGTAATGCAAGGCAAAATTTTAAATTTGTACGGCAGCCCTTATAGAGTTGAGATGGTTTGGGATAAAAAAGTACTGCAAGTCCAATTGAAGTTTTGGGAGGGGGGACTTCAATGTTTAAAGATTTGCAGAACTGGATGGACTCTTTGCCATAAGCAGCACCATATATAATTTTAAAGGGGAAGAGACACGTGTATGGCAGCCTTCTTGGAAAATGTTTAACTTGGAGGGAAAAATCAATAGCTCAAATATTCAAAAACTCAAAGCATTTTTTGGTCTTAGGGAACCAAAGTGTGGTCTGTCCTTCCTTAGTAGCTCATTGCACACAGATAAAGCAGCTGTCACTTCTGTGTCCCCGACAGAACTCAAACTTCACTGACACACTGCCACATCAGGAAGACAGTGGGATGTTTACCAGCACTATGGAAATTTGGATCAGACAGATATGGGGTTTCTATGGGATCCCAAGAAGAAGAAGTTTTACTGTGCCCCAAATCTCTTCCTCTAGGACTTGGAGCCTTCCAGAACTTAAATTCTTCCAGATGAACCAAGTTTCCTATAAGAGGTAGGAGGAGGAAACAAAGATACTCACCCTGGCAGATGTCAGCAGACATTTAATTCAAGCTCTAACACCAGTGGAGATTATAACAGCTTTGTGATCCTGGCGAAAAGATTCAAGAGACCTTGGGGAAACACATTTTTAATTATGAACAACTGGTCAGTTTTATCACAAAAATACCAGCCCTTCCTGAATGCACTTCCATCTTTTGTAGCCTTCTGCTCAGTGGCTTCTCCCCATACGTGCCTCATCCCCTCGCATCGCTGCTGTCCATGACATGCACACATGTATGTATTGCCTTTGCCTTCCCCTGACAACAGCCCAGCTCTGTGATGTGCTACATACACTCGTCAAGAGGAAATGACTGCACGGATTACTCTGACATGACTGCTGCTGAATACCTTTCAGTTTCTACATACTTTCATTTTCTACACACTTCCCACTGCGTAGCCTTGGCTCCATCTCCTGTAGACAGCTCCTGAACCCACCTATCTCCACTCGAGCTTTTACTTCGTGTTTAATTTCCGTATGTTGCTTTCAAGCATTTCTCTTCTTGGCATTCCCTCGGGGCCTGATCCTGTGAGAGTAACTGTGCTGCACCTGAGAAGTGTTAAACAAGGCTGTGCAAATTGCCAAGTGTACTTTGGGGTTTGCTTTTTTAATGATCATTTTGAATTAAATTACATGTAAATTCTTTCATATCTTTGTTTTATTTATCTAAAATAATGCCCAAACATTTTCCATTAAGTAGAATGAGGAGCTGAAATCCCTCCTATCCACCTTGCAGAAGAGTTTTTCAGAGCACCAGGACCTCATGGGTGATGCTCAGACCCAGATGTCTTGTCCCTGGAGAGGCTCAGGTCTGTTCTCAGCTCCTCTTCCTGCCCATTTCCCAGAACCCCAAATCTCATGTTAAGCCAAGCACAGATAACATCTCCACACTAAGTATCATGAATATGTTCAGGCCTTTGGATAAGAAGCTCCTGAGGCAGGGATTATGCTCTGTAGTATTACTGTTGTCATATTTTCCCTGTTGTAATGTTCCATATACATTTATGTCATTTATAAAATACAATTAACAGACATAGTGGAATCCACAGTGGCCCAAAGAAGGGAATAACAGAAGCAGAGTAAGCATGTACATTTTCTTCCTACAGTTATGCTGGCTGTGGTGACTCCCAACCATCAGATGAATAGTAAAAATGAAACACAATTCTGAATATTTAAGAAGTATGGCAGAGTTGTCCATACTTCTTTTTCACTTAGCAGAGGCTTCATAATGATGTTTAACTTTTCTCTGCCTGAAGACACAGACCTCGCTCTGTCCTCACAGCACACCTCATCTCCTTCCAGTGACTTATAGTAAGTCAGAACTCCTATGACCTACTGTCTTGTGCAGCCACCAAAGAGGCATCCAAACACAGTCACCCAAAAGGAGCCACAGGAAGGATTGTACCAGTCACTGTCTTTCCCCAAGAAAGGTCACTCCGATGTGGACCCAACTGCGCTCCCTGAAGATAATCACTGTGGGTGGGACCAGCTCTCACTTCTTTTCAATGAAAGGCATCAAGGGAATATACAGTGCCACTTATTTACTAAAGTTTTTAAATCAATCTAAATATACATTTTACAGTGTTCAGTATTTCAATAGAGTGTACCTATCTACTCACAGGTCCATGCCTATTGTACCACCTCAGTGAGCTCTGCTCTACTGGAAATTATTGTCACTGTGGTCACAGTCTGCCAGTATACGCTGAGATTTTGTAGGCAAATGTCCTCCAGCAAAGCCCAAACTGTGTTTTTTAACATTTATGAATTGGCTTGTGCAAATAATTGATTATGCTCTGAAGCAATGGAATGAAACTAAAGGGAGAAAAAAACCACAATCAGATCAATCTGAAATATTATTTTCTGGTTTTCTTGGCTGAAACAAAACAAATCCCATACATTTTGCAGTGAGGAAAGTGCTTTGTTTCATCCAAAATGTTTTGTTTTGGGCACTTGCAACAGAAAGAAAAAAAATCCTCAAAGATATAAGAGGTTGGATTCACCACAGCTGCTGTCATTCCCTTCTTATCCCCTAACCTAGTAATTAGGGCAGTGACCCAGGATGTGGGAGATCCATGTTCAATCCCTTTTCTGCCTGAAGGGATTTGAACCTCCATCTCTCCATCTCCAAGAAGAGCATTAGAGCCACGGTGCTGGAGGGGCCCTTCCCTGCTGCCTCCTTCCAGCTTCTGCTTCCTGGACAGGTGTTGGGCATCCCTGGACACTGTGAGCAGCTTGGGTGCCCCATCTCACCTGGCTACAGCCCAGCTCCCAAAGTCTGGCGTTACGCGCCTGCCTCTGCCCTGTGGCTCAGCGAGTGCAGAGATGCTCTGTGCCAGGTGGAGGGGTTTCTGGGGCTCAGACCACCATCAGCTACACTGCACCAAAATGTTCGAGGGGCATTCATAACCAGACCACCGAGGTGATCCTAGGTCTGGGTATCAATGCTGTAAGGCAGAATGTGAGTCCTTCCTAGTTCCATACCATAATGCCAGGGCCTTCCCCCAGTAAATAAGAAATATGCTAGTATTAAAAAAATACATAAATATAGTTTACATAAATATCATATTTCTCTAAGCCTAATTTTCTTCCCATGTTTCTAATCACACTTTGCTACTATTTTCAATTACTCCCCTATGAATTTTTTTCCATTATTGTAAATTGCCTGTGATGTTAGGAAGGATAGACCTTAAGATTAGTTTAGTAATGTGAACTTATTACTCTCTTGCCATCTTTTCTTGTACCTTTTAACCATTATTAGCTTCATAAGCAGCTTACACTCACCCAGAAGTTAGTGGTACAGTACTGAGTATAGAACTGAACACATGAAACATTCAGCCTTATGCATAAGTTTGCAGGGAAGCTTTGCACATAGTTCACATGCATTATTGTCATGTCACCAGTGAGGTCAGGTGAAGTTCTTTAATTAGGAAAATTTGGCACCTCAATGCTACATTCTTGCCAATTTTTAAAATAGAGTAATTTTAATAATGGTATTTAAAATTATTTTCTTGTACATATTCCTATGGAAAATATTATCCTCATTTATTTGATTTTTGCTCTATTGTTTCCAGAGTATAAATACATTATCTGGCACTTCTTAGGAGCAGACTTCGATTACTGAGAAGCCTATAATTTGTTGGTATTTGATAACCTTTTACTAGGGCTGACCTCTGGGGACTGTCCAGACAAGTGGCCACACAAAGTCACAGTTGGAGAAGAGGATCCACCCATCCAAGTGTGAGAAGGACTCCTTTGTAATGAACATTAAAAAAAAAACCAACTCTACTTTCATCTTCCTGTAAGAGCCTCTAGCACAGCATATTTACAGAATAATAAAACAGAGCTTCAGGCCTTTTCTTCTCATACATCAGTAACAGGATTCTCATATCACGCTTACATGCTCTGTACACTGTAGAGTTTTCTGCATCTCACTTCTCATAGCGAATAGTCTCAAATACACTAAATGAAACAACTCTCCTACTGTTCTCACACAAGAATTAAATCAGGGCACAAAACTGGCTGAGAATATCCCTGTGACAACTTCTGTCCCCTCCTCCCTCTGTGAGTTACCCAGTCCCTACCATGGCACACCCACTTGCGTGACTCATTTATTGTTGCCTAGAACAAACCATTGTACGATTGCTATTTATTCATGCTACGAAGAAGGAACTTCAAATGAAATCCCTAGTATCAAAAGCTATACAGGTACAAAGCTAAGATGCTTCCCCTATCAAAGAGCCAATGCTCTAAAGAGACAGGAGGTGGGAGAAAAGAGCAAGGCGTTTTCAAGTACCCTCATCAGAGCCAACTGTGTGCACAAATAAAGGGAAACCACTGCTCTCTGAATTAATGTTTTTTCTCCTTTGCACTGATTTTAGAAATTATGAAAAACGTGGAGTTACTAGAGTTAGAAATAAAAACAGTGAATGAATGGGGAAAAGCATGAATCACAATCCATCAAGGTAAACACAGACTTTCATCTCAAAAGCAAGAAGCACTTGGGATTTTTATACCCACTTATGTTGGTGGGTATTGAAAATCATCTGCATCTCATGCGTGAATGGGTGTGTAAGTGTGTATATATATGCTCATCGTTTCATTTAAACTTTATATCAATCAAAAATATATTAAATGGTACAGAAAATGTGTCTTTCTTCTCATTGTAATTTTAATCTGAACTTTTACAAGAGAGGAAAAACCCAAGTCTGGTGCTATTTCATCTGGAAGGGGATGTTTTTTTGTAATTAAGGTTCAGAGAGGTTGTAAACACTAAAGAAAGTCACTGAGCTCAGGCACCCTCAAGTCCAGTGACGCAGCCCCAGTCTGCAGACACCCAAAGCCCAGCTCAAGGAGGGTGCAGCACCCAATTGTCAGCACAAAGCCTACATCCCCCTGCCTTCTCTGGTCTACAACACTGAACCTGACACAAACATATGTCTGGCTCTCCTGAGGCCTCTCCAGTAAGGAGAAACAAGGACACTGAGGAGTCAGGGCATAGATTTAGAGGCATCCTGCTGCCTGTGTGGGCCTGTGCCCACCCCTGTCCAGGATTGCTGGGCAGCATTCTTGCATCAGTGCTGGTGCTCCACTGCAAACTTCCCTAGCAAACAGATGGGAAAAGGAAAGCAAGCCCCTCTCATTCTACTGTCTTATGTCTCCATCCATTATCCCAAATACAGTTTGGAAGTGATTCAGGATCATGGCCCAGGAGTCCATCCACAGAATGACAGGCAATGCATTAATGTGATCCTACTGCCATCCTGCTTCGCAGAGAAGTGTGAAATGATAACGCTTTCATTGGCTACTGACAGTCCCTGCCAAGAGCTCCCCTATTCCTAAACTGTATGGGCACTTTCAATTTGGTATCACTTGGAGCATCAGATGCTTTAATTATATCATCCTGGTCTTCTATAAGGAGTGTTAGATGAACAAATGCCATGTCTGTAACCTTGACAAGTACTATTTTTAACAACAAAACCACAATGGTTTTTTTCAAAGCTCAAGAATCCTTTCCTTGCAGGCCCATTTTATGTTTTCACATGACCCAAGAGTCTCAGTGAGGAATTCCTGAGATACACTCACTTGTATCTGTTTACCAAAAGTTGAAGGCACTTAAGGCCATGAACATTTCTTGCCCATCTGCTCCACAAAATTTTTTGTAAGGCTTATTGCAGAGCACAATAAATGAGTTACAGGTGATCAGCTTCAGCTGTTGCTTTCCTTTCTTGCCACATTTGTTGCTCAGCAGGCTGCAGGTAAAGCCCATACCTGCATCAGCCTGCTTGATACAATCTTTGTCCCAGCAAAACTCTTAGATCCAGCATCCAAATTACTGTACCTTCATCATCACTTAATTAGTCATCTACCCTGGTTATATACAACTGCTGGAAATGACCCTGAGGTCTGTAAGTTATTTTATTAGAATATTATAGAAAACAGATGTTTTCCCCCTAATCCTGATGTCATGTTTCAACACAGCCTGGGACAATTACATGTACAATGCCCTGGAGGCTAATTATCCATCACTGACAATTTTCCAGATTATCCTTTTTTGTTCTCACATGTGATACTTGTATCATTACCTGCCTCCATCCTCTTAGAGTGTAAAGAAAACTTCTGAAAAGCAGCTCTCTCCCAAATTGCTTCAACAACAGCAGCAGTAACATCCAACCTGATGAATAACTATTCAGAAATAATCGATCAACTTAATTTAAATATTTAAATTAAAAATATGTAACTTGCAGAAACTGTTTATGAAATTGTTCTTTCTATAAAGTGTCCAGTTACTCATTTACTTTACAGAATAATTTCGATTAACAAAATTGTGTGGTCCAAGTAGTCTTATAAGGCAACAATTATGCCTCTGTATTTATGACATGCAAGGATAAAAAGCTAATGTTTTTACATAGTGCAGTCAGAAGGAGAGAGATGTAAGGAGACAATTCCCCTTAGGGGCAAGACAAGAGCTGACAAAAGAAGCAGAGAGAGGACTGAGATTCATTCTCAAAAAAGTTGTTTCCCAAGAGGAACAGAGAGCAGCATGGGCTGGGGCTGCCTGCTGTTACTGACAGTCTCTGAGGACCAGTGAAAATTAATCCATGATGCTTTAAAGGACAGTAACATGCACCCACACCAGACCTGGGAACACACAGAAGATGGCACGTGTGAAGATGGCACAGGAAGTTTAGAAGATGGAGCAGGAAGTTTGGAAGTGAAAGCAAGTAAATCACACCCCCAATAGTCACGCACAGAAGAAAAGAAATCAGAAAACTTAAAAAAAAAAAAAAAAAGAAAAAAAAAAGAAAAAAAATTAAATACGGGCAACTGGAAAACCGGTGCCTTTTAAAAGGACTTAAAAGCACAAGTACTCTGCCAGATGAAAGCTGTGGAGAAGACAAGCTCAGCTCCCACGTCCTTGCCACTACTGGACTGCGGATGCCTGTCACACCTTTACCAGCTCTCTTGAGCAGGAGTGCAGAGCTTCTGCACAGCCCCCACTGCCAGCGCATCCCTCACCCACCGCACCCGAGAGCAAGAAAAGTACGTGCAGGAGATTTACAGCTATGTGTCCAAAATACACTGTACCTTTGTCTTTAATCTCTTTCAAATTACTCTCACATGAGGTAAAATTAGGGCCATATTAGCGCTTTTCTTCTGCGAGGTGCGGTGCCGTGCCCGGCCGTGCCGTGCCATGTCCCCTGGCCGTGCCGGGCCGTGCCATGTCCCCTGGCCGTGCCGTGCCGTGCCCGGCCAGATGGCCGGGGCAGAGCCCCTTGCAGGAGTGCGGCTCTGCGGAGGAGGCTGTCCCACTGTACTGGGTGACCAGGCTGCCACTGAATGCAACTTCGTCACGGTATTTAAATCACATTAAAGCTTTCTTTTGTTACATATCCCCTTGTGATTTTGCCTGGCTACGTTCTAATTACCAGCCTTGCTGCAGCACACGTGGGTTCCACTTCTCACTCCTCATCCCATTTTATGGGAAATGGCTTATCTTGCACAATCCTAATGAAAATACTGCAGAGAGATAACTCTCTCCTTTCATCTTGCAGTTCCCACTCTAAAGTGTAAAATGTTTTCTGTGGGGGAGAGAGACCACAAAATATTCAGGGTTTCATCCATTTTTAGAAACAGCAGATATATCTGTTAAGGTTCCCAAAAGTAGTTTAATCACTTTACTGTTCTCTTACATAGTATCTGATCTTGAAGTATCAATATATTTTTTCACATCAGATATTAGCTGCACCTGCTTTCCACAGATTTTGCAATTCTTCTTTTCTTTTATTTATTTTTAATTTTTTTAAAAAACACTTTGCTTTTCTTATGCCCCACCTATTAACTTCTCAAATAGAGTATTTTAAAGGAGATGCACCTCACTAACTTCTCATGATTTACATAGTATTTTTCTGAGCAATCTTTTTAGCAGTAGGCACAAATCCTCTCTCCTATTCAATTAGCTCCCAGCACTAATCACGTCAGAAATCATGTGAATTTTAATGGAGAACTTAATAATGTTCAGGAAAGCTTAAGAACTAAGATGTGGTTTCATTTGGTGTGTCCACAGCCCCATCCTTGGCATGGCTCTGCCATCCCCCATTTTCCAATTACAGCACTAACCATACCTAAACAACACAAAGATTTTATGCTGCCTTGCTCTTGAGTAAAATAAAGATATTTTTGACTGTTAATCAAGGCAAAGTACCCATATGGTGAAAGGCTACATTTATACTTGCTATTTCATTTGATTTATCACAGTTCCATAGACATAGATCCATAGTTCCTGGGTACAGATCTGGAGATGGGTCTCATTAACCTGCATGCAGAGACCACCTTCGGGTAGGAAGCAGTTCAGATCTGCAGTGTGAAGAGGGGTAAGAACCTCGCCTTTGCAAGGCTTCTAGAATTAAGACAGAATTTTAATGAGAACCTTTCCAGTTAAAAACAACACAACTACCATTTTCCTCAGGGCAGGGGAAAGAAACTGAGAGAGGAAGTACATGCAGGGAAAGTTAAAAAAAAAATAGGAAAAGTGCTCAGGTTTGCTCTGATCATAAATGAGCTCCCCGTGACAGCAACAAACAGCACCTCTGGCCGTGGGCAGCACGTGCTGCTGTTTCTTGGCAGCAGAACCATGAGGCAATTGAAGCTCTGAATACATCTGGTTCAATTTTCTGTAACAGCTCAATATTTATTGTGATCCCAAACCTGTCAGAGCTATCTCTCTGTGGAACAGTAATAACAGCAACAGCAGAACAGATTTTCAGCTTTGGTCAAATTCCCAGAGACAGAAAGCTGAAATAAAGCATCTGTGGTGGGCTGACCCTGGCTGGACAACAGGTGCCCACAAAAGCTGCTCTGTCACTTCTCTCCTCAACTGAACATGGGAGAGAACTATAACAAGAGGCTTACAGGTCAGAATAAGGATAGGGAGAAATCACTCACCAATGGGAAAAAGAGACTTAACTTGGAGAAATTAGTTCAATTTATTACCAATCAAATCAGAGTAGGATCATGATAAATGAAAAAATAAATCTTAAAGCACCTTCCCTCCACCCGCTCTTTTTCCTGGGCTTAACTTTCTCCCCATGAAGCCTGGAGTCAGTTCAACACAGGTTGTCTCTGCCTTTTCTTCTTCTGCAAAAGCAGGACTCCTCACACTCTCCCCTGCTCCAGCATGGAGTCCCTCACCCGGGAGATAGTCCTCCATTAAATTCTCCGGTATGAGTCCTCCCCACAGGCTGCAGTTCTTCATTAACTGCTCCAGCATGGGTCCTTCATGGGGTCACAGCCTCCTTCAGGCATTCACTGGATCTAGTGAGGCCACTCTCCTGAGGCTACAGGTGGATCTCGGCTCCCCCCTGCACCTCCATGGGCTGCAGGGGCATAGCTGCCTCCCTATGGCCTTCACCATGGGCTGCAGGGGAGTCTGCTCAGGCACCTGGAGCACCTCCTGCCCCTCCTTCTGCACTGACCTTGGTGTCAGCAGAGCTGTGGCTCTCACATACCTTCTCTCCTCTCTCTGGCTGAAGCTATAGAGTTTTCTCCCCTTAAATACATTATCCCAGAGTCACTACCATCATCACTGATGGGCTTGGCCTTGGCCAGTAGTGGGTCTGTCCTGGATCCATCTAGTACTGGCTCTCTTGGACATAAGGGAAACCACAGTAGCGAAGGTCGAAGAGGGCTCTGGTGAGACTGTTCGCTGGTGAGTTAGCACTGAAATACTACAACAGGAAACTTCTAGTATCTTCTCACAGAAGCCCCATGACCCCTCCAATTACCAAAAGCTTGTCATGCAAACCCAACACAGTACCTAAATTCAAATCCAGCCTTGATTGCTTGAGCGTGGGGAACTCTCACAGGCCATTTAGACATTTCTCTCAGACCAGGGCTCTAGCTCAGTACATAGCATCAGACAGCCAGGATTGACACTCTTAGTCTGTTAAGGTGAGAAGGCAAGTCTGAAATCTGTAAGACACAGCATGATAAGCACCCTCCAGAAGAGCAAAAAAAATGAAGTGCCCACTGTAAATCTGGGCACTGCAGCAGCAGATATCATACACATCTAGACTGTAGATAACCTCCTGTGACACATGCACTGCTCTTTCAATTTCAAATGCAGTAAGTCTGGGCCATCATACAACTTCCACAGCCCAGGCACACAACATACATTGCAGCAGGTGCAACTGGAAAGCAGGGCTGACCTCTCTTCCCCCCACTCTTTATGAACTGGGTGCCAACTGCTCCATAATGCAGGAAACTACAGAAACACATAGGTTGCTGATTTTGTTTGCTGCTGGCAGTGGAGAGGGCTGCCCACATACTTTTTGCACAGTCCTCCATCTCAACCTGAAATCACAGTTTAATTTCCTAAGAATTTCATGCCATCTATTGCATTTATCTTTTATCAGTAAATGGGCTGAAATTCTTATCTCTAATGTTTTTACCAGTTTTTAATAAATATCCCTGTTTCATTTTGCTCAAAGAACCTAACCAGCTGTGTATTCACAAAACCATTCAAGCAAGTGCTCCATTTTCTAAATACTTCTGTGATTTCAGAAAGGCAGGAAAAAAAAAAAAAAAGATAGAAAAAAGAAAAACCGTAAATTCAGCCCTGTGCAGAAAAAACAGAAAGTAACTTATGAACTCAGCTCCCAGGGTTGGTACCAACTGTGTAACTTGGGATTTTTAGTTTGTGTAATCCAAAGTCACTCTAAAATCTAAACATTTTAGATCCTCCTCTCTCCATTTAGGTACAGAGAGCTACTGTCTCTATATAAAAGAAATCATAAATCAGCCCAATAGTTATGCTTTTAAGAATACTAAGCAGTACTCTATAGGTTTTCACAGTAACAAAGGACGTTCCCAAAAAACTTCATCACTGGTAGCCAGCAGTAAAACAAAGTCCTAAAGAACAAGAGAGATGAAAAATGACGACAAAAACCAAAATGTGGATATAAGCAAAACCTGAGGAACGGGAAAACAAACCAAGCTAGGAATGAAGATAATGAAAACAGTCAGGTTAGCAGCCCAGTGAGACGCGGCTAAGTACCGTTCCCAGATGGGAACCTGGGCCTGAGGGCAAAGAAATGAGTTTGGGATCCTGCAAGAACATTCACATTCTGGGTCAGGGTCTTTAGTCGTTTATTAGTACTCATGGTCAGCTGCAGCCAGAGAACACTGGGTTTAGTAGTGGAGGTTATTTCAGTGAAGAGAGTGTTGTAAAATGATGGATGTCAAATAATAAAAGAGAAAATTTTTGGAGTCCATGAATGACAATTTACCATGAACAGAACCTGAAATATCAGATTTCAGTAGCACATTTGTAACTGAGGCCATACATGGGAAGACCAGCTCCCATTCTTTCATGATTGGACTAATTGTCTGTGGATTTGTACACAGCACTTAGAATGATTCAGTAAATGTACTCCAGATAGCAAGGGGAATGGGTACAGTTGACTTCCAACACAACAAACTGGATTTAAAGCCTCTTTTCCCTGTTACTGCCTACCTCTTTAACAGTTTTGGGCAAAAACTCCTTCCTTGGCTGTTTAGCTATGGATAATATTTGCCTTAGCCTCCTCTGTGCCAGGAACCCAAGTGCACCCCTGAAGATTTGGAGGCACAGCAAATGTGGCCATCAGCGAGCTTTCAGGGTCAAGTGTCAACCCCAGGCTTGTACTACCCTCTCTTCTTTGCAGTTTCTCTTTCAACCTATGGGGTTTTTGTTTGTTTCTTTTTAAAAGATTTTTTTCCCCTGCTTTTTTATCCAAATAAAGCTGTTTTCTTTCTCCTACTTTCACACAATTAAGGTTTTTCAGGGAAGAGATAGATGAAAGAAATATTTCTTGTCAGCAAGACTTGTACCTGGGTGACACACAATTCCTTATTTGGTTAAAATGCAGATTAATGGTGTTAGTTTGCATTCTCCTTTATCAGTCTCTTCTTTCCTGAAGCTGTTTCAAAGAGCACAATGGGATTCAGAGCCTCAGCATTTGTTGCTACAGCAGTGAGGATGGATTTGGCTGAGTTTCACAGAGATATAAACATGATTCACAACTGCAGCTGACGTAAAGATACATAATCAAAGGCTTACATAGGAAGTTTTCAGTTTCCAACAAGCAGATTTTTAAAAAGCGGTAGATTATATTCAGGAACATTTACCATGAGTATCATGTAAGCATGTTCCTAAGTCTCTAACACAAAAGCAGAAGGGTTATCATCACTTGGGACACAAACCTCAGATCTTACGAGTTAAGTGAAAATGTAGAATAGAAAGCCCAACAGTTGAGATTTATATAACATATGGAGTATAAACACCTTGGAGGCTCTGAAAAGGCTCCAAGGCTCCCTTCATTGCCTAGCTGGACAATAAGAGTAGGAATTTTGGAACATCTGGGCACACAGTTACTGAGGATGCTATTTGCTTGGGTTTGAATTGCAGTGAAAAGAGCAAGGGAGGCTGCATGAGAAAGATCTTTCAGGGCTTTTGTAAAAAATTTTGCCTAGAGAAAATGCATCCCCACAGGAATGCACTTATTCCAATTTTTGTTTCTAAATAACACCTTGTCAGTCCTGCAGCACCCTGTGCAAACCACCCTCAGTCAGTGACACTGCTCAGATCCCTCCACCTGCCATTCTGGCACACTGCAGCCACCTGCACATGAGCTAAGGCGGCCGGGACCCTTCCCTGAGGGACAAGCACTGCAGCCAGACTCCAGCTACTGGACCACAAGGTTTTTTCTAGTTGATGGACTTGAGAATTACTAAGCAGTTTTATGAAAAGGCTGTTAGCTGACTTATGCTCAAATCCTAATAGGGGGATAAGGCACTAAAGTTACGAGAGATGTTTTAATTGCTTTAGTAAAATACAAGTTTATTAGCCTATAGTGCAACTAGAAATGAAAATGCCAGACTTCAACCTCGGCAAAAATGGAAGGGATCCCCACTGCAGCCCTTATTTAAAACAAACCCATACCCCAACAGTCTTTTATGCTGTATTTGATCAACCTCTGCATTTTTTTCTTACTGTGTGAATGGCTGTGGCACAACAATGAATCCTTTCATGCTGCAGGAGGAGACCAGGGACTTGCAGAGCACCAGGCAGACCAGGTTTTAGAGTGTACTCTGTCCAGGTACATGTGGCAGACACTGTGCAGCCAAAGCTGCATGGAAAAATCGCTCTTAACTGGGAGAGAAGGCACACGTGAGACCAGACTGCAGAGCAAAAAGTGGGCAGACAGATGAGTCACTGTCATTTGGGATTCAGCTTCAGATTTAGGCCCTTGGTTCTGGTGGTGCTTCCCTCCACCACCAATTTTCATCCTTAGTCTCCCAACACTAGAATGTAAATACCCCCGCTTCTTGCCTCACCTCTCTGAATTTTCATGTGGCTACAGCCAGCAAATCTGCCCTCTGCATTACCATGCAACTGCTTTGGTTGGGGTGGAATTCCCCAGTCAAGTGACACATGCAGTGCAGCTCACCTCCAAACAATAGGAAGAACATCAAGAAGCCTGCAGTGTTAAAAAGGAACATTTTATTGCAAGAGATTACAAACCTGGCACTATGGCCATATGTTTCCATTACATCACAATTGCTACCCATGTATCAGGCAACAGCACCTACAAAGCACGGTGGATTTAAATATCTGAAATCATAATGCAGTCAGCTTTTAAAAGTAAGTAACACCCTAAAAAAGTTTGGATTGTTTCTTTAAACAAACTCAAAACTATACAAATCAATTTTTTAAATATGAAATTGGTGTTTAAATATCCAGGCCACTAACTACCATTATAAAAAGTGGAAAAGTCTGTTAACCATAGTGCTGAACTAAACAGGCTTTGTTCACAGCCCATAACCACTCAGTTAAAAGCAAACACTTCTTATTCATTGCTAATGATTCCACATTTGTTCAGCCCAATTTATCTTCTGTAGGTTTTCAGAATTGGATAGAGTTAATGCATAATCCCTCTTTAAAGTACTGCAGGAAACCTAGTACCATAACTGGCCCAGGAAAAGCATCATAGTCAAAATATCGTTGGATCTTCCCATCTCAGTCCTATGACACTGACCTGTAGAAACTTTGGATGCTCTTCTCTGAGCCCCAATTTGTAATTCGTGTTTCTCCTGTGGTCCACTTACCTCAAAGAACTTGGTGATTTCCCTGAGTGTGGCTGAAACAGCAGGAACTGGCGCAGGCACACAGCTCAAACACAACCTGCCTGGCCCAGGGCTCACACCCGACTGTTCCAGTGCCCACCTTCGGTACAGCCGCGCTCGCTCTCCCTCCCCAGCAGCTACAGACACCTACGATCAAGTCCTTCCTCTCCCACTGGGAGGAGCGGTGGGGAAGGCAAGCCCTGAGGAAGAAGTTGGATCTGCGGGCAGAGCTGGACCCCCTCAGCCTGTGGGAGCAGCCCATCTCATAGAGTTCCCCCAATCCACACGAAGCAGTACAGGGCAAACCGCAGTAAATGCCCAGGGATCTCTGTGAAACAACCTCATTTCCCATACACTACCACTTGGCAGCAGCTACCACGGGCACTTGACATTAATCACCTGTCCAAGGTTCTGGAGAAACATCTTTTCAAGGAATGCAAGCAGAGTTTTAATTTTTGAAGAGGATTTTCAAGTATCACTGGGACTAGGGAATATAGGCCATCATCTTATGAAGACTGTATGGGGGTGGTCTTCTACAATTTTCCTGAGGCTACTACTTAAGAGACCTTTACCAGAAACTAGGATAACTACAGAAACAAGTATAAGACTCTGTTAAAGAACCAAAATCAACCAAACAAAAATCACTGTGCCACTGCACCCTTTGCCCCAAAGCAACCTAAGCAACCTGAACAGACTAGCACTTGTGTTTAGATGTGCAACTCTGGATGTCCAGCTCTTCAGCACAGACTGCCAGAGAGCCTCTCAAGCCATCTAACATCAGATTGGCATCACAAAGTGACTGATTTAATCTATCCTCTTCTACCACATTATTTAGAATTTTGCTAACTCCAAAGCAGAGGGTTTGTATTTCCTTGAAGCTAGTGATAAAAAAAAAAAATCTGTACTTCCAAACAACAGAATCCAAGAAAATAAACAGCCCAGCTTGAGGACTAGAGGCTAAGGACAGCTAACAGTACTCTTACCTTTTTTCAAAAATTATTCAGCCTGTATCAACCACATATGCAATTAATTTAATAATGAGAACAGTTGTAGAACTCCTACATATTTTTCAAACTATACCACAATGATGTGATGCCAGCAGGGCACACAGCCTGTCACTGAAAATTGCTCCGCATCAATAGAATCTCATTTTGGAAACTGATCAGCCCTAGAGGTCACTGCTCTTCAAACAAAACCTTGCACCTTAGTATTACATAAAGTAGCTCACTATTGGGGTCTAATGAATTAAACATAATTAACTAGGTTTTTTTAAATTATTATTATGAATCTAGTAGTTTTTTGCTAACGTAAAATTCTGCACGGTATGGCTTCACCTTACAAGCATTCTTAACAACCTTAGATAAATATCATTTGCACTTAATTGATTTTTTCATTTGCTAAACAACCACAAAATATGGTGCTCTCACAAGCACCTTTTTTGGTGAGAAGGGTAAACAAGCACTCTATTAAAGCATTATAAACATTCAAGGTGATGTGATCACTTCCCTCTATTCTGTTTCAACACATTGCTTTAAATCTTCCATTTTCACATCATATAATAAAGTCCCACAAGTATCCACAAATCCAGAAATTTGTTAAGTCTGCATACATATAACTTGTCTGCAATACACTCCAACATCCCAGTTATCTTTTCTAAAATCTCTAAAGTATTTATTCCTCCAGCCTTTAAATGTAATGATGTAGATCTTCCACTTACAAGAGAATAAATTTCAACAAGAAAGCTAAACATAACTGTAGCAATTTGTACAGTTAAACACCTGACAGCACTAATTCAATGATAGTCTTGAAAGAGCTAGGATGGCCTTGTCTGAGGCCTCTGTCTTGCACAGCTGTGCATTTTTAGCCCATCTATTCTATCAGAACATCAACAAGCCTCATGTGTTAACTCTGAACTCCGTGCATCTAGGAAGACAGACATTTATTCATACTTTCCATCAATCAAATGTAATGCGTCTGTGAACAATCCAGTTTATTGCAAGTAAATGTACTTTTACTTAAGATCATGAGAAGATTCTAATCTCAAGCAAGACAAATCAATTCCACAAACTTAATTCACACAATGCAAATAAATGCTTCACATTATAGACATTTAGATTTTCTTTAAACCTTTTTATTTAGAGATTTTTCTGGTAAGGAGATATACCATAGGAAAGCAATTTCACTGGCAGTGAGGTATGTATATACTCTACCAAAATACTCCTCTTGCTTTAACTGCTTTTAACTTTATTTACATATAAAGAAAATATCAATGCATATCCTTGGCTTAACTACAGTATCTGTTACCCTATATGAGTAAAATGAAATGTTACTTGCATACAAAATTGATTTGTAGAGGAATCTAATTTGATTTAAACAAAAATCATGTTCTGAAGACAGTTCAAATGAACAAACACAATTCATCATGACCAAGACACCTGCACCATATTTCCATCCTCACAGCACATTTATTTCAATAATTCTGTAAGTAGGTCCTTAGCATGAGCATAGTGTTACAGTTTTCATACATATAATCACATCCAAAACAAGCTCTAAAATTTAAGTTGTAAACATTCTCTTCATATGTAGAAACATTTCAATCTGTGTTTGAATTTTCTAAAATGATCAATCTTTAAAACAGAATTATAAATGAAAAGCCTACTCTAACCGTGTAGTGAGCAATGCTTATTAGTACATTTCTACAGTGTTAAATAAAATAGTAGAGGCAAACTTCTGGAAGCAAGTCAGACTAAGTAAATTGTCATAAAAGTAACAAACTTGTTAACAAAAAGATGCTTTGTAATAAAGAAAGTTGGATTGAATCTACTATGATACAAAAACATAAGGGTAAATACCATCTTTGTTGACAAGTAGGAGGTAGCATGGATGCACCACTTTATTGTCAGTGAGAAATGCAACTGAAGTAAAGAATATTTCCTTACCACAAATTTCCAGTATTATGTACATATTTCTCTTAGAAATTTGTTTAAACAAGTTTCCCTCCACTTTTTAGTACAAAAAGCCTCATGTGATTTAAAAAAAACACTTACACACCTAGATAGAATAGTACTAATTGCCCTATTTGAACGAAACAGTCTCTTGAACTATGAAGTACATGGTATTTAATGCCCTAAGTTGAGTAAATTGTATTAGCAGTTCTTGGTATTATACAAAACACTACATACATACAAACAAAATATAATAGTATCTTATTTTACTATGTAATTCTTTTTGGAATAAACAGAGCCTTGGTTTGGGTAACACTGAAGAGAACGTGGTTTCTTTGTTTTATTAAAATCTGTCTTTTAAGTACCCATGTGCAACAATTTAAAAATGGCTGCCATACATATAATGGTCTTGTATTGATAGTGAACACAGTAACTGACAAAAACATAATAAACCTTAAAAACACATCTTCCACCCTATATAAAATATAAAGACTACTTACTGTAACTGTTAAGTATTCAATTTATTTTGATGTTACTGTAATCCACTTCCTCTATTTTCTGTCTTAAGCCTTTATAAACATAATTTAGTGTAGCAATTTATTTTAAAAAATGATTAAGTATTTCAAATTTACATCCAATTAAAATTTAAAATGTTTCCATGTTCTATGATGCTGCTTCTGCCATCAGTAAAGAAAATGAAGTTTCAGTAATTGAAGCAGGCTTTTTAAGTAGTGATGTGACTTCAACCATGCCAGCTCCAGTCCGTGGAAGATTTGCGTTGACAATGTGTCGCTGCAAGTGCTTTATCCAGTCTTCTTGAACAGACAAAGGTCCTCGAAAGACCAGACCACAAAACCTATGCAAATATTAAAATTAATCCATAAAGATATATCTATCTCTACTGAAAAATTATAAAATAAAGACGGTAAGAGGAAAATCTTGGAAGTTTGTTTCTACATGTTTTAACTGAAAAAGTTAGTAATGGAGTTCCTTAGTAGTAACTGCGAGCACAACACCCTTCGGTTTATACAACTCACACTCTCACACTTTCAACAGCAGTAATAACAATCTGTTGTTCTTATATAAGGTTTCTTTTGAAGGACAGAATATTACTCAGACACGAGCAATAAGATTTTAGCTAGAGAAACAATTGGCAATCTAACAACCAAGTATGACTGAATCAAATCCCCTTGTTCAAATTAATGAAAACAGACAACTGCTTTCCTCCCTTATCATTCAATTTAATCAAACATTTACAGATACAATCATGAATCTTTTCACGACTAACATTAGCAAGCTCTTCAAAATGTATTCTTCCACTTAAAGTAACACTATGTACCTGCATCTGAGTATGTAAACTTCATCAGCACTATGAGGTAATGGCAGCATTTTCTTCTTGCTTCCAGATCTTGACCTCGACTTCTTTTGCTTACAGTCTAAAGCTAAGAAGAGAAATTTCCATATGTAAAAGTAATACTTCAATGAGTGTTACTCAAATAGAGATATTCAGTAAGTACTCCCTATAGCAGTAGTGAAAAAGACATCTACCTCCTTGTTATTCTGTATTTAATTATAACGTAAATCCAAAACAATTACAGTATATTCTAGGAAATATACTGGCAAAACACATGAAGCTGGGTTTTTTTAGCTTAGCATAGTGCTTGCTCTTTGAAAGACTAGATAATTGACATTCAGCATTAAACTGTTGTTCTAGTATCAGCAAGCACCTACAATCCTACTGCAGAACTATACAGAAGCAAAGAACCATTGGAAATTCCCTTTCACACATAAAACACTGTCAAAATCTCAGAAGTTGTTTTGTAGTTCAATTACCATCATAAGACCACTCATGTTCAACCAAGTTACACCTTTATGAAATAGTAGCTTTCAGCTATTACAATCAAGAATTTCTAGTTTGAATAAAACACCTGTCATTTGTTTTCAACACAAAGCAAAAATTTGCCCTTTTGTTCTAAGAATTTCAAATGAAGTTTCCCCTTCATTCCTGTCTGAATTCTAATGAAGCTTACAAAAATTATGTATTAGTCCTTGGCAGTGGGAGCTGATATTAGGACAATCAACAGGGATGGCAAGGCCACTTTTTAAATTCAGTCTAAGCATTTGAAACTATGTATGAAAGTAACATGTGTGAACAGGAAACATATAGCAAATGAGTTCAGATAGCTTTCAGGTCTGTACCTCCCATAAACACATGTAATGGGAACCTGAACAAAACCTGGAGATTCTAAGAAGCAGCCGAAGTGGATGAGCGGATTAAACTGAATTAATATTGTTATGACACAAACAGCTGATAAAGCTCAAGAAGTTTGTGACTGCTTGAACTGAGAAGTGTATCTAGCTACAATCTATTCTGAAACACAAGACACCAACAATAGAACTCCAACACAAAAACCTTTTGCAAATGACCAGTTACACACGTCAACAAAAACAACCAGAAAGACAGCACCAGGTGGTATTCTTGATACCAAGAAGGCATAATGCTACACTACTGAAGCATCTTAACAGTAAAATGGAAAAAAAATTGTTACATTTGGCTAAAGTTTTGACTCCTAGAATATAAAACAGAAGAATTAACCTCTTAGCATTCTGAAGCATAAGACATCGTCTGGTGACGTAAAACATGTTTTAAAGAATACACAGTCTTGATTGCATCCTTAATTTTTCTCATGCCCTCCAAATGAGCACCTCTCAAGCTTTTACCTTGTAGCCCAACTTTTAACTTGGAAGATACACCAGATGTTTCCCAGTTCCATCCCCAGACTTAAAGATTCCTATCTATCTAAATTTTTGAATGAATTTCTGAGGTTTGAAAGTACAAGAGAATCAATAAAATAAGTAGAAAGCAGACACCAACCTAGAGAGACTTCTTCAGATCAACATTAGGAAAATTAGGCTTAATAGCATTTTTTCCTGACAGCAACAACAAAACCAGTCTGGATATAAAGGCAGTAACCCAAGGTGGCAGGGAGAAGAGAGAGAGAAATGGCCAAGATAACTTCTGGAAAAGCATTAAGGGGTTCTTAATACTTTATTCTCTCACCAAAACATGTTCTTCATTTAATTAGGAAGAAAAAAGCTAACTATAGTAGCAGGTAGGAACTACCACATACATAAATATTTGACATACCACAACTTCAGTAACACCATCAGCAATATAAGCAATAAAATACTAGAACCCAGACACTCATGATTTGAAGAGAACTTTTCGTATGAGGGGCAACTTATCTGCAGCAGTTATTACAGCAAAAGCTTTGCCTTTGCAAATTTTGTAGAACATCATGGGAAGAAGGAAAACGGAAACTGGTGTTACCCGAATGCAAACATGTCCATGAGTTCCATCTGATGACAGTTAGTTGATGTCAGTTGATGTGAGTGGGGAAAAAACAAAGCAGTAGACAACAGACTCACCCTAGAGAGGCCAACCTGCATTTGAAACAAGGACGTGCTGATTTCCTTGATGTTGGCAAAGAGGTTCATTCCCACCAAGAAATTTGATTGTACTCACACACATCTGGAGCATTTCAGAGAGCTTTCCCTTTCTTATTAGACCTGGATTGGTCTTCTGCAACAGATTCCTGACACCTAATGGGTTTGTGTGTGTGCACATGGATAATCTTCTTTTTATAAGAAAAATACCCTCTGAACTACTGTGCAACCAAACAACAGCATCAGTGACAGAAACTGCCATAATGAACCAGGAGAAGTAGCTTCAACTTCCTTGAAAGGTACCTTTTCCAAGAACAATGAGAAAACAAGGTAAACAAATGCAAGGGCTTGTTCTGTGAGCCGTTTATGATGGACACTCTGCATAGGGAAATTATAAAAGAAAGAACAGAAAGTATCACAGCAAAAGACCAAGAAAAAAGATTCAGATTACGCAACAAATTCTCAGAGCAACTTAGCTGAATTTGAAAGTAGATTTGACCAAGCAAGAAGCTATTACAAAAGACAGAAAATACTAAGAACAGTAAACCTGTGTTCTGCAAGGGTCATTTTTTCTTTTCCTTGCCTTTTGAGCTAGTGAACATATTCTTTCACATTTTAGGGAGTTCAAAGCAGCAGCAGTACGTTTTGAGGTTACTCCAGTGAAGCTGAAAAGTGAGTGAAGAAGGGAGTATCTGAGTAAAGCTGATTGAAAACCGCAATTCAAACAGCAGTGATAAGGCATGTCCACCAGTAACTGTCACAATAATTTCATTTTGTCTATCCAGAGAGCAACAACTTTAAATAAAATCACATGCACACACTTGAGTACTCTGTTGATATGATGCTTACAAGTGGTTGCAAACATCAAGTAAGTCACACAACTGCCTCACCCATTGCCTCCCCGTAAAGGTAGCCATNCTTTACTGTAACAAAACATGACCTCCTCAGAAAGTGTATTTTTATCACATCTGGGAAGAGACCAAAGATAATTTAGCTCTAGTAAGCTGCATGGAAACTGCAGCAAATTGCTAGAGAGGCAGGAACTACCTATCATTAACACCTACTTTGTAGTTACAACAGCTTCCAAACTATCATCCTTCATTC
Organism: Erpornis zantholeuca; assembly: GCA_013400515.1. Classification (NCBI taxonomy): domain Eukaryota; kingdom Metazoa; phylum Chordata; class Aves; order Passeriformes; family Timaliidae; genus Erpornis; species Erpornis zantholeuca. The sequence continues at coordinate 148 of VZTN01013060.1, read as the reverse complement.
TCCATAAAGGCCTACTTCTTTTGGGAAGAAGTCTCTTCCAAGTTTGGCCACCTGGTGTTTCCCAGTTGATAACTGAAAAACTTCTTGTAAACAACCAGTCACATCACTTCCTCAAAGTGCTGATACAACATGATGGAGAAACAACTCA
>VZTN01013056.1:14840-31983 GCA_013400515.1 Erpornis zantholeuca | reverse complement strand
GTGTAATGGTTGTGCTGAGTTGGGAAGCTAGAATTAGTAGCTAAAGCTTACTGTTCCAGCAGCTAGAGGATAGGATGATACTCCTGACTGACATTTGAGAGTTGACTAGACAAAGATTGGTACTTGGGAATGGGGGTTATCAATTATTCTATTTTATGATGAAGATCAGTGAGTGCTTTTCTAGAAAAACAGATTGTAATAGATTCTGATTTTGCTATGAAACAGGAATTTCAAAGCAGCCATACTAACATTATTATTCAGATTTGTCCTAGTTAGTTTTTGATTTAGAATGATGAAGATTAAAAGGTACTGATAGTGAAGGTTTCATTTATATGAAACTTGTGTCTGTAACAAACTGGTGGGGTTGCACCCTGTATATTTGGAGTTAAGGCTCCATATTCCCTGCAAAATAGAGATTAATACCACAAATGACTCGAGTTTCTGTGATGCAAGTGCAGCTGGGGTAAGAAAGGTCAGCATGTGGCTTCTGCAAGTTAGTGTTATATGTAAGAACAACCACTGCACACTGTAGATGTGAACACTTAGAGGCAATCAAAGTTCTTCTCTATAGGGGAAAGTGAGATATCCAAAAAATGAGGTTAGCTAGACCACCACTGTGTGCTAAGAACTGCATGATGGCAACAGTGAACTTCAAGAAATTTGCTGTATGTTTCAGTGTATAAGCTGCTTCCAGAAATCTATCCCTTTGCTTCATTATGTGTATTCCCTGTGACTGCACAGATAGATGTTACTGTCTTGTCTTCTTAGAGACTTTACAGTTCACTGCTTTTGAAGACATTCCTGGAGCTGGCTAGGTGGGCATACAAACTGCTCACAAAGCATGCAGTAAAATCACAGGCTTGCCCATGCCTTTTCTGACCTGAAATACAATGTGTCTTAATGATACTTTGCATTTCTCAGAACATTTTCACCACAGTATGTTTGTGAGATTTTTTTTATTAAGCACTAATGGCTCTGTCGGTTTAGTGAAACCAGCTTAGTATTATTTGTGTTGCTTTCTGCTTGGCCTGGGGCAACTGTGAACCCTGGAGCCTTTAAGGCATTAATTCCTTAGTTTGCAATAGCTCTAGTGGTGCTTATTTGCCTTGCTTTCCTATTTCTCATTCTTGAGAGCAAGAACGTGATTTTGAAGCTGTGCTGGTGCAGGCTTTCACAGTGTTTACACCAAGCCACCCTTGCTAATGTGTCAGAAATAACAAGGTCAGCATCTGTGCAGGAAATGGAATATACCATCTCTCCCCAGTTCAGCACTGTCACACTGCTTCTTCAGAGCTCTCTGGCAGCCTGTGGTACATGTGAATACTGCCTTATACTCAGTCGTTTGGAAGGGAAACTAGCACATTCCTATATTACAGTAGGTCTGAAAGTTGTGGCTTTGGGGGTTTTTTATTTATATGGTTTCACTCTGCTTTTTTGTACTTTACTTGTGAGAAAGGCTTCTAGTTGGTTACTGTTGTTCACTTTCAGTTCTGAATCTAGCATATCTTAAATGTTCTTTTTTCTAATTTGTCTCAAAATATTATTCCAGAAAGTAGCAATTACCTTTTTTAATTAATTCTGTAATCTTCTTCCTACAGACAGAAAGTGCCTGGGCTGAAGAATATTTAGAAAAGAAGAGAAGCTCACACAAACGTTCATCATCATGGGGCAGCAATGAACAACTCAAGGAGGTCAGAAATGCCTTTACTTGAGATACCTTTGGATTAAATGTTTGTTTTGGTATGCACTGATACCATGATTCTTCAGGAAGGCAGGAGTATTTTGCTACTTTGTTTAATTATACAGATAGTGGCCATGGTAAAAAAATATGAAATGGCTTTTCATTTTATATTGATTTAATATAACCTGCAGGTCTATTAATATTTTTAATCTGAATATGTGGGAAAGAAAATTTTAAATGCAGATGACATTTTTTCAACAAAGAAGGAAATAGCAGCAATGATCACACTACTTTCAAACTTTATGTATTTCAAGTTCTTTCAATAAACCTCTAGAGGTGTCTTCTGAGCATCAGCTGAACTGGTAGCTAACATATTAGATTTGCAAGAACTTGAGTATAATTTAGTGCTGGCAATAATTATGAATGTTGTGGTAGTAAATAATTTTAACTAAGTAATGGGATAAATGGATAAAATTATGTGTGTACCTGAATACACCTGTTGAAATCTAATGTGAATTTTACCTTTGTTAGATTGCAAAATTGCGTCAGCAGCTGCAGAGAAGCAAACACAGCAGCAGGCATCATCGTGACAAGGAAAGACAGTCTCCTTTTCATGGGAACCATGCAGCCATTAACCACAGTCAGGTAAGGCTGTGTGCTTTTTGGTCATTTTGGGTAACTAATACTACTTTTAGCTCTTTTCAAGGTTGTGATTTGTCTTAGAGGGAACTTAGAAATACCACAGGCTGCTAAATATGGTGTAGTTATAGGTGAATTCTGTGAAATAGAGCTCTTTCTTTTGACTGCTTGAGTGAATGGGGGCTGAGATCTTTTTGTTGCTTGGGTGAGCTGGCTTTGAACTCCCTCTTTGAAATAATTTCAGGTAGTTAAATCCTTCCTTATAGCAAGATTTTTAAAGTGCATTTTGCAGGTTCTGCGAAAGTATGACAGAAAAGTTTAATCTAAAATTATAGATAATAATTTTCATTACATGTTGCTGCAACAATTATGACTTTGCATGTAGAATATGGCATGGAGCAAACTGCTGGTAAAACTTTATACTCAAATAAAAAGTGGTTTTTCTGAGCACGTTTTCTTGTCTTGCCAAACACTTGTCTAATACTGTGATGAGATATATTAGAGCATACCTGACAAAAGGCTGTTCCATGTGATTATTGAAGTGTTCACACACTATATGACTTCATTCAGCCTTTTTAAGATTTTTTTTTCTCTGTCATTTATCATGCCTTGAGACTTAAAATAATAATCCCCTCTACAAAAGTTGAGATGGTTAGGCCACCACATGGTCTGTGCAGTTTCAGTGTTATCTCAAGGCTTCTAATGAGGTCACGTTGACAGAGGTGTAATATTTTTAGCCCAATTGATAATAGATATAGAAAAATTATAGGCTTTTAGAAACACAGATCCTTTTTCAAGTATGTTTTCGTTGAGTAACTTTAAGAAAACCAATAGAAAAGTTTGGTCATTTTTTCAGAAGAAAACTTTTTTCTCTCCCTGCTGATATCTCATGAATGTACATTTGATACACACAATTTTTTTAACAGTTACAGAAAGAACAAATCCCTTACAATAGTCTTGGCAAGGCAATGTAGTTGAAAGAAACTAGGAAACTGTCACACTGTGAATTGAAGACGTACTTCAGCTGTGAAGCTTCTCAGAAAATCTAATAGTATTCCCATTTACTCCTGAGATTAATTAATTGTTCCAATAAATATACTTTGACAGCAGTTAATAAAAAGTTTCATTTCTGTCATACCATCCTTCTGGAAATAATTTAGGCCAGGTTCTTTCATAGGTAAAGTCAGGTGTCTGAGTGAATATGTTCTACTTCAACACTGAAAATAAGAAAATAGGATAGTGTTTTGAATTTCTGTTCTTTTTAACTCCTACGTTGTATAAAAGTCGTTAGCATTTTTTGTCTCGGACCCTAGCTTCTTATCCCTGCTGTAGGACATTTAATTAGGAGTCATGACTTTTCAGGATTCATGTGCCTCTTGAATTGTTGGTAGCTTGAATTCTCTGTTACTGGAAGTATTTAGGATTTTTTTTAGAATTACATTTTTTGATATAACAATTCAGGGATTTACTGAAGTGTGGGTGCAGTGTACTGTGATGCTGATTTTACTGACTGCTGGAGTCAGAACAGTCCAGAAGAAGAAAGATAAATAAATGACCAAATCCCTTTCTAGAGCTGTTTGAGAAAGTTCATGAAAATCAATATACAAAATGTGTCAAACTGTTGGTTAAAAAGAAAACAAAAGACAGATCAACATACTTGATAAAGGTGTTTTATCCAAACTTGTAGAACTTGACATTTTCAGCCAAAAATTATACTGAGGAACTTTTGGTGTAGACCCTTTAGTACACTGGAGAATTACATGCACTTATACAGGTTTGCTTGGCATTCTGCAAACCTGTGGGTTTCTGGATGCTGAGATATTGCCACTTTAGTGCAGATAGTGGCTTTTAATTTAAAAAAATGAACGATGATGCTGCTATTCTGAAAAATACTTCCTCAAATTATGTATATAATTTTTTAAAATCATAATTATGTTATTTTTTTGGTGTTGGTATGGATGTCTCTACATTCTGCCAAATTTTATAGTACATGAATAAAATATTGTGCAATGGATAATTAGTTTTTGGGCTTGTGAAACAAACTGTAAAATATAAACTGAAGGAAGGCAACTTTTCCAGGACTGTGTTACAAAACAAAACGTTTTTCTTGGTGAATTTTGTGCCAGCTGTGTCAAGCTACTTGGGAAGAAGTTAAAGAAGGATTCAAAGAGTAAGCGAAGAGTTTAGGTTAATGGCATTTAGCAGCTGTTTTTTAACTCAGAGTGAAAAATCTGTAACTGTAGGCATTGAGGACAAAGTTCCTAGATTTTCTCATTCTTTTTTTGAGAACTGCTAAGCTAGAATTTCTGGTGGCAGCTCCGTTCCTTCAGGATTTGTGTGAAGGACTGTGTGGAAACCAAAATTTAGTAATTAGGAGATTTAGAATTTTTTTTTTCCTTCCTAGCTTGAAGGAAACTTTTGTGTTTGTTGACTCTAAAAGGTCATGTAAAGATTTCTGAGCTCAAGGAGTTGGATTCCTGAAAAGGTGAGAAAAAGTGTTAAGAAATTGTGTCAGTAGTTCCTTCACAGAGACTGGGTAAACTCGGTTTAACATTTGGAAAATGGCATACTCTTCTGGTTAAGAAAGTTCAGTGGATTTATTTCCTCTTCCCTACTTAAACTTTGCCACAATTCTCGAATTTTACCAGAATTTATTGTGGTTCTTGCCAACTAAGCTTCTAATTGATTGTTTATTTGTGCTTCTTTCCAACATGATTTTTGTGTGAAGAAAGAAATCCACACAATCTCTATAGAATGAGCTTGTCAGCTGTTCCTGACCCTCTGCTCAGAATCAGAAATTAGTTGGTGAGGACCTTGATCAAGTCCTTGCTGCTTGATCTACAGGGGTTTTTTTCAGAGCAAATGAATGTTTTTTGTGTCTGTGGTTTTCTCCATTATGCCACAAATGTTCCTTTCTGTCTCTCTTAACTGGAAAGGGAGTTTGCAGAAAGGTCATAGCCTCTTCAGGTGATCTCAGGATGCTTCTGGGAACATTTTGAATTAATTGGACAGTACTAAATCTGTAAACAGGAATCAAAACAATGGGATCTTTCTATATTCTCAGTGTTGGTATAAAGGAGAAGCTAGGATTGGGGCCAGAACTGAAACCAGATGGAAGAACAAATGGATTATTTTTTCTGACATAATGGTTTTTTTCTCAGTGCTCTTGGTTGATACTACATTTCTACTTGACACTATGAACCATCAAGGCCCCTGCTACTTTCATTTTCCTGGGAACCATGTGTCCCCAATGTCTGACCAATTGATTGACATTAATATTGAGACCAACTGCATGCAAGTTCACAGTGGTGGGGGTTTGGGTTTTTTGGTGTCACTCTTACTACCTCACTAGGTGGAACATTTCATTTTTAGAGTATAATTACCATGATCTGGTAATTCTACTTAGAATAGAGATGGCTTGATGTAAAAGCATCACAAGTCCTGGGATTTTGTTTAAAGTTTTGTTACTTGTGAAAAATTGAAAAAGCTTAGAGCAGTTTTCCTGAAATGCCTGTGAACAATTTACATTTTTCATCACCCCCTATTTTCTACCTCATGAGTTTGTCACACCTGTAAGTTTCAGAACTCTTAACTGTCCTGCATGAAAACTCTGCCAGTGTGTTACTATGTGAGCACAGTAATTGTTATCCTGTGTTTGGCACCTTGCCTTGTTGTGAGCTTCCCCAGGTATTCAGAGGAGTAGTCAAAGGGTGGTACCCTGTTCCTGCATGTCAGGGCCCAGCTCCAAGCAGACCTCTGTGAAGGCAGTATTTCTAATAAAAAGTTTCTTGTTTTGAGGCTGAGTTCTACCCATGTCACCATACCTCCTTCATTTTCCACCCTCTGGCACTTTGGGCTAAGAAATTGTCCTCAGTTGTGTAAAGAATATTTTTTTTCTTGGAAGTGAAACATGCTGCACTGAACTGTATTGAATTCTACTGAATCTACTTTGAGCTCTTCAAATAGTAGCATGAAGCTAAGAATTTTTGTGGAAGACAATCACATTTAAAAGGTGAAGAATTCCCCCATTTTGCTAAAAATGGCTGGTGAAATCTTAAAGTGTACATGCATTCCACCTTTTAACAAGTTCAGTTTGTCCTAAGAATGTGTATAATGAATAACTGGTTGCATAAACAGTCTCTGATTCCTGAACTTGTGCTTATGTACCTGTATTATGACCGAATATTAACCTGTATTACTTCACTGGATTGTTGATCCAAGGCCTTGCTGGGAACAGAATGGAACAGAATTAGCAGGGTTGCTTTCTCAGACATTTTTGTTCTCTTCTTCAGTGTTTTGTTTTCATCTTCAGGCAAGACTTTTGAAACTCTTTACAAGTTTGGCCATTATGAGAATGTTTCGTTTTTGTTGACAGAAACAGAGTGACAAGCATTTCCTGAACAGAAGCTTTTGTAGTTCTTGTGCAAGTATTTTTTCAGTTGTTTTTTGGAGGTTTTTTATGGCTAACCTAATGTTTCCAGAAAGCAGAACCAATGTAATCCATGAATTTTGCTGCTGTAGAGATTTGTGATGGTGCAAAAAGTCTCCATTATGACCTATGCTTAAAATGTCTTGTTTACATTAATTTTTCTGAGGTAGTTTTTTTGCCAGACAAGCTTTGTGTGGGTTTTGAGAATGTACACAGGAAATTAAAATGCTTTGGTGTCTGTCTATGTAGTCTTGTTACTTAAAGGAAAAATAAAAATAAAACCCCCTCACAAAAATACACTCTGAAGACCAGCTAATGCTGGTCCTTCAGTCAGTAGAGGAATTGCTCTCAATCACAGCACACTAGGCCATAGAGTCCAGGAATTTTGTATGGGAATTCTACTGTGACTTAAGTGTGCTGTGCTGTTCTTTGAGCTGAACTAAATGTTTGCAGGAAACACTACATTACCTGTAGTACAGCCCTACTTAATGAGGGCAGAATCTTCTAATATTCTGGTAGTGAGACTTGTTATAACAGGAGGGCAGATGCTAATGGAGAGACTGGGAGATCTCATAGAAGTTGTGGTGTGCCAAAGGCAGCTTTGGGAAACTTCAGTAATGTGTTTTCTGAGAATGAAGTTTCTGTGCATATTTTGAAACACTGGATTTTTAAAATGTTCATACTCATTCTGAAGCAATTAAGTATTGACATTTGGGTTTGGGATTCTATTATTTTTGTGGAAGTCTCCCTAAGTTGTTTTGTCAACCTTTTATTCTGGTTTAATACAGTTAATATGTTGGTAATAATTTCTAACATAGTGCTGTCTTGCATTTGTGAAGTAATTTTCCTTTTGCATGTGTCATGCTGTTGCAGGTGGTCACAGATTTCCATTAAAATGCAATTTTAATGAGGTTACAAGTGGTAAATCCAACAATGAGTGATATGACATTGTGGTATGGCTCACTTTAGGAGAAATGTGAATGTATTTTAAAGGCTTCAAAATTACTTACATTTAAATGTTTACTGTTACATTTTCACTTCTAAAGCTGTGTCGAGCTAGAGGCAGACCATATCAAGGGATATTTTGAGACTAGGTTATATAGCCTTTCCTGCTAGAAATTGGATTTGAAACAAAATTCAGGATGTCTGTCTTCAGTTAAAGCATCCATTTGAGCTCAATCACTACGGTTTCAAGTAAATCCTTGATACTGAGGTGAAGATGTGTTCTGTTTCAAGGGTCACTTTTGGGTAGAAATAGTAACTTTGTTTTGCAAATAAACCTACACTGCTTTCTCATTGTCTCTGGTTCTTTAGGCTCCAATCCCAAAGAGTGCTCTGGTCCCTGTGATACCTATTACCAAATCAACGGGATCTCGATTCCGAAACAGTGTGGAAGGATTGAATCAGGAGATTGAGATCATCATTAAAGAGACAGGAGACAAAGAGGAACAACTCGTTGTATGTATCTGCCACCATGATTACTCTATAAAATTATTTTGGTTTTGCTTTGAGATTAAGTCATAAACTTTATTTTGCACCATTTTTGAATTAAATTTGTCTGGCAATAATTTTATTTATATTTGCATTCATTGTTTTCTTTAATAAGGTTATTTGAAAAGTCTCTTGAAAAGCAAAAGTAAGGAAATAGTTAAATCTTGAATCGGAACCGTTTCCTCTAAATAAGAAACCTCAGTATAATGGGAAAAAGCAAAAGGTCTGCTTTGAGAGTTTTTCTAGTAACTTTTTTGTCTATGCTGAACTGTCCCCATCCTAGATGAACCATAATTTGCCCATTTTTAATGTTCATTTCATTTAATTAGTTTTTAGAGGTGAATTTAGTAATAAGGTATCAGAAATACAAACTGTGGAGATGATTAAAGAACCAGAATGTCTTTGATATGAAGAGAAGCTGAGAGAGATGGGAGCGTTCAGCCTTGAGGAGAGACAGCTCTGGGGGATCTTATCAATGTGTATAAGTATCTCAAGTGCAGAAATGGAGGGAGCTGGTCTCTTTGCAGTAGTGGCCAGTGATGGGCCAAGGGGCAGTGGGCATAAATTTTAAAATGTTAGGTTTTTGGGGGTTTTTTTGATATGTGAGAGTGTGCAAAACTGGAGCAAGTTGTCCAGAGAAGCTGTGGAATCACTGTCTGTGGAGATACTAAAAACTTGAGTGGACAGAGTCCTGGACACACTGTTCTGCCTGACTCTGCTTGAGCAGAGATGTTAAACTTGATAATCTCAAGAGGTTCCTTCCAGCCTCAACAATTCTGTGATGATGTGCAATCTTAAAAACTGTTGTCTTTAGTTTCTGAAACTGACATTTTGTTTTCCTTTAGAGTTGTGTTTAATGAATAAAATTTTCTACCTCATATGGTTTTATGAAACCCAGAAAGAGCCTCACCATTACTGGATTTAAAGAAATTGCTACCCAGACAAGTGCAGCTGTCTGATACCTTTAATTTTTAACAGCCTCAAGATATTCCAGACGGGCACCGTGCCCCACCACCGTTGGTGCAGCGCAGCAGCAGCACTCGCAGCATCGATACCCAAACCCCTGGTGGAGCAGACAAGGGCAGTAACAACAGCAGCCGCTCCCAGTCAGTATCTCCAACCTCATTCCTTACCATCTGCAATGAAGGCAGTGCAGAAAGCCCATGTTCTGCAGATGATCTGCTTGGTGATTCCAGAGATAAAGGTACTGTGTCACTTTAAAAGGTCACATGTTCATAACCACATAGGTAAAAGAGAGGGTTTGCTCCCTGTATCCATGGAGAAATGTGGGCTTTTTGGTACATGATGTGGTTTTTTCCAAATTGTTCCAAGTACTGTGTGTGCAAATATTAATTAAAGCTGGTAAGATGTGACTGAGGAACGTGCTTCCCAAAAAGCTTTTGTTTTTAAATAATACATTCTTCAAGTATTTTAAGCAGGTTGACGAAGCAAGTATCTACAGTATCAGGTGAAACAGCACAGGAATCCTGTTGCTCGTGTTGGATATTTTTTATGATCTTGGATAAAATGGGCAACCTTACAGCATTTCATACACACACCCATAAAGGTTTAAGTGTTTAGGGTTTATTTAATGATTCTTTTTTTATCTGAAATATTTTGAGAGATCCTAAGAGAATTTTCTAAGTCAACATAAACTTATTTGGTTTTTTAAGGAGTATGGCTTCTGCCCATTTTCTTTGGGTAGATGGTGACAGCACAGAACCATAGATTTAGGTTTGCACTTACAAATTGAAAATGTCCAGGAATGATGAGAGATTGCAGAGGAGCTTGAAAATGTTATAAGGAAGCAATAGAAAGAAATAAAGAAATTGAGATAAGAAAGCTTATTTGCAAATGAAGGCTGGAAAGCACATGAAAATTTTTTTTAAATTTTGTAACATTGGTGATGAGGTGGATTTAAATTTGGGGAGCATTTAAAGGTAGCTCTTGTGGTTTTTTATAGTGTGATGCATTTAAGTAATGAGAAACTCTGTTCCTGCAGAAAATGGGAATAATTCTCCCTTGCCAAAATACGCTACCTCGCCAAAACCCAACAACAGCTACATGTTCAAGCGTGAACCTCCTGAGGGCTGTGAAAAGGTGAAAGTCTTTGAGGAAAACTTGTAAGTTGATATTTACTACATAAGAAGTAACATCTAACAATCAGATTAATTGTAGCTTTATTGATTTTGTGTCAGATAGAAGTTATTAGTCCAGTTGCTGAAGGTGTGCTAACAGTCTGATCTCTCTTTTTTTGGTGTGACTGTACACTGACATATATGTATATTACTGCTGGAATTTTGTGTTGAAATCTTGAGAGATGTTTTTTAAAAAACAGAATAATTTGAGAGGACTGTCTCTTACCTGGCAGATAGTTGGAGAGGAACTTAGATCTCTCCCTGTTTGGTTATTTATCAAATTACATCTCAGAGTGCAGGTGTATTAGCTGATGTATGTCACAGCTTGATAGGCACTTCCAGTAATCTAGACTCTGAGGACCATATTCTTTTCAACTAAATCAATGTAGTTATGTGCTTCTAGTGAAAGAGCAGTGAATTTAACCCTGAGTATTTGATGCTTTGATTATTCTGAAAAAGCCAACTTTTGTCATTTGGGAATATTCTGGGAGGTGGTGTTTTATTATTATCAGAGGAGTTTTATACCCTTGCGTCACTTGTATGCAAGAATCTTAACCTACACTTAAAAATTCCATCTTGTCACACAAGGAGTATAGATTGGTTACAATTCTCTTATGCCTATATTATCTCAAGAATGCCACCTAGTATAAATGTTAGCTAAAAGAAAATGAGCTTGGTTGACCTGTTCAAATGGATTTTGAGAAGTCTCTACAGCCTGTCCTGTAGCAATGTGGGCAGGTTTACAGTTACTTAAGTTACCTGTGTCTATTTTAGCATGTGTACACTATGTTGCCAACAGATTAGATAGTATTCACTTACTACAGGAACATATTCTATTGCAGTTTGACTTGCTCTGGCATTTCTTTGCTTAAGTCCTTGCTGTGTGACTGTAGGGCTGTTCTGCCACAGGGTGAAACAGGCTTCTAGAGAAGTTAAAACCTAGCTATGGCAGTTCTCAGACACTGCAGTCTCATGAAAAAAAATCTTTTCAAACCTGTTACTTGAATTCCATGTGTCTGTGAAATGCATGAGTGTAACTGTTTAAAGCTCAACCTTTGTTTAACATAATATCTATTTAAAAATCCTACACAGGACTTTCATTTGGGAAGAAAATTTACAAGTGGGGTTGAATTTTCTGGACACTGGCAGAAGCAGCTAGCTTGGAAATGTGCCCTCTTTCATGACCACAATTACTTTTCAGAATAGAATATCTCTACAAGACTATACTGGCAGATTGGGTTGCTTGGCTTAGTAAAACAAAGACAGAAGTACACATGGCTGTCTTTTACAAACACAAGGAAGGGAGGGGGAGGTTATAGGCTAAAGGACAAAGCTGGCAGCAACAAAAAGTGAATAAAAATTTCTGATTGCTATTTTCAAGCAGAAAAGAGACTTTAAAGCAGATTTCTATAGTTCTGTCTTAAAGTAGAATTTGGCTACTGTAAGTAGATTTACATTGCAGCTTTAGAAGTGAACACAGAAGGCATTCCTAAGCTATCCACGATTTCCATTCTAGCTCTGTTTTTCTTAAAGCATATCTTAGGCTGAGTTTTATGCTTAAATGGCAAAAGTACAAGTCAGGATCTAAATACGTGTTCCACACTTCTTTCCCATCTTATGGGTACTTGATCATGAAAACTATGTTTTGCCCTCTGCATTGAGTTTTCAGTAAGATGGGTTCATCTTGTGCAGAGAGTTGGGGCACATTAATGTGAATATTGCAAAGAAGGCAAAAGTATAGAAAAGGGGATCTCCCAATTATCATGAGCCCTTTAGAGATGTGCAGTATTAGGATCATTGCTAATGCCAGCTTTCTTTCCCAGGGCTTGCTGTATAAATAGTGTCTGTATGTAGGGTAGAACTGGTTGGGTTGTGGAAGGTTCTGGAGAACACAATTGAAAATCCTTTCTCTTATATTGAATGTGCTTCATGGACAGGGTCTGTGATCAAGCATGAAGTTGGTTGGGTTCCTTAGGTTTGGAAACAGCCTGCCCTAAGAACATGCTGTTGCCTTGCAGCACATGTAAACAAGGAATTCAAACCATCTTGTCATTGCTGTGTGCTGTGAGTGTTATTAAGGCATTACTGAGTTGCTGAAATACTTCAGATTGAAACCTCAACTTGTTTCTGATGATGTGTTCAGCAATACATCCCTGCAATTGGCAGAATTTGATTGTTCCATAAAACTATTGTGTGTATTTTATTTCTAGGCCAAAGCCATTGCATGAAATTCCAGCCTTCTATTGCCCTGACAAGAACAAAGTGAATTTCATTCCGAAAAGTGGCTCTGCTTTCTGTCTTGTCAGCATCCTCAAGCCACTTCTTCCCACACAGGATCTCACACTTAAGGGCACTACACACAGCCTGACTGTCTCCTCCAGCGTGACACCTGGTTTGTTACAGCCCATTTCTATGGCCTCCTTGACTACAAACACAGATCAAGACAGGATCTCTCGTGGAACAAGTACAGTAATACCACAGACCTCTCTGCTCCAGCAGTCAGGATGTATTGAGGAAGCTGAAGAATAATTTAGATTGTCTTGACATTCTTCTGGGCAACTACTGGGAAAAAAATGGAACCAGTTGACCGGACCTTTCTGATCACACACATTGTTTTAACAATTTATGGTACCGCCATAATCGAACTGTTTGTATAATTGATGGTTTGGTAGCACAATGAGAAGTTCAGGAGGATGCAGCAGCTGATATGCTGTTGCACTTTCTGCTTTTGAAGACTCTGGTTCTGTTTCTCTCCTGCTTTTTTTAAACACTGGTGAAAACAAAGACTGTCATATTCCTTTGCCATTTAAAGGACCAGTTGTTGTGATGGTGTGTGTCCTCTGACTTTTTTCCCCCATTAAAACAAGTTTCAAGACCAGCCAGCTGATCCCATTAACCATTGTAATCTGCAGAGGAAGGGGCAATCAGATGGTTTTGCAAGATGTCTTTTGTATGAAAATGTGTATTTTGTAACAAAATTTTGCCTTTTCTGGTTTGTAGCAGTTGGTGTCTCCTGGTGATTATCCCTCTACTTTTTTTTTTTTTCCTTTGTTAGGGAAGGTTCTTTTATACTTGGCTGGCTTACAGCTGATGGGACCAAAGGATTGCTGAACTATTACGGCAGTCTCAAATTCTGTGACCTTGCTGAACAGCCTCAGACCTAAACAAAGCAAGACAAGTTAATATGTTTGAAACTTTTAAAACAGAAGAGTATGCAAAAACAGTGTTAGTATATAGTGAACATTTTTTTTATATTGAAAATTTGTGCTTCTGGAAAGTCACATTCTTAAAACTCCTTCCTTCACAGAATTCCTACTAGTGTTGGTTTATTGGCTGGAAAATTGCATTTTAAAGCACTTGCCCTGGTATTGTTCTATTTGTCCATAGAATTTTTGTGCAGATGTGGGGAAAAAACATATTATCCTCTTCCTCAGTATTCTTTCTTCTGGAAAATACTTGGCTCTTACAGGCTCGCTTAGCTTCTTATGAGTCAGCCTGAATCATGAATCACTCTTGGTACAAATTTGCTCTGACGTGACTCATCGCTGTATTATAGACCCTGGCCACATAATACTGAAATACCTGTGCATGGTTTCCTCCCTTTGTCATAGTGGTGTTTGTGTGTCCGTTGGAGGTGATGGTTTGTCAGGCATGATATCTGTTACGCAGAAGTTTACAGCAGCAGATACATTTTCCCTTTTTGACTAGCAGCTTAGGCTGGCATGTAGAACAGAGGATTTGTTTGATACTTGGTCTGTCCTGATAATGTGGCAGTTAATGGTTGCTTTGAAATTACAATAAAAGGCAGAAATGGGAGGGAAAGGCTACTGCAAACAGAAACTGGAGTGCATTACTTGGGTTTGAGTTAATACAATTATAGACATGCAGAAAACTGCAATGACCTGAGTACTGGTGTCACATCCGCTTACAAAACAAGTTGATCTTGTACCTCTTTAACAGAATTAGATTCAATAATTTCAAAGTAAGTGTCATTGTGGGCAGTCTCTGGGTCTTAATATTGGTCTGTTACACACAAACGGTTCTCACTGGCTTGCACATACACAACTTCCATCTACATTTCATGGATCAGTTGCATTCTCAGGTCTCCTCGTAATGGCAACTATTCAAAGATGATACTGCAAATGTAACAGTCTTGTTCAGTGCTCAGTATGCTGAATTTGCTTGCAAACATTTTGTTTGAGAGAAAAAAACCTGCATATGTGTGCAGATAATAATCATAATTTTGATGTGTATTTGCTGTTCCTTTAAATCCTGTATTAGTAACTATGATTGTGGTGTACTTTATTCAGCAAGTAAGTATAAATCATACTAGAATGTGCAAGTTCTCTCTTTATAGTGTTTTTAAAACATTATGCAAAAAAATCAGTAAATGAATATTGTAGCAGGAAGTATGAAGTATTACACCTGTTAAATTAGCAAACAAGCATAATTTGGTTTACTATCTATCTTCCCATGGAAATGGACAGGATTGTTTTGAAGTAACAGTTTTGATTTGCACTGACATTGTCAGTCACCTGAAGTTGTTGAGGAACAGAGTTTTAAAATAAGCAGCTTTGTGCATCAAGCTTGTGTAATTCTGCCAGTTGATAGTTCTTTTCTAGGCATTGTGGGTATTAGTTTCTTCTGAAACACTACAGTGCAATTTGAAGCCTAAAATTTACTGCTTTAGATAGGTTTGTTTAAACCTGGTGTGACTGAATCCAGATCATATTCAGGTGAAGGAAGTGCTTTTAAGTCTGTTTTCTACTTCTGTAAAAGTAGCATGTAAAGAACTTCTTCATTGTTGCCAAACTGCCTAGTGCTTTATTAGGAGATCTTAACTGAATGGTTAAGAACTGAAGGGCTAAAGTTAACAAATAGCCTTTATTACAGCCTTGACACTTAACTGACTTCACCAAAATGCATTCTGACGTTTGTTTTCATCACAGTGTGACTCTCCCAAATAGCAGTGGGCTTTCTTACGTAGGACTTCCTTTTGCACCTGTTGTTGTAGTACTTTGAGTATCTCTCTGGTAGTTTACCTTGTATGTTATTGGACAATGTACTGTACAAATTAGTGAGCTGCTCTGATAAAAACCAAATGTAAATGTGTGAAGTTTTTGCTTTTTATAAAAAAAACGGCATTCAGGACAGCATTCAGTCTTTTTTATATGCAGGACAACTCTACTATTGCTTTGGCAGCTCAACTTTATTATGAATCCACACTAAAGACTCAGAATTAAGAAAATATGACAGCTCTTGTTCTGAGACCAGCTTCGATGTGTGCAGACAAAAATTAGCCTTAAATTTTTTATGTGCTGTCTTGTGCCATAGCATAGCTGTTAGCTGAGCTATTTAAATTGATTTGCAAATAGCTTTGAGAGTGCATGGAGCTTTTTAAAAATTCTTGTATGTACAGAGTGCGATGTTCATTTTTTTGGGGAGCTGACCTGTGCATTACACAAGCACAGTTTTAGTGCAAGAGTTAAAATTCTTTTGACTTACTTAAACTCCTAACTATGCATAGACCTGGTTAGTTCCTTGATTGCCTTAAGCTACAAAGCTTAAGATAAAGTAAAGGTCAATTTTTATGCACAACTTGACACACTTGATATTTTACACTTCTAACCACGCTTGAAGGCTGGTGGTTGTGTTCAATAAGACTGACTGTTGAGATATGATAAATTATGTTACTCCAGTTGTAAATTCTACTTAAATTGAGGAAGGAGTTCATTGTAATGAAGTCCATGGTGACAGCTATGATCATTGGAATCTTTTTTTTTCAAAATCTCAAGGCACAAGGGTAGAGGGCTTCTCTGGTAAAGTTTGACCTGCATTAGCTATTCTTTTCTTGCTTAGTGCCATATTCCTGTGGCATTTAAGTACTTGGAAAAGTAACAGATCTGCTTAAGCACATCTATCCTGGAAAGAAATTCTTGGTTTCAGGTACATATCCCAAGTGAGGAAAAAAGGGAATAAAAATTAAATATTGCTTACTGTGGAAGTAGATGATTGCTGTGTTTGACTTACGTAAAGCAATAGCAGCTCTTAAAAAGTATGTTTAGTCTCAGGGCTATTTTTTGATTTGTTCTAAAATACAATTTCCTGGAATTCAGAGTCTGAGACAGTTGAAAAACACTGAAACTGAGCTTTTTGGGAAGAAGGAAACAAAGTCATATCCATTAACCTTTCCTCTGCCTCAGGCCTAACTTCTTGTTATTTATTGCGTTTAGGAGAATACTGTGGTACTACAGTAATTCCTTGCTTGAAGGATTATCTGTTCTTTCTCCCTGCCATCTCTGAAATGCTGTCTTCACAGAAACCCAGTGCCAGTGTTGTCTGTATTTCCTTGCTAAATGTTAATTTGCTGAGTACTTGACAGCTTCTCCATCAAGCTGAGAGGGCAAAGAAGGATGCACAGGAAGTCATCAGAGACTTGCAGTTACAGAGATCATTGCTGCATTGGGTATCTTGATTTCCACTTGACTCATTGTGTGGATGCACACATACAGTCTGCATAGGTCTGCTGCTTTTATCTGTATGGCTGGAGGCAGGGCTGGTATTTTTGAGAAGCTTTTATTTTTTTTGCTCTATACAGACTTGCAGAGCTGTTCTCTTTCAGAACTGGTGCATACTTACATGTATCTCTGAAGCAAAGCTTGTGTGTTGTTCTTACTTGTCCTCGTGAGATTCATATAACCGGCAAAAAGGAAATAAAAGCACCCAAACACTTGAGAACAACAGGACTGTGCTTTCTTCATATAA
>VZTN01013054.1:0-21637 GCA_013400515.1 Erpornis zantholeuca | reverse complement strand
TCTCATCTATTCTCAATCTCACAGGACTATTCTGTGATGGCTCCACCACAAGGGATTCTACAGGGGACTTGTATTTTGGCTCACTCAGTGACTAGCCCCCTCCTTTCAGTTTTCTCTGTCAGTTGCTATTTCAGGAACCATCGTTTTTTCTTCCTTTCTAGGCTTGGACAATTTGTGCAGGTTTGGCAGCAATGATCCCAGTGATACCCTGCAGTCCAGGGAGAAGGATGCGTGGGAAGTGAAGATCTGAAGGCATGAACAGTGCGGGAGTGCCCTCCTTCTGCAGTAGTTATGTTACACCAAGCTTGGCAGCTCAAGTGGTGCCGTTGGTCCAGCCCTCTCATCCACCTCCTCATCCTGACTGTGGTGACTTTTGGTGTGCTGGCACCTTTGATCTGCCACCGGCTCCTCCACTCTTACTTCTACCTGCGGCGCTGGCACCTGAACCCCATGAGCCAGGAGTTCCTGGAGCAGAACCAGCAGGAGGGCCAGGATGCCCTCCATTACTTTGAGAAGATGCAGATGCTAAACACCTCCAAGGCCTCTGGCAGTGACGCCTTCCAGCCCTTGCTGCTGATCACCATTATCACTGTGCAGAGGCGCAATGATTTCCACTATGTCTTGCAAGTGGCCTCCCACTTCCACCGCCTCCTCCAGAAATGTGGCGTGCGTTGCCAGAGCCACCGCATGCTCCTCTGTAACGTGGAGTCAGATCCCAGCAGCCATCAAGATGTCAGGCTGCTGAGCAGCTTCTTTCCTATGGTCAGCCGTGACAGAACTGGAGAGAACCCTGACCCCAGCCTGAACCAGTTTGAGAAGGAGAAGCAGGACTACGTCTTCTGCCTCGAGCAGTCACTGTTGATGTACAACCCAGAGTACATCCTCCTCGTGGAAGACGATGCCGTGCCAGAGGAGGAGATATTTTCTGTCTTGCAGCACCTCTTCTCAGCCCGGTTCTCCAAGCCCTACCTCAGAGACGCTCTCTACTTCAAGCTGTACCATCCCGAGAGGCTCCAGCGCTACTTCAACCCCGAGCCCATGAGGATCCTGGAGTGGCTGGGCCTGGGCATGTTCCTGGGGCCGGTGCTGACCTGTGCGTACTGCCGGGCCGCGGGGCAGGCGGGCCCCAGCTGGTGCCTGGTGGCTTTCTTCGCCCTGTACAGCATGGCCCTGTCGGAGCTGGTGGGGCGGCACTACGGGCTGGAGCTGCGCCGCCTGCACCCCGCGCTCTACAACGTGGTGCCGGCCAGCGAGTGCTGCACGCCCGCCATGCTCTTCCCCGCTGCCTCCGCCCGCCGGGCCTCGGGCTACCTGCGGGGGCTGCGCTGCCGCCAGGGCTTCGCCAAGGACACCGCCCTCTACTCGCTGCTGCGGGGCAGGGGCGAGAGCGCCTTCGTGGTGGAGCCCAACCTGGTGCGGCACGTGGGAATGTACTCCAGCCTCCGACTGAGCAGCAACCCGAGACTGCTGTGAGCCGCTCCTGCCTTGCCACACAGAAACACAGGGCACTTGCCACGGGCAGGGGGACAGCGTGCGAACTCGGATTCTGCGCTGCTTGCACCGGGCATCCTGTGCCTCCACGTGGACAAAGAATAACTCTCTTTACAAGTTTTCTTAAAAAATAAGCTTATGTACATACAGACCGTATTTAATATGAACTTGGAACTAATCACCGTGCACCACCTGGGAGAGGAGTGGAGAATTCCAGCTAAGGTGTGGATTGCTCACTGTCTGTAACCAATTCCAAAGAAAAACTCTCGCACCAATATGCACAACTTTCCTGCCTACTCTGCTGGACGGTCGTTACAGAAATCCTTGCCTTGGGGCAGCAGAAATGTTGGACAAAGTGAATGTTTCAAATTTAAGCAAATGAGGAGGGGAAGGCCTTATTTCCCCATCCTTACTAAGGTCTGATCACTGACCTGTCTCTGTTCCAAAGCTGTGGTTTTGAGCAGACCCTTCAAAAGCAGAAGTGGTTTGCAGGAACTTTCTCACAAATTCTGCCTCGATACTGCAAATTTATGAAGCCTCTTTATTTACTGTTTTTTTGTCTGCACCTCCACCATTCCCACTTCTTTTGCTTGGACCAGAGGCTCTTAAAAACAAACCTCTGCTGCTTCATTGAAGGCACCTCTAAGGGTAGGAATAGGAAAACAGAATCACAGCCACTGGTGTTGCACAAATGGGTCAATAATGCACATTTTCATTGATACATGACACACATTGTACAATGATTGCTATGTTGGTTGAGATCATCACTCATTGTAGTGGATCCATTAAAAGAGGTCTTATCAGCCACTGATTGAACTTAGGCATTCAATATGAATTTACCTTGACTTCCTCTCAGCACAAAGGCAAAGGAAAGATTAGATTGGGTGCTGCTGTTGTGCAGGATCCGTGTTCATTTTGGAGCTGTAATTCACAGCTCAGCCAGAGTGGTTCATTCACTGCTCCCAGCAGAAAGCAAAATACCTGGGGGAAACAAAGACAGCTGTTCTCAAAGAAAAGCAACAATAGCACAAGCACATCAAGGGGTCACTATGACAGTGATATGTTGTGACCATGTGTCCTGGTTGGTAGGCATGTGGGATAGGTAGTTTGCACTAGGGGTGTGGGCACAGTTAAATATAAAACCATGCAGATGACAAGAGATCTCATTCTGAATGAAAAGAGGCAACAAATTGGTATATCTGATGAAAAGCCCACTTTGGCTGTAGTGAGCTTTGAATCAAATTCATGTCAAGGTGGCATTTGGTTGAACTATTTTTAAAACCATATTCCTTGCTTTGGAAGGAGGCAAGTACAATATTTTTTGTTGAGTTTAGTCAGTGGGAGTTGTTTGGTTTTTTATTTTTGGTAATGGAGGGGGTCTGCTTTGAATTTTCTTCCCTCAGCTCTCTCCCAGGTGATTTATGCCTTAAGTTCTTAACAAGTCTGATTATAGATGTGAAATACATAAAACTCCTGAGAGATGAAGCCAAAGAAAATGGCAATCCTCCGTCAGCACAGTGGGTAACAGTTACACAAAGGGACAGTGTGGCTTAGCTGAGAAACATCATCACAGCAGTGCTTTGCTCTCCAGTAATCAGCTGGATACATCTTTGGAAATTAGAGTGAGTAAAACTGCTTGGGAGTTCCATGCCATTCCAAAGGTGAGGCCTTTGGGCTTCCTGGCAGAGGACAGCAGAAAAAGGCACAGGCAAAATCACATTTTGTTCCCAATGGCTGAAAGCCCTGGAGATACCAGGGCAGTCACACAGTGTCAGGTGGGCAAATCTCTCCTCTGGCTTCACTGCAGTAGGGTTTGGGTGTCAGGATTTGAATGTCACTGTATATTTATTCCACCAAGTGCCTGCACATACAGCTGGTTTCTGTATCTTCAGCTGTGAATGTTTCAGTGCAGTGGGCTTGCTCTTCTCTCTTTTATATCTTTATACTGTACAAATACAGGACAGTGCCCTGTTCTTTTCACGGTGATCTATTCATCTTCATTCCCTCAAAGAAAAGTCTCTCAGCCATGTACAATAAATGGGACAGGGAATGGAAAAAGGAAGAGGGGGAAAGAAAGAAAAAAACCTCATAAAAGACACCAACTAACTATATCCAGTTAATAAATGTTTTGATGTGGGAAATTATTTATCCATTTGTCTCAAAGTTATTCTCCTGTTTGTCCAGTAGTACTTTATTTTTCATCCCAAAAGTCCAGGGGGGTCAGTAATTTCACTGAGCCTCATAGCTGAAAATTAGGAACACAAAATTGAGGCATCCCTCCTAAACTAGAAGACAATTTTCATGGTGTAAGAGATGAGAGAGTTTGACCGTGGGAGCAAACAGTGTGCAGAGGGCCCAGGGCTTGAACTTGCCAGTGGGAGAGTTTCAGATAAACCAGTTGAGAACAAACTCCTTTGAGCAAGAAGCAGGTTAATAAATTCTTTATGTCCCTCTGGGATAGTTTTCTTAAGTGCACAACTCACCTGCATAACAGAGGTGCTGCTTTACTGAGCCTACAGGGAGCTGTTGTGGGTTGCTCAGGTACTTGCACCGTGCCCACTCCGCCAGGAAAGGGCTCCTGCTGCTGCTGCTGCCTCTGACCTTCCACAGGCAGATTGAGTCTTGTTTCTCTTTTCTGTGCTGCATGTTTTACTAGAAATGACAAGTCAGAGAAGTGCACATCACCCTCAGAACAGAGAATGGGAGGCTACTGCAAATTCTTAATTCTTGTTGGATTTTGTTCCACAGTTTGGGCTAAAAATGCAGTTTCCAACATCCAAAAACCTTTTTCCTGTCCTTTCTGCCTGGGGACTGGAACTGAGTTGCCCCGTCTCAGACTACAGAAGTTCAAAGCATTAGCCCCCTTGAAAGGTGGCCTTAAGAGCTTGGTTTCTTTCACTTGAAAACAAACTTAGTGACCATTTTAAAGTATAGATTTTCTTGGGTGTTGATTCATTTCCAATAGTTTGGAGGCTATTCTTCAATGCAGCAGCTGCTGCTTGCACAAGAGGAGCCTTTCTTGATGGGTCAGCAGCAGGACTCAAGGCTTCATAATCTGAGAGTTCAGGGGGAGTTATTAACTCAAAGAAAAACTACATGTTTCCAAGGCATGTCCAACGTAAGCATGACTTTTGTTCCCGCAGAACACAGGGCATAAACTGACATGTCTCTAATAGATTAGAAGCCCAAGAGGATTTTCTAACTCCAGTAGACATCAATGTCTTAGTGCAAAGGCACTGCATTTGAAGAGAGAAAAGCCTTCCTTCCAGTGGTGAGGAGCTGTGAGTCACCAGATTGGGTATTTCAGGAGCAAT
Source organism: Erpornis zantholeuca (assembly GCA_013400515.1). Lineage (NCBI taxonomy): Eukaryota > Metazoa > Chordata > Aves > Passeriformes > Timaliidae > Erpornis > Erpornis zantholeuca. Next base: position 16,832 of record VZTN01013054.1, on the reverse strand, counting down.
TTGTCTGGATACAGGCTGGATTACTTTTTTTTTTTTTTTTTTTTTTTTTTTTAAAAATATTTTTTAAACANCAAGCTCTGAGTGATGGAATTTAACCTTGGCTTACTTTTGTATAGTGAGGGTACATATTTCACAGAATAAAAAAGGTAATTTTCTGTGGGAGACAGTTGTAGTTACAAAGTCATTGGCAGTTTCTCTCCCAAAGTCAGTTTCATTTTGTATGTTTCCAAACCAGCTTTACAGACATTCTATCCAAATTCAGCAGATGGCAGGGTCCAGCATGTGGTTCTGAACAATCTTCAGTAAAACACACGCCTGCCAGAAATGCATAGAGAATTAGGTACTCCGTGGTCTGTGCTTTTTCACTGTATGTGTCTGCCTGCTGGAGTAACTTCATGTACAGATACCTGTCCTGACATCTTTGGGAGAGTCCACCCCATCAGCCAGTTTATCCATGCACCTGCAGGCTAAGGGTCAGCAACACCAGTGTCCCTTCCCATGACTTTGTTCTTCATGGCAAGCTAGGGATGCCACGTTCACAGCTGTACAATGGCAGTGATTTTTAAATATTGATGAAGAGTTACATTTTATTGTTCTGTTTTGTAAGCCTCTGGGCAGCTGTGCCTACTTTCTCTTAGAATTTCTGCCTTGGTGTCCAGTGTTCCTGGAGAGAAACCACACCTACAAATGGTCTTTTCAGCAAGGTGGTCCATTTCAGACATCTGTTTTGGTTTGAATTTTACAAATATGTGTGCATTATTAACATGCAGTACCTAATTGTGCTTTTTTGGGGGACTGTGTACTGCTCGAATAGACAGGTAATTAACAGTTAAATGTCTCCCTTTATAGAAGCCAGTTGTTTGCCTTGCTTTTTAAAAAAAAAAAAAAAAGTCAACAGAAAGGCACAGGGACCAGTGTCATTAAAGCATTTACCTTTATGTCCTGTTACAGCTGTTTCTCACAGTCCAGGGAAGTTGCCACAGGAAGCTCAGTTTAAAGTTCTATCATTGTTTGCTATACCCACTATTGAAATTACTGCTAAGATACGTGTTTTGATAACAGTAGGGTTGTGTGCCTGCCTGTTTTTCATTGGAAGTGATGATGTTTGTTGTAGCCCAGCTTTAAGTTGCACAGAATGCAGAACAAAGCAAACCCTCCCTTGTGCAATCCCCTTGGTGCGCCTGAGTCCGTTCTGCCCAACACCTCCCAGCCCCCGCCATGTACGTGTCTGCAGACACTGCTGTGAAGCCAAAACATACAGCGGCATTTCTTCCAGAGGGGTTAAACAGCCAGGCTCTTCACATTGGGGGTGAGGGCTGTAGGTGACTGGGGAAAACAAACCACTTAATAAACAATATATCTGATTAGATAGGGATGAACAAGCTGGACTTTGAGACGGTTAAGCAAGACTGCAGAGTACAGAAAACAGGAAACATCCAGCACGGTGGGAAGAGGTGGGTAGGAGGCAGACTCCACTCTGCTTGAGCCTGCTCAGATTAGACTTTAACCCCATCACGCAGGCAGCAGCCTCTTGGGGCAACAGAGGTGTTTTTCATGCCAGGTGTTTTTCATGTGGATGCATATTATTCTTGGACATCCTTCCAACTCCCAGTGTTTTTTTCCATTCCACTTCAATCCATTTTACAGGTTGGACCACATCCAAAAGTAGTGTTTAATCTACTTAAGTGCAGAGAGAAGCTGTAATCTTTTTTTTTCTCATGTGGACCATATCATCTCTGAAATTGCTTCATCCATTTCTTTCTTTTCCATCATTCTTTCTGAGGTGTACTAAAATGTATCTCTCTTGCCATTTATTTATCTTTTTATTTAAAATGCTAGTTTATTTGAGTAGTTAAAGGCAAAACATTATCAGAATTATAATGCTAGAAACAGACAATAAAAATCACAATCTGGGTAATCATAAGCAATTAAAATATTTTTATCTGTTGCCTTTAAAGCAGGCTTTCTGTTGATTTTAATATACTTTATCCAGCAAGACTTTGCCTAAAACTTAAATGCACAACTGTCAGATCCTTTGACAGCAAGGCTGGATATAACAAGGAAAGCAATTAAATAACCTCTACTACAAAAATCCAGCACTTGCATTGTCAAATTCCAAGAAGTAAACCCACAAATTAAGACCTAAGTAATAACCCATACCACATGTGAATACAGTTTTCAATGGTCCTTAATATTTTTAAATGCATACTTCTGTCAACTTTTGTATCGTAATTTCAGATGAAAAAGTTGGCACCAGCAAAATCTTTAAGCCATTCAAATAGAAAATTCACTTATGTTGTGCCACACTTTTAAGAGGAAATGCTAGACACTTGTGTTTTAACTTTACCAATCTCTTTTATAGCTAGCTACCGCCTTCTGTTTCTATGCTATAAAAGGCACAACAATGAACATTTAAGCTCTGTAACTAGTTATGCATTTTATTTGCAGTGATGTTTCAAACACAGGTATAAAGTTTTTTATATTGCAAGACAGTTTCTATCAGCTCTTATGAACACATAAAAAAGCCATAATCTGTGCAGAAAACCCTCGGTCACTGCATTTAGTTAGATATGTATTTAAGCAATCAATTCTCAGACCTCCAAAACTCAAAACCAGCTAGTAACCCTTTCTCTAATTAAAGATTACACTCTTCACTAAGAAATTGTATCAGCAATCACTGCAATAGTCTGCATAATAACTTTTAAGAATACAAAAAACTGAGAGTAGTTGTTCTTTAGTGCAACTGACCTTCCCTTCTTGTTCACCCTATCCTTATCCTTGCCTGGCACCTTTGTCTTATGCCCTCCTTCCCATGCCAGAGGCAGAGGGGGATGAAAAACCCCAGGGATGCAGAGGAGAGATGGTTCTGCCTCTGAAACTGAATTCCTACTGGGAACCCTGCCTTCATGGCCATGGGAAAGGTGTGAGAGTTGCCAGTTCTGAGTTCAAACACTACCTCAATGAGACAGAATTGCAGTTTGGATAATACACTGATTTTGCCATGGAACAGTTAGAGCAGACGGTGATTTTGTACTTTTTATGGGCCAGGTTAGTTGTTTGGTTAAATGCAAGTACACAGTATTCCCCTCATGATGCAAGCTTTTTCCTCTTATTATTATTTAAGAAATTATACTACTATAACCTAATTTTAAGAGGCAAAGTACCCCCGAAGTATGCTTACATGTGATGGAAATATGTACTCTTTTCCAGTGCCATTTTAATATCACTGTTATTTCTGTACAGTGTGGATCTGCATACTAACACCTTACAGTGACATCATGATTTCTCATTCCATATTCCTGCCTGAAAAGGCTCCCACTTCTAAATTAGGTGAAAAAGGTAAGCATCATGTCCATTCACCTTTTTATCTCCTCTGTCCTCAAAGCCTCTGTGAGCATCTGTAATCCTTCTTCTTGGAGTGCTGGATCAAAGGGTTAGAAGGCCTAGAAAGGCACACACCAGCAATCATCCACCTGGAAATACTTTCATATACTTCTGAAAGGTTAAGAATGCAAGCTGGGCTGCAGGGGATTACATAAAGTGGTATCTAAATGTCTGACACTGGTCTTTTTTCAAGAAGACTCACAAAGATTTTCTCTAATAGTCTCTCAGATTATATCACAGATGACACTGGGAAGAAACCACTTCCAAGTACTTCCCTTCTGTGTCAGCTTCTAGCCAAACCAGGAACAACAGGACCAAACTCTGATTTTGAAGACCACCTGTATGACACCTTGGTTTCAAGAGGGTCTTAGATAATGTATGTCATTAAAAATATTTGTAATCTATATTATAACATATTTAATCTAACATAGATTAGATGCCTCTATTGTGGTGGAGAAACTTTAATACACCACGTGATTTGTCTTTCTGAGGATGGGAGGAATGGAATGTAAAGCAAACACTGTAAAGCAGAGAAGGCTTTATGCCCATGTTATGTGCCACAGCATCCTTCAGCAAGAAAAAGCAAAAAAGCATGTTTCTGGAAGGGCAGTGTGAAAGAGAAGAGAGAAACACAAGCACAGGGCCTTCGATTGGACTGCGCTCTCAGCTCTTTCAGAGGTTTCTCTGCTGTCAGGCTGGCAGGTTCCTAAGATTTCCTACGAGCACTGACCTTGGCATGCAGCTGCACAAGAGAGGCTCAAGGAGGAAGTGAGGAAGCACCCTAAGGAAGACAGTCCTGCAGAGAGAGGAGAAATCAGGTGTCTCACCCTGTCCATGTAAAGGCCAAAGGAGTCACTGCATGAGCCAAACAAACAGAGAAACGACGTCATCCTTCAGGCAAACACTGGGTCTTTGTGCTAAAAACGTGCCAATGTCCAAGGTTGCAGAGGATGCTGTTCCTGAGGGTATGATGTTTGTCCAACAGTCCCTGTGCTGTACTTCCCTCCAGGAGTATTGGCCTGCAGGATGCGGAGAAAGAAAATAAAGCAAATAATCAAATCTATGGGCCTGGACTTGGTGAATGGCTGTAGTGTGGATTTATATAAGCTACAATGCTGATACACTGTTTGTACAGCATCATATTTTTCACTGAAAAGTTTTGCTAAGCTGCAGAGAAGTTTTTATGTCACTGCAATATGGGTGGGCACCTCAGTGGGATTTTGGGAGGAAAATTTGGCTTGCAGCTGAACACCTCAATGTAGGCATGTTCGGTCTGACAACCATTATTTTCACATGTACACTGTGTTACAGGACAGCAGAACTTGCTGTTTTGTTAAACCTGACACTGTAGCATCACATTTTGCCTTTCCATATACCAACTGGAAAAGAAAAATACGTTTCCATGCTAGATTTTCCAGTGAGGAAAAGCAGTGTAACTCTTAGGGAGACACTGAAATTATACACTGAAATAATCCTCATGCCAATTAAGGATCTGTTGCATTGTTTCTGCATTTTGTTTTCTGCTCTTGCTTCCTGCAGTTTCCTAAGCATAAGCTTTCAGAAGATCTAACCCTAAATGATAAAGTTGTGCCCAAGACACCTGTAAGCAAGTTTCATGGTTTCTCTTGTAGTTCTTTTTGGTCTGTTTTAGAAAGAGGAGGAGTAATTTGAAATAACTGGAAAACATTTCGATTTCACTGCATGAATGGCCTGATATATGCAGGGGAGGGGAAAGGGGAGGAACAGCAGGAGCATGACCAGGTCTCATTGGAGGTGTGTGGTGGTGGTCTGATAGCCAATGACCGACCTTGAGCAGTGACACCTCCCCAGACAGCTTGCAGGGGAGGAGGGATGATGAAGGACTGAAGGGGGTGGGAAAAAAAAAGCCCCGCCAAGAATTTTATAAAAGTTAGTGATTAGAAGGACCCGGTCTCTTTGCCTGCAAACACCTCACCAGAAGCTTGTAGCAGCAGAGGCACTGCCCACAAACAAGTAAGTATAATAACTTAATTTCTAAACTGTAAAGCTGGTACATATATCAGCAGCTGAGACCTGGTGTGTTTATCTACAGTGGGCTTGGGAAGTTGTTTTTGGTTTTAATTTTTTTGTTTCAGGAACAGCTTGTGAGAAATAAGCATTCAGCCATTCTGCAGTGGTCATCCAAAGTGATCCATTTGCTCCTGGAGTGAGTGAGTGGATCCTTCATCTAAGGGCACCAGAGCAATAACATACCTGCATTACTCTCTGTCGCTCTGTTTTGTTTGGTTTTGCTCGTGGTGTACATATATTTCTGTTTTTCAAGGAGAACAGAGAATGACTGGAGAAGGCAGCTGGACCTGACAAACAGTAGTGCTGACAGAAGTGCAATTATGTGTGTTTTTTGGGCAGCTTCTTCTGTAGCATTAGTGCAGTGGTGCAGATAAAATTCTTTGGCAGGGGGGTGTAAGGTCTGCAGCGCAGGAAACAAAACCTGCTCCTGCATTAGGCAGTAACCTTTCAAGCTGTGAACTGCCAGAACAGGAAATTGCTCGACCAACTCAAATCCTCACTGAGTCTCTGATCCTCCATCACTGTCTCAACTATCCCACGTGCCTACCCAAAATTATTTAGTCCACCTAAGATTCTCACCTCTGCTTCCCCCAGCCTCACCTGCTGGTGATATGAGACTTGAATTCTCAAGCAAGTCTTAACAGCAATTCTTTACCTTCTCTGAGAAAAGTCCAGCCCTGAAAGAGAAGTAGCTTCTCCCTAATAACACTTGCTTCCAAGCAACCATCTTCTTGCCACCTCAGCCACTTCTAACCATCCTGAGTGCTCTGCACTGACTGCAGAGGACAGGTCTCTGAGTACATAACCTCCTTTTATAGTTGTTAGGGAAATGAAATAAGGATACATTTGCTCAGAGCTTGCGTATAGCTTGGAGGCTAACATGGGAATCAGGACAGGGAACTTCAGATCTGCAGCTCCACCTGGGACAGGATGTTGAATCCAGGTCGGTAGACAGAACATGAAGATGGTAAAAAAACTCAGAGGGCAAAAAAACCCCAAGGAATTTACAATCATATATGCCCCAAAGGACCTGTGGAGATGGTGACATTAGTACATCAAACAAAAACATTTTGATTGCCCTTTTTTCTAGGTGATAGAAGTCTGAATATCTCTTTTTGTCCCATACCCTTGAGACTTTTTAGGACCCAGAAATGAAATGTTATGCTATCCCAAAACCTTTGTCTCAGTGCAAAGATGATGGGAGAAACATCCTGTTCTTTCCTGAGAGCTTCTTCATAGCTGTGAGAGGCACCATTCCACCTTGACTCCCTAAAGCAGGCACTCACAGAGAGTCACAGGGTAATTCAGGCTGAAAGGGTCACAGGAGGTCTGCAGTACAACCACCCCCTGCCCAAAGCAGGGTTAGACACAAGGTCAGACCAAGGTTCTCGGAACTTTACTTAGGTGGGTCTTGGTAACCTCCAAGGATGGAGACACTGCAGCCTTTTTTGTCAATTTGTTACATTTCTTGGCTGTCCTAACAATGAAAAAAAGTTCATCATATCCAGTCTGAATCTCCTTAGTTTCAGCTTGTGCCTGTTGTCTCTCAATGTCCCATCACAGTCTCTGTGAAGAGTCCAGCTCTGCCTCTTCCATCACACTCTGTAGGTACTGAGGACTGCTGAGAGGTGTGTCTGAAGCCGTCGCTGCTTGAGGCTGAACTAGACCCATCTCTGCAGACTTCTCCTCACAGAGCAAGTGCTGCAGCCACTGACCTTCTTGGTGTCATCTGCTGACCTAACTCCCTTTAGTCTGTCAGTGTTTTGCTTGTACTGCAGGGGCCCAACACGGGATGCAGTACCTAGATGTTACCTACTGAGTGCTGAGCCAGGGGGATAACCCCTGTCCTCCCCTGGCTCTCTGGGCCACACCCCTGCTCACACAGGTTCTTGGGCCCTTGCTTCTGGCCCTTGTTCAGCTTGCTGCCTGACAGGGTGTTAGGACATCCCCAAAGAGCTGTTCCCTCATCCCACTAGTCCTGGGGGAATGGCTGCCAGGGCTCTGCACCTCAGGCAGTGTCTGGGCATTTGTCTTGGCTGGACTGCATGGTGCTCCTGTTGGCCTCTTCCCACCCCCACATCCAGGCTTCTCTGGGTGGCTGCCCATCAATCAGGCATACCAAGTAGTCCTGCCAGCTGTGTGTCTTCTGCCAACTGGATAAGAATGTGCTCTGTCAGCAGGACGGGGCCAGGCTTGCCCAGCCGTTCATACCCATCTGTTTTCCCCATGCCCAAGGAACCAGACTTATTGAGAAACAGCTTTTTTAACTGAGATCCACTGAGAAGTGAGGCCAGTAACCACAGGTATCCACTGCAGTGAGAATGTAAATCTTTATGTGTCTGCCTCTTCTAAGCATACAAGTATAAAAGAGAAGTAAATTCAGTCAGGACAACACTGTACCTATATGCAATAGGCTAAATTTTGAATAATTTTCATTGTCCCTACCAACTGTATTTATCTGTTTATATATTCAGCTTCTTCTTCCTCAAACCCTGTTCTTTGGAAGCAGAATCTGTTGTGTGCAGGGTTTGTATTGCTGACTGTCACAGATGGTGCTGAAAGGCTGTGTTTACTAGTAATTGAACAGAAAAAAGCTACATGTGTGGGATACAAACTCTAGTTTAAAATTTTGGTCCTGCACTTCTGGAACCAATTTTATAAAAGAAGGCACTGAAGAGACCCAAGAGAAAAACTTAGAGATTCTGATCCAGTTTTTCCACCTGCAAACCGGGATTCAGAGGAGACTTTATGTAAGATTCGAAGATGACAATTATATATTAAAGGTTTTAAGATGATTGGAAGCTAAATGTAACATTGTTCCTTCTGCAATTCATCCTGACTCTGCTCTTTGGTTCTCACTATTAATATTAACAGGATGCAGTGCTTGTGCTGCCATCTTGTATTTTCCCTCACCCCGTCTTCCTTTATGGTAGCTGAGAAAAACAAGATATTTCAGCATTAGAGTATTTACTTTTACAACTGTGCTGTGTTATCCTCTCCTTCCACCTCCTGCTGGCCACAGGCTGGGGGCTGAACAAAGAAATTTTTTGATTAAGGAGCTGTTGAAGCCTGCCAAGCAGTCCATGCAGCTACAAAACTGGGGGGCTTGTGCAGTTTTATTCTTTTGAGGTTTTTTTATAAATTCTGTTTTTAAATAAATGTTATGTAAGCAGATACTACAACGAAAATGCATTGTATTCATACAATGTAAAATCAATGTGAAATCACTTGAGCTTATGACACTTAGCCCACAGCCTAAAATGGGTAAATAAAGTTTCTGGAAAAACCTTAATGGTGGGACAACTCCCAGTTAGTGTTACTGAGATCACAGTTCATTAGAACTTTTTTCTTCCTAGAAAAGTTGTCAAATTAAACAGATAAATCAGAGTAAGACAGATAGGCTTTGTTCTTGGAAGACTGAAAGGAGCTCTGCAACTCTGGCAGCCTGGGCACAACTGTTTTTTCTCAGGAGCTGCGAGGTGACACATTCACCTCTTTAAGACGGGGCATTAACGCTTCTGTGGATGTGCTGGGAGCTTACTCTTTACAAGGTAGCTGTATGAAATGTTACTGAAGTGCAAGGCTTCTCCACTCCTCTTCTGTCTGCTCCCCTGCTCAGAGCAGGACCTTACAGCAGAGACACCCTTTCAGAATGCAGACATGAAGATTCTCAGAGATTATGATTCTCATTTAAAAATCACAGAAAAATAAAATCCTAAATCAAGGAATTCTATTTCTTCACCTTTGAGCTATTATAAGGTTTACAGTCATTCCTTTGACCTCATTTCTTCACCATTTCAGCTAGAAACAGTGTCTTTTATTCATCCCTGTAGCTCAGCGGGGTAGCTGGGAACCTGGTGTTAAAGATCATTTTGAGGGGGCTTTGGGCAAATCTCCACCTGCTCCTTCACACTCAGTGAGATACTTGCATAGAAACTGGAACTAATCTGCTGTCTTCCAATTCATCGCTCTGAAACTACACGCAGTTGTTTCAGCCTCTCTGAAGTCTCTCTCCCTTAGAACAGCATTATTCACTGAAAACTCGTATTTCCGTGTTTTGCAAATTTGCCTTGCAAGCTGGTTTTGAGTGATAAGTGTCTCCTTCTTATCTTTAGGCAAACACTGGGAATAAGTAAGACAGAGCAGACACTAGTCTCATTGTTTATTGCAATGCTGGAAAGAAAGTGTACCCATCATAACATGACTGGAGCGACTGGTGATCTTGCTGTCCAGCCAGCTGGATTCAAGGTTACCTGGTTACACCTCCTGGTGCTCTAACACAGCTCCAAACTGCAACTATAAAGCCCCACCCCTGACTTAGCAATTCATTAGCTTTGACCTTTGACAATATAATATTCTTGCCAGAGCACAATTTTCCAGTCTTCTCCACAGAGATTCTTAACTACTGGAGTGACTCCTTATCATTTTGCATAACTACTTATTTAGCAGTAGTGTGGTTTTAACTGAGGAGGTCATCACCAAGTTATTATTACAGTAATCATAATAACAAGCCAGCTTCCTCTAAGACATATCCAACACAGAAAGCAGGTGAATGGTAAGGAGAATCATAGGTGATTTTAAGTAGCTATGCAGCATAAAGCCCAGATTTTCAAATTCTTCTGGGTGAGCTGAAAAGGCCAAGAGCTGGGCGTTGATGGAGCTGGATCACCACAGGATGATGGTTCCCAGAGTTCTGGCCACAGCCTGGCATACAGAGAGAGGGGTTCAGCTAAGCCTGTTTCACCAGGACCACAGCAAGAAGGCATTTCAGGCCTTTGAAAAGCAAGGAAATCCCCCTAATTTGACACAGTTGTCATCCTGCACTCCTTCAACTTCCCTCTAAATGAAGGTTCACCTAAAATGAAACCACAGAAAATTAACCTGTGATAAGCTGCATGTGAGAAATTCCAGTCTCAGCTCACAAAGAGGTAAAGCAGACATCTGGACACTGCATCTGACTGGTCTGTACTGGCAGACAGTGCCATTCGAAGCTTGCAGGATAACATTACAAGTACCAGTACCAGGATAACATACCAGTACCAAAGTACCTTCAGCTATAAATTGGGGACATAAATTTAAAGCTGTAACCATACTCTGACCGCATCACTGCCAGAAAATCTTGGCACCACTTGACATGGGATACAGAACTCTGTACCCTATCATGAGTAGCAGACAGACTCGTTATTGTTTCTCCCAATTATGCCCTTCAGCAGAGAGGATAAGACAAGGACTCCCTGGCAATACAGCATTTGTGTGCAAGGAAATAAGAAGTTGGACTTGGCTGCCTACATGCTTCTATAGGGAGAAATATTTTCTCCCTATATGAAAAGGGAAGTGGCATGTTCTCACTCCTCTCTCAAGCAGAGTTTAAGGATAGAAAACACAAACACTATCCAGAGGCCTGCCCTTTTGGAGGAAAACATGGGATTTGAGATCTTTTATGTTGCTTTTAATCACCTTGTCGATTTACCACCCACTGATAAAAACACAAGTGTTTCTTTAACTATTCCATATGAGAAATTGAAGGAAGAGAGTTATTCTGTTTCAGACATATACTCAAGAAAGTAACTTGGACTATTCAGATGATCAGAGAAAGTATAATTTAATGCCATATAACCAAAACTTTAATAAGACCAAGAATTTTGTCGTATGAAGACAGAACCCAGATTCAGGTGCTGGGTATTTGCAACTGGTAAGCCTCTGCCACAGCTGAAAAGACAGAAATGAAGGGTAAATTCTCTTAAGGGCCCTAGTCTTCTGCAGAGGAAGGAATCCACTACAGTTCTGAAAGCAGCCATAGGGAGGAGAAGTACAAACTAAGGCAAAAGTTTGGCAATGGAAAGTCATCCAGACACAGCAGCAAATACTGCCAACACAGGCAGGAAACAGAAGAGGAGCAGTGTTAGGAAGTGTGTAAAGGTAAGCAGTGGAATAACTGGCTGATGGGAACCAAAATTCAGCTGATGGGAACCAAAATTCAGCTGATGGGAACCAAAAAGTCCGCAGAGTCATCAATTTGCATACTTGTTACTTGGTGCATGTTTTTATGACAGCCTGACATTCCTTATTTTCTGAGCAAATCCAAGTAAAATGCAGAGCCTTTCCCACTTTGGTCCTAGAAGGATGTGGCAGGATGTGTCTCCCGCGTTTCTCTAGTTTTTCCAGACACACCAAGCCTAGAAGAACTCTAATGAATTTCATAATGGATATATGCCTATGATAACACAGACCAGACAAGCACCAGGAGCCCTGCACTGGGAACACCCGAGTGGTGTCACTGGTTCACAGTCTGCCCCAGATTGAAACAATGATTCTCTCTCACAGGTAATTCAACATGACCCACCAGTTCCCAGCGCTGTCTCCAGAGCAGAAGAAAGCTCTTTCAGACACTGCTCAGCGGATTGTGGCTTCAGGAAAGGGGATCCTAGCTGCAGATGAATCAGTGGGTGAGTTCTGGACATCCATCAGTTAGCAGTAGCCAAGATGGTTTTTTACTTTCAGTTTTGCTTTGTATTTTGAATCAGTGGATTAGATGAAAAACTCTTAGAACCTGTTGTCTGAGCAGAAACAATTCAGCCAGGCAGGGCTGCAGCTATAAAATAAAAGCTTACAAACTATGGGTTGAGAAGGGAAGCTCTGAACTGAAGCCGCAGTTCATTACTACTTACTGGGACCAGGAGGCCCAGGCAAGCTTAGACCCTCTTTGTCTGGCCTTTGTCCACCTCACTAGGTACCATGGGGAACAGGCTGCAGAGGATCAATGTGGAAAACACGGAGGAGAACCGCCGAGCTTTTAGAGAGATCCTCTTCTCTTCGGACACTTCCATCAACCAGAGCATTGGGGGAGTGATCCTTTTCCATGAGACCCTCTATCAGAAAGATAGCAGTGGAAAGCCATTCCCAGCACTCATCAAGGAAAAAGGCATTGTGGTAGGAATTAAGGTGGGTATCTGTATGTGCCTGGCTGCCATCATAATCCAAACCCCATTTCCAGAGAAAACTATATTTGGGGCTGTACTCTCTCCTGAAAAACATATCCCCCCTGCCTTTTTGTCCCTGATTTTGAAATTCTCTGCTTTGCTTTTGTGCTGCTGACTAGAGGCACATTTGCACTAGATGTTAGAACTTTTCATACACCAACTCTCATCTACTTACCATTCACTGCAAGCAGGTCTTTCCATGCAGTAACCTAAATCGAATTCTTTCCACATTTGCCCCTCCTCTTACTCATTTCACTCCTTTTTCTTCCTCTTTACTCCAGCATTTCCTTCCTTTGCACCCTGAGCATGTTAAGGTCCGTACTCTACTCATAGTCAGCCTTCAGAGGCAGACTAGACATGGGTAGAAGATAAGAATTAGACTGATTCCCACCTTTCTGTAACCCTTCCTTCCTGTTTTTCTGACCTCCACAGCTGGATAAAGGCACAGCACCTCTAGCAGGAACAAATGGAGAAACCACCATCCAAGGTAAGGAGAGATCTAAGGAGCCTAAGCTAAGGCCCATGCAGGAAGAGCCATAGGGTGACTCACCTGGGATGCAGCCTTGGCTGGAGTCACGGTGCTTTCCAGAGCTCTGTGCTGAAGAGCAGCTCTCAGTGAAGCATTATTCTCCCTCTGCAGGGCTGGATGGGCTGGCTGAACGCTGTGCCCAGTACAAGAAGGATGGTGCTGACTTTGCCAAGTGGCGTGCAGTGCTGAAGATCACCAGCACGACACCCTCCCAGCTTGCCATCCAGGAGAACGCCAACACATTGGCACGCTATGCCAGCATCTGCCAGCAGGTACCTCCCCTCCAGCAACCTTTCCTGAGATGCTGCTGCCCCTTCTCACTGTTCCCTGTGATAACATGCTGGGTAGCTCGAAAGCAGAATTCCTGTGAGGGTTTCAGAGAAGACAAGGAGGAAGGGCAGTGCAGCACCAAGGAATACCACCAAAGTCAGGGCAAACAACAAGAACAGCTTTACTTCCATACCCCAAGAATCCCCTGTTTTTCTTTCACTAGCATGGCTTGGTGCCCATCGTGGAGCCAGAAATCCTGCCTGATGGAGACCATGATCTTCAGCGCTGTCAGTATGTCACAGAGAAGGTAAGAGATTCCTCCCTCCGTCCTCCCCATCACAAATCAGCAGCTAAACTTTGTGCAGTTTGTGCTCAGAGATTTCAAAGACATTTGACCAGAAATGTACTTCATAACTGCATCACAAAAATGAGCTGCTCATAGGCAAATAACAAACTAACAGGAAATCTGAGAGTATTTTCCATGCTTTTGGATTTTCACTTCAGTGACAATATAAGTATTCTTAATCTCAGAAAGGTATTGGGACCAAACCAAATTACATCAGTAATTTCAGTACCTTGGTTTGCAGGGACAAATATGAAGAGTTATATCCTTGGTCATCTCAAAAGCAGTGGGGTCTCCACAACTGCAACCACTGAGATAAATTTCATGAGAAAACAAAGTACAATTTGATCCTGATGCAGTACCACAGAATAAGCTGTCTTTCCACAGCAGGCTGAGGTGAAAACCCGAGCAGAGGTCTGTACTCAATCCTCCTGTTTTAAAGGTTCTGGCTGCTGTCTACAAGGCTTTGAATGATCACCACGTGTACCTGGAAGGGACACTGCTGAAACCCAACATGGTGACGGCTGGGCATTCCTGCTCCAAGAAGTACACCCCTCAGGATATAGCCATAGCAACTGTCACTACTCTCCTCCGCACCGTTCCTGCTGCTGTTCCTGGTGATTCCCGATTCATTCTTATCTCTTCATTCCCACTCTTCTACCTCTGACATACCTGCTCCTCTGGCATGTAAAGGTCAGGGATTGAGGTAGTTGGAACACTCTGTTTCTAAGCCTCAAAACCTCTTTCGTGCAGGAATCTGCTTCCTGTCTGGAGGTCAGAGTGAAGAGGAGGCTTCTGTCAACCTGAACGCCATGAATCAGTCCCCTCTGCCTAAGCCTTGGAAACTGACCTTTTCCTATGGGAGAGCCCTGCAAGCCTCTGCCCTGTCTGCGTGGTTGGGCAAAACTGAGAACAAGAAGGCTGCACAGGAGGCCTTCCGCAAGCGGGCACAGGTATGAGTCACAGAGAAGAGCTGCTCTCCGTGAAGGGACTCATGCTTCCTAAGGCTCCTCTTGATCCCACCCCTCTTGGCACTTCATGTTCACCAGGGGTGTTATTCGACTTCTGCCTTGCTTGGTGGTTCTTTAGTCCTGCTGGTTGTTCTTTACACATCTGCCTTTCTTTGCTGATTGTTTTTCTGATTTTCTTTGCTGATTTTCTTTCCATGCTGATTGTTTCCCCCTCTTTTTTTTTTTTTCTTTTTCAGATTAACAGTTTGGCTTGCAGGGGACAGTATGTCCTGTCGGGGAAGGCTGACACAGCTGCCACGCAGTCACTGTTCACTGCCAGCTACACCTACTGAATGTGCAGGAACCTTCTTTCCTCCTGTCTCTTCTCACATGGTGGAAGATGTTCCGAAATGAAAGAAAAACATAGAAATCTAATTTCCTTTACCCTACACCAAACTGGAGATAAAATGGATTAGCTTCCTCTCCACCCTTCACTCCCACAATTTACCAAGGGGATATTCTTGTTTCATTTGCACATTCCAAGGAAAGGGAATTCTTTCCAAACAAACAACAGCTGCCAATGAATCATGAACCCACTCTCCCTCAGTTTGAAACTCAGTCCCTGGAACAGCAGGCAGATTCAGTAGTTCCCTAGCAAATCAAATTCAAACCCTTGCCCATTACCACATTTTGCAGCCATAATTCTGAATTATAAAACCTGAGTGTGTATTCAATCATGTCAATAAAACAGTAATTGAAAACTAATCTCTACCTCACAATTCTTTTTGTTTTGTGTAAACTTTACAGTATCTTTCCCCCATCTGTGGTTTTCGGTAGTCCTTGAAAAGATTAAGTCACAAAGTGTTACAGCTGGTGAGCTTGGGAAACCGAGGACATCAAAGGGAAATAACCCAGTAGTGACACAGCTGGAGAGGTTAATTCTGCCGACAGAAGTCTGGCAGACACTAGAGCACTTGGGAGATGTACATAGAAAGCAGTGCTCAGGACACAGGCCACAGATAAACAACACTACCTTCAGAAGCATTTCATGTCTCTGGAGAGCCATCGTTGGTGAGACGAGGCTACTACACACTGCGTTGGGGTTGCACAGGCTGAGTCAGGGCTGCCCTTATAAATCACCTTTACCGTGCTGTTTTCCACAATAATTAACAGAAAGCATGCAGGAAGGCATCTTGGCCCACCTGTTGTGTAGCTTGAATAATGAGGCTGATGTTGCAGACCAAGGGTTTGACCTTTGGCATGTTGCTGTGTCCCTGTTAAAGGCATAAGCTTTGTTAGCTAAAGCACAGCCAGACGGTTGACATGAAAAAAAGACGTAACTGGCAAAAACAGCTGGCCTAAGGTTATGTAGGAATATTTGCCTGGCTACGTGCTACACCAACCAGCTCATGAGGCCTTGGAGCAGCCCCCTAAACAGCCAGGGCCAGGTGACCCAGAGGACACCACATCCTTTCAGGGTCACCCCTCTCTGCTGGCTGCTCCTCCTGGCAAAAGCACTCACTGCTCCTGCCAACAAATACAGGGAAAACAGGCAAAATCACTGCCCTGTAACCACCTCCTTGTGTCCTGTGCCTTAGTAACCAGTGTGTCACAGAGGCAATAAATAAATAGCCAAATCCTTCATGTGGATCCAGTCACTGCATAATTAAGGCTTGCATTTAGTCTCTCCTGACAATAAACGAAGAGCAAGTGCTTTGTCAGAAAACACTCCAGAGGCTGATGCTGGCGTCAGGAATAACACCTCTTTCGTGGTTCAGCTGAGGACCTCTGGGTCTCCACGTACCTGAGTTCAGTGAAGCCTCTTCTCCTGATGAGTAGCATTCTATTGATACTCTGATCTGAGAATCATTTGCCTTGGAAATGACCTTAAAAATCTTTTTCTTCTAACACATCCAGTTCCAACCTCCCTGCCATGGGCAGGGGCACCTTCCACTATCCCAGGCTGATCCAAGCCTTGTCCAACCTGGCCTTGGACACTGGCAGGGATGGGGCAGCCACAGCTTCTCTGGGGAACCTGTGCCAGGGCCCCAGCACCTTCACAGTATTTATTCCAAATATCTACTCTTCCATTTCTTAGTTTAAAGCCAGCCACCATTGTCCTGTCACTATCTGTCTGTGTAGAAAGTCCCTCTCCCTCTTTTTTATAAGCCATCAGCAGCAGCACGATTACCAAAATGTTTCCCTATTTATAAATTTTAGTAAACAAAGGAATTAATGTTCATTGACTACAAGTTACCTAGTTTTCATAATAATTAACATTCTGTCTGCTGTTGGTTAATGATCCTCTCACTTCTCATGCTAATTAG
>VZTN01013053.1:0-14862 GCA_013400515.1 Erpornis zantholeuca | reverse complement strand
ATGGGAGGTATTTGTGTAGCTGTTATGATAATTGTTCTTATTATAGATTACTTCAAACATATCCTATTATGGTTTTGGTATGCTGGATCTTAAGAAACACAGCCAAATATAAAATTTCTTCTTCAGCAATGAAATAGTATTATACTGTTTGGCATTACTAATTTCTGGGAAAAAANAATAGTATTATACTGTTTGGCATTACTAATTTCTGGGAAAAAACCTGTGTGCTTCCATTTTGATGTATAATGGTTCTGCCCTCCAAATTTAAAGCTGACTTGCAAGTAGAGTAAAATTTAAAAATTAATACCTTTAAGAAATTTCTGATGATATGCTGCAAGCTTTCAATTATGGAGGTAGGAAGAACGTTGAGTTACATTTAAAACATGTTTTTTAATATTTGGGTTAGCCAGCATATCCTAAGTATTTTGGAGACATATATATACCTGTTATATACCTGTTCAGAGAGAGAATAATTTCTTCTCTTTCAATAAGAAGAACTAAATTTATATTTATTTGGATTATCGTCAGCTACATTTATGACATCATTAATAATCATTAAAAATAGTAAGCATTCATATGTTTAGAGAATAATTTAGTATAGTAACAACTACATGCTATAATGTTCCCTTTGCCACTGCCTTATTTTATCATCTGGAGAGGAGAGAGAGAGGATCTTGGATCTAAATACACTGAATTCTTTTTTTCCATTATCTTTGTGTAATACAAATCATTTTAGAAAGACTTGAAATACTCATTTGATTTCCTTTTTCCTTTGCCTTCATGTTAAAATGTTATCGCTGGACATAATTCCCTCTGTCCCATCTACAGACAGTGACAACTACAGAGATGTTTCAAAAAACTGTTTTCTTCCAAGTTTCTCTATTTTTGGGATAATTTTCTACCTATGTCTAGTGATATGTTAGAACAATGTTTTTTTACAATATCCGATGTAACAGAATTCGTATTTCTACCACTGTTTTTTTTTTAAATCAATAATCAAAGCTAATGCTTTGATCAGAATTTCAATAGTTGGTTTTATTCCTGCAATGTACATTACCTATTTTGGTAACTGTAAGTAGTGTTAGTACTGCTTGTTCTCTATGATGTTTTGCCAGGAACTGGCATAATCCCAAAGAGTTTTTCTCCAAATTTCAAAGGGATTAAGAGTAAGAACTTGTTTTGGCAACATAGTCATAAAGTTTATGCCATAGTGAGTCTAGCTGTAATTCATGGGTGTATGTTACTTTGTATTGCCTTCTCTTTTATCTTAAAGGAAGAATTACCTCTTCCAAAATAAATTCAGAACACAGAGCCGAGCCCACACAAAGTACCACTGCTCATCTTTAACTGTGCAGTGCTAACTTTTTGCCAAGCATATTTTATCTGTGATTCAGATGTCAGTCCTCTAATTCCAGGCACCTTCCTGTTGCACAGGCCAGAGGAAGAATACCATGTGTGAAGCAATACACTGAAAATCCAAATACTTCAGGGGTGACCTGTATAAAGTTAACTGAATATCCCTTTTATGTTTTTTGTGATTATTACTTTTTTTGAAGAGTTAACTTTTAATCAGCCAACTTTCTGCTTATTTTTCCAAATCTTCTGATGGACTCCGCAGCCAATGGAAACTGTTTATCTCAGTATGCTTGTAATGTGTTAATCTTATTTTTAAGCAATTTTTGAAAAATCTTTTCTAGTTATAACACTGTGTTGCCATAATATGGTAAAAATACAACAGAGAATCTCCAGGTTTTTGGCTCTATGAGTCTCTTTCTGTGACTACAGTTATTCTTTTCTTTATACTATTTTAAGAATTACATATAAATGATAACTTTTATTCAATGTCTAAAAAAAAATCTAATGACAAGCACTGATATTATCTGTAATGCATGTGCATTAATTTAAAAAATAGTAGTCTCTTCAGTACCAATACGAGTGAAAATTTAGCTTTCTCTCAGTAGCATGTCCCATATTTTTCGTTTATTAGATAATAGCTTCTTTGTGGTTTTGTTAATTTGCAAGCATAGTGGAAGCGAAGGTGAATAGACAAAGCATTGCACCAAGATTCTTGTGTGAAACCTTTCCCAAGGAGTGGAGTTGGCAGAACTGCTTTGTAGCTATCTCGTGTTCTGCCATTCAAGTCAGAGCAGAGGTGAATAAAATGCTGAACAGTGCAAGTAACTATTAAAGTTGCTAGGCTTTTGTATTTATTTACACAGATGTAATTAAACAATGTGCAGCACAGAAGAGTATTAGGTCCAGTAACCTTAACGACACAATCAGTTTATTCTGAAGTACCGTTTTTAAGTAATAAAGGAACAACAAAAACTATATGAGGAAATATGGTGAAGCAAAGTTCCCATTTGTCTTGAGTAGTCTTTAGGAAATTGTTAAGGATTCAGCAGGAAAAAAAAATTACCAATTAATGGAACTTAGATATGATAAATCATGCAGTTAGGAAGAAGAAGCCTTAAAAGAACAGCATTTGTAAGGAAGATGTAATACTATATCTGTCATCATAAAGTTTCATAGTAGTAAGGCTTGAGCAGGGCTCTAGGATTTCAGGTCACAAGCTGCTGTTTTAGTTAGCCATGTCAGGAACTTTGAGAAGATCCACTGAAGTTTGAAGGCTGATTTTGCTATCCGTATTTCTTCAGCCAATCAGCCATGGCTTAGATTTAGTTCTGAGTCTCATCCCTTCGTTTGCTTGTTTTGGACCTGATGACTGTCTAAAATTGTTTGACACCTATGTCAGTCTGAGGAAGTTGCTTGTTGGTGCTTTCTCTTTTGTCCCTGATGTGTCTGTGAAGAATGATTTCATTCCTTCTCTTTTCTCCAAGTTTTTTTACCACTGAAATCTAGCAAAGAATCTGAGATGAAACTATGAATGCGGATGCATATTTCCCCCCTTATCTCTATGAAGCTGTTAGGATACTGTATGCACTGTTGAATGCTGTCAACATATGACAAGTACCAGCAGAGGCTTAGCTGGCTTGCAGCTAGAAAACAAGCGTTAGCCACAGGTCACAGAATAAACGCAGATACAGGAAAAACATTCAGCAGGAAAACATGAAAATTAACATATACAAGTACAACAAAATTTTATAAAGTACACATTAACTCTCTCAGTCCCATCTTCCAATGTGTACTCATGAGTGACACAAGGGCCTGGAGCAGTTTCAAGTCCTAAGTGATCGTGGAATATTAACTTCTATACAGCAGTGCTTCAGTATGTTCGGGCTCTGCAGTGATGGGTGTTGTCTGGCACTACATGTAGAGAAGTTACAGCCAGAAAAGGGAATATGAAGCCCTGCATATGCATGGCACATAATTTCATCAGCATATACTTCCCTGGGAAGAACATTAAGCTATCAAGGCTGTAAGAATGGCATGATTGTGCTCCACAGACCTTTTTATGTGTCATTTATAGTTGATATCCTGAGATGCCTAGGTGTTAAGATTTAGCAAGGGTCACAAGGAAATCTTATCAAAAGCTGAAACTGAATCCAAACCCTTAGCTTGTCCCTAAACTGGATTCCTGGATACTTTCTTACCCTAGTGTTTATTCCTGCTCTTTCATCAACACTGCCTCATTTGAATATGGCATAGGATAGAAGGATAGAAGGATAGGTAACAAGTTAGGAAAATAATTCAGCTCAACCCATTTTTCAGATTTTCTTGAAACGTGACTCAAGAGCAAGGAAGTAGCAGAGACCTATGTAGTACAAAACCCTGTTGTCAAATTTGATTGTATTTAACAGAACAATTGCAGAAACTTAATTCGGTTTTTGTTTTTAAAATGTTCACAATTTCCCTGAGTATATGCACTGCTTATTCCTCATTAGAAAGGGAGGTAAAATGTCCTTTTTGCAGAATTTGTTTTGCTAAGGATTCATAAAGCATGTGTCTATAATTGTACTGTCTTTGAGCAATACCTGTCCTTTTAACATTTTTTTTTTCAATTAGAAAGAGTGTCTATTAGAAGAGTTGCTTAGAAATCTGAACTTCAAAAGATTCATTATATGAGCAGATACAAGGTTCTCTCTGAGTCATGGAGAAAGCTGTGAGGGGAAGGGGGAGTCCCAAGGATAGTTTTAAAAACTGCTTGATGTTAAACAGATATATCAGATTTGAGGTTAAGCCTTAGGGAGCTTAGGTTTTAAGGTGGTATCCAGAAGTTTTGTTTTCTTTTTACCATGGCTGTAGAGTGTATATAAAACATTTTTCTTCAGAGAAAAAGCTGACATTACAGGTGGGTAAAACAAAATTTGATGGGTTAAAGTTATATCTTGATCCAGATTCATAAGGAGGTAAGAGAGGAATTGTGGTGCTAAAACATAAACATTCGATAGCTCATTGAAGCTCTAATCTGTATGTTGTTTGTAATGCTCAGTATTTACTGATAGTTCAACTCACAGAAACCCAAAGATGTACAGTTTGGCTGTATTGCAGGACCCATGTGTGTTGTTTCTCTCAGAAACAGTTTTTTCTTCTAATTGACCACAGATGTTTAGATCTCTTTCTTTTAGAACAGTAAAATCCAGAAAGCCATAACTGACAAGCCTTTCCCTTTCCCTTTCACCACAACTTGCATAGATTACAGTTTCTCTGAAAAATGTCTCTGGAGTTTTAGAGATTTCGGATACACAGTAACGCTATCTAGAATTAACAAGCACTGCAGTGTGGCAATTCTTTTATGCACCAGTATAGTAAACTGAGAATCAGCTGCAGTGTGATTCCAAACTGTCATTTATTTAGACTTTTTTTAGCCTTAGAAAAAGCTATGATAAAGAGTAATCAACTTCATCTTAACTTATTGAATCTTCAATTAATAGATCAGTCCAGTATTCCTAATAATTTCCCTTCATTTCAAAGAAATATAATGTTTGTGAAGGGACATAATAGTGCTGAAGTTCAAAAAGATAGTAGTACTATATATTGTCTGCATATCTCTTGGGAATATTATGAAGAGAAATTTCAGCAATACTGAAAAGAGTAAACATAAATTTTAAAAAATAAGAAAGAAATCCAATGACCCTTAAGGAACCAAAGCTAGAAATACAGTAATAAAGACACTAGAGACTTAACTCAAAAGATCAGTTATACTCCTACCTCTTCTAATGTTTTGCTGTGTAGTTGTAGGCAAATCTCCTTGTATTTCCATTAACCTTCAAAAAACCGCAATACTGACTCCTTCTTTGTTTTTGTTGTTTACTTAAACATGCTAACTAGAGGCATTGGAGAAAAAAAAAAAAAAAAAGCCATTTTTCCATAATTTCCTGGCTTATTATTCCTACACTAGCTTTTCTTTGCTTTCCAACTCTAAAAGTCAAATATAGATCCTGCAGGTCTACCAACTGCAGGAAAAGAATTTGGGCTCCCTCCTTCCAGGAGGCCAGTTTGACAACAGTTTTAATCACTTTATAACCCACAGTGTGCCATTAGTTGGGGAATGGAACATAGATCTGAATTAAGTAAAATGCCACTCATAGTCAGGAGTCCTTTGGAGCTGTTACCATTACAATAAGTTATTTTTATTACTGCACGAATGTATTGATTTATGAGCATACAATAAATTCAAAAAATAGGCACATTTATAACACAGAAAAAAGAAATATGAGGAAAAAGAGAAATGTAAATTCCTCCACATTGAGTTTTTCAGAATAGTCAGTGTTTTTAATGAATAAAAGAAAATGTATATCATAAAACTGAAAGGATAGGTTGTAGTAACTAAGAGTGGGATAATAGCATCAAATAAAGATAAAACTGGAAAACAATAGCATTTCAGTCCTTAACTGCCAGATCTCATTTAAAAACAGACTAAATATCCATTGTCTTTCGTGCAGTTTATCAGAATTGCCTGAACAGTTCCAGCATAGTTCCACTCTCACACCTCGGTGCAATGTCAAAACAGCAATTTGAACCAGACAGCAGGTTGCCACCTGATTGACATTTACCAGTATTAACCCTATTCTTGTAACAGTATTCTGCATAGAAGTTTTGCTTCATGGACCATGGGAGTTTTGAAGGCCCATATATCTGTTACTGATCGGGTGCCAACCAAACTCAGTATGCAGGTTGCTCTTTATCTGTGTATAGAAAGTCCTTTATTAAGTATGCATTGGCACTGCTTCTCCCATTTAGCAAATCAGAAAACTGAAACACGGAATGTGTAAGATGTTAAAAAACTTGCTAGCAGGACACAGCTGTTCTGTATGGTTACCTGTTAGCAGAGCATGCTACTTGACTTCCTCCAGATTTTCTGGTAATAATTATAGCATAAAAGGCTGACCTAGCTTGTACAGTATATATTATCACTTCAAGATGGAGATACGGAGTTTTGTCTATCCCATTGTTTTCTTACTGTTCTTCCTTCATACATACACACAGCTAAGATCTTGTGGATTGTTCCATTTTTGGATGGAAAACGGGTGAACTTCCAAATACTCTATCATTACCCTAAAAAAAGTACACTGACACTGTATTGTATATTCATGGCACTGAAATGAAAAATTTGAAAGGTCTTTTATTATCAATAAAAGCAAAAATAATTTTTAATTTGAAAAGCAAAAAAAAAAAATACAAGTTTGATTAAATAAAACCATCTTAAAATCTTTCTTTTCTGACATTCACTAGTTTTAAAAGAAATAACTTGATTCCAGTGCTGCACTTATAGCCTGTCTCAGCCAAATGCTACAAGGTCTTAAGTGTTGAGCAAGCCTTTGAAGGTTTTAGTGGGTCTTTAGTAATGCCATAGTCCTTATGCTGGCACACAGCCCAGGATGAATTTTACTTTTGATGGCAACAGCTGTGTATCTATCAGGTTTCTAACTACGTGAGGAGTGCAGAGCAGGGTGCTGCAGTCCCCAGGCAGCTGCTCAAAGCAGGAGAAACAGAACTGCCGTGCTTGGATCAGAGCTACCAACTAACAGGCACCAGCTGGGGGTTTTGTCCTCTAGCATGTGACCCTTCTCATTCTGCTCCAAACCCTTCTGGGAGCTGGGCATTTCAGAAGGCAAATTTCTACCCTGTGGACAACCTCAGTTATAGGTGTCAGTCCTAGAAGCACAAACACTGCTTCTTTTTCTCTTCTTAGTAATCCTTCTGTTAGCAGCAATTTGCCATGTAAACATGGCAACTAATGGTTGCACTTACAAGTCTTGAAAATAGACAGATTATGAGAGAAAAACTTGGCAAATAAAAAATTATAAAAATTGAAATGCTTTGAATATTGCAAAATCAAGAAATGACATCTCTAAAGCAATAAACAAGCATTTAAATAATGTACTAAACTTTTATGCTTCACAGAAGATACATGACAACATGCTTTTATTACCATTATTATGGATGTTTATCTTAATATTTTTGAACATTCAGCTCTGTTCTTTGACAGGCTTTTCAAGAATGGAGAAAGAACAAAGCTGAGACTTTTCTGCTTCCTAGAGTTTAAACAGAAGAAATAGGAAACACGATGGGTTTCAGTGTTTCTTCTAATTTTTATTTTTACTGCCTAATATTGAATAATGTCTTCTTTGATTATTTTGTCTTGTGGACACTGAGTAGCCTAGTGACTGTTTAGTTAAAAATAAAGTAAAAAAAAATAAGTAAAATCAGCTCTTTTCGAAATTATCAAGATTTGGGCTTACTTACTGAAAGACTGCTGATCGGCACACCTTCAGGATTTTTCTCAGAGACTCATATTCCCTTCACACTGGCAATATAATCTACCACCAGCCCAGAGCTGTCAAGAAGGGGAGCCAGCAGCACTGCTCCATGTCCATTTCTCTCACTGCACCATAAGCAGAGTCTGCAGCACGTCCTATGTGTTGTTCTTAACACCTTGTGTCCATGTGCAGGTAAACCTGGGGGCCCCACACGTCTGGGACTGGGGGAGGTAGCTCTGCCTGGGAGGTAACTGGAGAGCACAGGGAAGGAAGTGGGACCTCGTTTTGCACCATGCAGCTGTAACTAGTCTGCCTGCAAAAGAGCACAAGTACTTTAATGTAGTAATCTCAGTTCAAATAAAAGTCAAACCTTTCTTGGCAATTGATTAAATAAAAAATAAATGGGTGAGAGTAGAGTATAAAGGGAGCAATTATACGTTAAGTTAGACATTTCAGTGGATTTAGGTGGTTTGTTTCCAACATACCTCTCCTTGTCTATTGATCGACATCCCCTGGGATCGAGATACCTTCCTGAAAATCTGCTCTATTTCCTTCTTCATCTGAAAAATAAAGACTTAGCTGTATTGCAGTGAATATATCTATATAAGGAACTTTTCTCTGCATTCCACTTCCTCACCCTTTATATCCTAGAATATATATATAAGAATATGTGGGTCTGTTGATCTTAAAGGTCTGTCTGAAACACAGGAAACAGGAAAGAAAGTGGAGCTCAGGAATGACTAAGTATATATCTGAGGTGCCTTAAAGCAGTGGGGAACTATTCTTATAAATTTATTTTCTGTCGTGTTTTATGGTTTCATCACTGGTACATTTGTACTGCCACAAAAATACTACTTGTGGCCAGTCCTCACTCTCATCCCCTTCATGGTTCTGTCATCCTCACAAAATGTCTTGGGCTCCATTTAACCCTTCCCACTTTTCCGAGCTCAGTTTTGATCTTCCACCAGTTCCCTTCTGCCATTCCCATTCTGTCAAGTCCCTTAGAGAAAGTTTGTCCCCCATGCTCTCCTTAGTCCTTGTCCTCTGTCTTCTCTTGTATGTAAAGGTTACCTGGTTTTCTACATGAATTTTTTTCCAATGAAGACCATGGCATACACAAAACCCCATGACTGAGGAAGATCATTGCACTTTTATGATTTCCAGCAGTAATATTTGTGACCTTGACATGTGACTTGTGACCAAGGCTTTTACTGTGGATATTACAAATACAGTATTTGATTCTTCTTCCAATTACATCTATTTTAATATAATTCCATTTGATTCAGTCAAGTTATTCTTAAATTAGCAATATAATTGAGAGGTTAATTGAACTAGGAGGTCAAAATTTGGATTTATGTCCCTCCAATCCTTTGCAATAAAAGATGGAATATTCCCAGGGAGAAGTTAAATAGAATAAATGTTACAGCTTGGCAATAGTTTTTTCTAAATACCTCCTTCTAAAACTTGATTGCAAGGCTCTTATCTGTATACATTTCTTTCACCTCTTAGTTTTGTCCTTTCTGTTAACATAAATTCTGGATATATTGTGAGAATTTTTAGGTGCTGAGTATATTAGTTCCATTGAGGACATTTTCTGTGGATGAATATAAGAGAAAGTGAACTGTGATCCATATAGTCAATCAAAACCTAATTAATTTATTTAGACTGCAGAAGGAAGTTCATCTGTCATTTTCACATGCATCTTGTTTCCTTCTCATAATTCTGCCCACATTAGTCTCACATAGAAACTGAAAGATAAAAATTCAAATCTCAAATAGCTTAAAATGGAAAAGTGGTTTCCGGAGCATGTGCAATAGAAGCAACTTTTTACTGGAAGTCCTTGGATTTGTATTTTCCAAGACAAAAACTTCATGCTGATTAACACAGATTTTTTCACATCTTGTTTTCTGCCTGTAATGTGTAATGAAATCAAATTTTTAAAAAATATATTACCTTTTGAATTCTATCATCTGGGCCAAATGTGATGTAAGTGCAAACAACAAAAATTGTATAAAACTTGTTAGAATCAATGGAGACTTCAATTCTGATAATTTACAGGAAAATACTGTAGTTTCTGCAATTTATAATATAAAAAGAATTACTCAGATAAGCATTTACTTACATTAAGCTTTTACTTACAATAAATATTACATAAGAAGCCTGATAGGCTCTTATTTGAAAGATTGCTTGATAGAAAAGGGGATGATGGTTCATAAAAACCCTTGATAAATAGTAAATAAATGTGCAGCTATTAAATGGAAAATATACTAATAGGTACATTACTGAGAGAGAATTTGAGGGGAGAAAAAAAAGGAAAATATAGTAGAGGCTGGAAAAGGAATAAAGAAGAGACAAAATGATGGAAATATTCTTGGAGGCAGGGAAGAGGAGGCTTAATATTAGACAGTCTGCTCCATTTCCAGCAAATTTGGTTAGTATTGTTTTGAGAAATAGGACTTTGTTCAAATAAAATTTCTGCTCAGATAACATAAAAGCATTTGAAGCAAAATAAAATCTGTTATTAAATGTCTGTTCCTTATGTATTGCAAAAACACAGTCTTATCCTACATTAATGTTCATTTTACTAACATGAAGACAACTGCCATAACTAATATTAACAAAGTAGTTCAGGAATAGGAAATCTGTGGTGACCTGGACGCATCTGTGTCCTCAGGTAAAAATGTGTTTGCATATGGACTAAGAAGTAAAACTAACTGGTGTCCTAGATGAATTTGGAATTAAATACTTCAAATGAAAATATAACGTATAAATCATTAAATAACTCATAGAGAAATAAAAATTCTTACTGAAAAACATAAATAACTTTTTTCTGTTAAGAGTCACCTTAAAAGTCTATTCCTAGAACTGCATTTTTTACATTATCAAACATTCTGGTTTCATGCAGATCTTAGAGCCTACTCTGCTCTAAGTTGTATTACAGCTCTCAGGTACACGTATTTTGTAGTGAGATACATCTATAAAGCAATGACCCATAGGTCATGAAAAATGTAGAACATTTTTTATATCTACAAAAGTTCTAATCTTCAAGTTATCTTTTACCAATATTGTAATGAGCATTAAAATACTTTTAATTTTTAATTTTAAAATAAAATAAACTTAATCTGGCTTTCAGGTAAAAACATCACAACCTTTAGATATTTTTTGCTTTCCAATATTTTGACATTTCTGTTTTGTGTTTTGGTGATGCTGCTTTTAACCAGAGCAATGGATATCCATTCCTTAGATGTTAAAAAATTAACCGTAAGAATTTCACATAATTTTTCAATAAGGACCAAATTACCAGGCAGTAACCTCACCTTTCAGGGCTTCTAAAACATAACTCTAAGGCTTCTCAACTTGAATTACATGATTCAGAGATAGCCAAGTGAATGTGATGGTAAATAGCCAGCCACTGCATTTGATTATGCTATCTCTTGAGGACCAACACACAGATATCTCATGCCACAGTTACTTAAAACTCTCCTCTACAAGATCCATTAGTGAGCACCACCTTAATTGTAATGTCCTCTGGTAGCTGAGCCAAAAAATAAAAAGAGGTTTATTTTGTCTAATTTTCCTTTTTTGATGTTTTTTGGTAGTGTCTTCTCTTAAGTAAGCCTTGCACATTGCTGTCAACAGGCTAGGATTTCCAGAGTCTGGAAATTCTTTGAGATACATTCCTACCCAATTCAATAATTTATTTTGTATATAATGAGGCTCTAATTTAAACAGGCCCATTAACAGACAGAAGAGCAACAACAGATATATTGTCTCATTAGTGCTACTGGGCCAATTACTAATTCACAAATATTGAAACTATCACTGATAGAGATAAATTAATTTCTCATAATTTAATAATGCTAATCACAGTAGCAGTGAAGACCTACTACTATTGGCAGTACAGCAATGTGAATTTTAGTACAGAGGTGTAATTTTTTTCTCTGTATTGCACAATATTATGTTGCCAAATACTTCTTTGGTTAATCTTCATTTTGTATTTCTTCTGCTATTTTATCTGCTCACAAATCTTTGGGTCAAACTCTTCCAGTAGACAACGCTATTCAGTTAAAGTTATGGGTTGTCTTGTAGTTGACTGCCAGAGATTTCAAGGTTTTATTTTGCCCTTTCTATATTCCCAAATGGCAAAATATTAATGTGAATTGCTGTCACTTAGTCGTTCATCAGCTTCTCTTAGTTCAATTTCCTTATTAAATAGAGAGGTTGCTTCATATGGGAAAATTGGGCCATAACAGTTTCTTATAAAAATATTTATTAAATTCTGATACATTTAAAACCTGAGACACAAATTGGTTTTCCAGTCATCCATATAAGGCTAACGAAAATTAACAAATTTTGAGAAGGCAAAAATCAGTGTCTTAATAACCTGCACTTCACTAGCTGATAAAATGCCTTATTTTGAACATAGTGGAAATGACCCTCGAAGTCCAAACTTCTACTAAGAAGTTTCATTAAAGTACATAAATTACAACAACTGTCAGAGATGGCATTAAGTATTCAATAAAAGTAGACTTAACACAATTAATAGCAATTAAAATTATACTTTTATGATGTCAGCCACCAGCACTGTAAAGACATAATTGCCTGTAAAGACTTCTCTAACCATATTTATCCTCTAAAACTGTCCAATTTATATGAAAAATGCCAAAAACATATCCCAAATGGGTACCATTATCTTCTTGGATTTTTAAAAGTGATCTGTCTTTATCCAGCCTGTGCACATTAAGCTAATTTACTTTAATTAGTTTTTTTCTCATTGTCTTAATAGGCACGTTGATAAGGTTTTATTGGGGAGGGGGGAACCTTGGTTGGTTCTTTTCTTTTCCTGACTACAGATGTTAAACTTTATTTGTTGAATATCTTCAAGAAACTACTACCTGGAATCCTGCACTTAGATTTTCCATGTTCATATTTTCTCTGATTGTTTGTCAGATATAAATTTACTGAATGGTAAAGTATTTAGGGATTTTTTTTAGAAATGTAAAGCAATTGTACTTTGGCTGATTAACTGATAATTAAATAAGACAGAATGACATCTTAAGCTATGCTGTAACAAGGAAGTTTGCTCTGGACATAACAAATTAATTACTTCCTTGAACAGTTACTTGTGTCTCTCACATCCAAGCAATAGAATATCTGTGAAATAATGCTAGAGTCTTCAAGCAATGTTAAGAACAAAATGCAAGGGTGTCATCCACAGGTAGTTGTCTGACTTCAGAATCTAGGCTCAGCTTTCTAATTTAAATACAAAGTTAAGTGCTTACACCTGATGTAATTGGGAGAACCTGTGTAACTGATAGCAAGAGGGAAACTCTTAATCTAGGTCTTTGGAATTACCTCTGGAAATATATAAATCACTCTGTTGACTGTTTAATTGAGTTTCTGGTGTGTCGTTGCTGATCTGCCTGCAGTCTGCATGCGTGAAGTTTAACAGAGACTCTTCCTCACTCTATTGTGTTCAGAAATATATTTTATTGATCTGATAAAGTTTGCAAAGGTATGTCCAGCATTTTAACAGCATTCTTGCAGGGCTATTCTTTTATTCTGTAAATTTTCTTATGCAAAATGTGAGAATCCAAACCCTTAGTGTGGTTTTAGCAGATTAGATTGTGATTTGCTCCTTGCTTTTCCAAATATATTTAAGGTTCAGTATAAATGTTTTGCAATACACAAAAACAAATTGATGTCTAATTTATGTTACTGGATGGATAGTTCAGTTTTAAACCAGCATCACCACACTAAACTATAAAGAGTGCTCAGAATAGGATTACATACACATTTATGGCAATGAAAATAACCCTGCATTACTTAAAAGTTGTACAAATACGGAAAGTTTTAAAGGTGTCTGACCTTCTTTAGATATTAAAACTTTGCTTTTGGCAGCAATTCCTCAGAAAAGCACTGAATTAAGTGGTGAATAAATAGTAAACACTGAAGAATCAATCCCTGAATCAGAGGATTTAATTGAAAATAAGGAACTTCAACTTCACTTTGGATACCATTAAAATAACTTGATCTCATTTCTCATTCTTAAGATTTACTTGAAGAATGCTGTAGAACATTACCTATTTTTAAAGTAATTTATGTGTTATGCATCAGGATATCAAGCTTATATATACAGTCCAAAATTATTTTACAATTGTGGAATGGAGTTACTTTCAAAGTGATTGTAAAGAATTCTAGGTAGTTAAAGTATTTGTAAGCAGCAAATCTAAAAGAGTTGAGTAATTTTTTTTATTATTCCTATTATAATAATGTATTGGTAACTTTGTATGACATCACGTTAACTAATTATTCATAGTTCATCCAGAATATTTTCTTTCTTCAAGTCTATACCTTCTGCTACAGGAAAGAAGTTGATTAGGTTTTGACTACTGAATTACAAACCTATCCCACATATGACTTTCCAGAATGTGTTTTTTGTGTTGCTATCCTGAGTTGAACTTTACTAGGAAAAATTGTCTCTTTCTTGGAAAAAAAAATTAATTATATTGAGAATACTCGGTTACTTGTTGACCAACATAACAAAACATAATTGTTGAATCAGAGATACATTTCATTTTCTTATATTAATAACAAAAATCAACAGAACTTCAACTGGTAATTTTCATGGCTGAAGTCCTTTCTTTCAAATAAGTTGAAACATTGTTAAACTGAAGGTGAAAAGAACTTATAAGTTAAATTAGAGTAAGTCAGGATAAAATCATCCTATGTATTGTGCATGAGTTTCTGTGTATGTGTGTGTAAATATGTTTTCATTACACTGTAAAAATCTGATGTTAAGCTGTGTAATACATGCACTTTTGAAATTCTGCATATAGAGTATTTTTCAACATAACTATTTTTTTGCGACAGTGGATAAGAAGAAAAAAAATTACTAAAATGACCCAAAAACCCTAAGTGTAAGAAAGACCGAGAGTTCAACTTGAAAAATTTAGTTGAAGTCTGAGGTAGTGCCAGGGTATTGTGAAAAAATGTACAATTCTTTCCTCTAGAAAATAAGATAAAGGCTTGAATTTATCTATTATTATGTATTACAATAAGCCAAAGAAATGTAGGTGTCTGGATTTTTTTGGATAAGTGTTTGAAACTTTATTAAGTATTTACTTTTAAAGCAATTTTGAAAGGAGACCTGTCTAACAGGAACATTCAATGTTGTTTATAACAAACTTCCTTGAAA
>VZTN01013051.1:157705-169721 GCA_013400515.1 Erpornis zantholeuca | reverse complement strand
TACAATTTTTTCAGCATTTTTAGTCATGAGTTGCAAACATTGTTGATGATGTTTGATTATTAACTGAGCAATTAATTCAAACAATGTGGGGATTGTCTACCTCATCCATTGATGAGGTAAAAAAATCCATTATAAAATATGCAATGGGTCAGGCCATTGGTCATTCCACTGGCCAGTGATACCTGTAGGATGAAGATCTGGAATGGTAACAAAAACAGTGGTATCAATGGAGGGATCTATTCTGTAAACTTGTCATGTGGAAACAGCCTGCTGGACCTCATCCAGTGCTCGCTGTGCCTCAGGAGTCAGGGTTCAAGGCGAATTTAAATCTGGGTCTCCTTTCAGGGTATCAAACAAAGGAGACAACTGTGATGTGGTCAGTCCCAGATAAGGGCGTAGCCAATTGATGATGCCTAACAATTTTTGATCGTCATTTAAAGTTTTAATAGTATTTTTAAATTGTATGTTTTGATGCTGTATTGTTTTTTCCAGGATTTTGACTCCCAAGTATTTCCAAGGAGCATGCTGTTGCACCTTTTCTGGAGCCACCTGCAATCCATATGAATGCAAGGCAGCAAGCAATTGAGGTTGTATCCTCAGCAATTCTTCCTGAGTCGGTGTTGCTACCAGTATATTATCCATATAATGATAGCAATATGAACCAGGAAATTGTTCACGAATTCCAGACAAAACTTGTGCTACATACCATTGACAAATGATGGGGCTGTTTTTCATGCCTTGTGGTAAGA
Organism: Erpornis zantholeuca; assembly: GCA_013400515.1. Lineage (NCBI taxonomy): Eukaryota > Metazoa > Chordata > Aves > Passeriformes > Timaliidae > Erpornis > Erpornis zantholeuca. Next base: position 168,972 of record VZTN01013051.1, on the reverse strand, counting down.
CCTTCCATTGATACCTCTTTACAGGTTCAGCATTGTTAACTGAAGGTACAGTGAAAGTGAATTTCGGTATGTCCTGAGGGTGTAAAGGAATTGTGAAAAAACAATATTTTAAATCAACAATTAAAATGTCCCACCCTGTAGGTATCATTGTAGGTGAGGGCATTCCAGCTTGCTGTGCCCCCATACTTTCTATCACTGCATTAATCTTTCTGAGGTGGTGTATCAACCTCCATTTCCCTGACCTTTTCTTAATTACAAAAACGGGTGTGTTCCAAGGGCTCATAGATGGCTCAATGTGCCCTTGTTGTAATTGTCCTTGAACCAGTTAATGAAGGGCAGCTAATTTCTCCTTTGATAGGGGCCACATGACTTGTTCTGTGAGCCACTGCAAAGGCAGTGTAGGGTATTTTGCACCCTTCTGCACAGTGACCCCTATTAAAAATCCTTCCCCATCCTCACCCCCCAGCTGCAAGCACATCCTCTCCCCATAGGTTCAGTGGGGCTGTGACAACATAAGGTCGAACTGTGGCTGTCTGTCCTTCCTCACTCTTGATTAGTACAGGTTGTGTGCTTAAGTAACTCTTTGTTGTCCCCCCCAATCCCACAACGGCTGGCCCCACAGGAGTCAGAGGCCATGCAGGAGGCCATGCAGAAAAAGAAACTATGGAGATGTCAGCACCTGTAACAATCAAACCTTGAAGTCGGATGTGCGATGGGCTGGCACCAGGCAGAGCGAGGGTACATGTTGTGTGTGCTCACTGACCAGAGATGGCCTTGGCACAGAAGATCTGAGGGGTTCCAGTGGATTCAAAGGCTCCGTCTCCATGGATCCATTGTTCTGTCCTGGGAACACTTAAAAGGCACAGGTTGAGCAATACGAGTTTCTTCTGGAATGGTAACTGGAGGTGAAGGAGTAGACACCAAAGCACAAATTTGTCCTGTAAAATCAGCATCAGTAATTCCAGGATGCACAAAGATTCCTTTAAGAGTGATATTTGATCTGCCCACAGGCAGTGCACTCAGTCCCTGGCCTGAAGACCCACAACCATTCAAAGGAATCTGGTGTACTTGACAAGAGTTCATTGGCAGCGTGCCCTGGGGAAGTGTTTGTGCCGGAGCACCCTTCCCCTTTGCAGTGCTCTTCTTCCCATTTCCCGAGTTTCCCAAAATTTGACCATTAGCATGATATTTGTATTTACATTGCTTAGCATAACGTCCTGGTTTGCCACACCTGCTACACAGAATTGCTCTGGGGGCTGCCTTCTTCTCGTTCTCCACTCTGGAGGATGGAGTTTTTGAGGGCACTGAGATTTTATGTGTCCTGGCTGCCCACAGCTATAGCAGTGAGATGCCACTTCGATAGCTGCAGCAACAGCCGTAGCAACAGACTCTGCTAACAGAGCCATTTGATGTGATGCAGTGCCTATTTTTGCACATGCATCAATCATATCACTCAATGAGGGTTTTTTCATAGGTAGCAAATCAATAGCTTTCCTGCATTCCTCATTCACATTGTCCCGTGCCAATGGCACAAGTAGAGTTTCTCTTACACTTGCATCCACAATCTGTTTCCCCTTCGCCTCCTGGAGGCGATCCAGAAAGGCCATAAAGGTTTCGTCAGGGTTCTGTTTAATAGTGGTGTAACTTTTTTCGGGAGCTGACAAGTTTGCCACCTTAATCAGCACTTGCAAAGCATGGTAACAAGACTGCTCCAGGATCAGAGGGTGCAACCCAGCCTGCAGCTGGGGCTCCTCTATTGGGTGCTCTCCCAATAACTGAGGTAGACCTGCACCGAATCGAGGATCATTTAAAGGCAATTGCATATTATTCAAAGCAGCCTCCTCACAGGAACTCCTCCATTCATTCTCAAACACCATGTACTGAACTGGCGTACAGAGCAATTTAGCGATCTGCTTTAAATCAAAAGGAGTCAATTCCTCACTTGTTATAAATTTCAGCATCTTTGTCACAGCAGGGGACCCCAAACCATGCTGAACCTGCCAATTAAATGGCACATGTTGCTCAGGCCCCAGACCTCTCCCTCTAATGACCAGAAAAGAAGAGGCTACAGGCTCTTGTGAACATGACACCCCTGAGTCTGGCAATTGTCGGATAGCAGCAAGCCGCTCTGCAGCTTCACAATCTCCCTCAGCCAAGGCTTTAAGCCTCATTTCTCTCCAAAAAGCTGCAGGGTCTCGCATGCCTGAAGCTACAGGGTCGGGTTGCAGAGCTAGAGTATCCTTAGAAGGCAGGCTATCACCCCGAGTCACCGGTACAATTTGCCTCGCGCCTTGCGCAGACAGATTGGCAGTGGGAGGCGGCAGGGGTGCTGAGGGTACAGCTTCATTCCCACCCTCTCTGTCACTGTCACTCCCCACGGCTGGTGGTGAAGGTAGATCAAAGGAACTCTCAGGGACAGGAGGAGGGGAAGCAGAGCGAGAAGCAGGGCTGGAAAGGGGAGGAAGCGAAGCCCTCCGTGGCTTGGGTATCGGAAGCAATACATTTTTTACCGCCCCCGCCCATGCTCCATCCACCCCCCCTGCTGCAGTGTCCTCGGTCCTGCCAGCATTATCTGTCTCTGCTCTCTCTGCTGTGCCAGCTGCTGCAGTGTCTTGGGTTTTTTCAGTTCTTTCAAAGCGTCTAAAACTAACCTCCAAGTTGTCATAAGTTCCATTGCAGTATCATTTCCAAGAGAAGCAAGGTCAAATATTTGCTGTCCCACTGCTTCCCATGTCCGTATGCTAAAAGCATTGGTGCTTGCAACTTCAAATCCTTGATTTTTGCACCACAGTAAAAGTTTTTGCAATGTTAATTTATCATAATTTATGGCATGTCATTCTAACATCGACTCCAATATATTAAATACTGATTTTTCCTCTTGGGATGGATTTGCTCCCATAGTTTGTTCCCAGAGGCCTACCTTAAAAGAATTGTGGACCAGTCCTCGGGCTCTCCTCGCTACTCTTGTTTTCCTCTGGGCTCTGTCTCCCCTGCTTCCCACGCAGGCTTCCTGCTCTCCAGGCAGGCTCTTTGGATCACAGTAGCTCCAGGGATCTCATCAGCCCCTCAATCACGTCAGGGGGGTCACCATTCGTGGCAGTAGAGATGGACACACATATGGCAATCCAAAGCTGCAAAAGATTTTTATTATTCTCTGCTATTATTCTTATACCTCTTCACAGCTACTGTGACATATGATTGGCTATGTAGCAAAAACATTGACAGGGCTGTCTGCAAAACAATGACCATTCCAACAGCAATACAAAAAGCTATACAAGCAATTAGCTACATATTATATCCAAGTCCCTTCCTGTACAATCCTGATATTCCATAACAAGAATATCTTCTCCTTGTGTCCAGAACATCTCCTTTCATTGATGATCTTTCTAGCTATCTGTGTCTTTCCCAGTGACTGCAGTTTCCCATGGGTAGATTTTGACTGCTTTTAAGTCCATTTCTGTGAGACTGAGGCCTTCAGAGCAGCTGTCAGCCTCAGCAAATCCCACAGAAAATCCTTCAGCTACATCTGGGCTTCCCCTTGGTTATCTCCCAGCACACTTCACAATCTTTATATAGCAAGACTACCCAGAATGCGAATCTTGAACCAAAACAGGATTGACTCCACTGAAATTACCAGATGCCATGGCTAAAACTGCCAAATAAAAGCACATTTTTTTACACAACTGTTAGTTAAAAAACAGAGCTGATTTACTCTGCCCAAAGGATGCTGTGAGAGCAGAAAGTGCAGCTGTCTTCTAACAGACAAGTCCCTGGAAGGTTGCATCTTTAGATGCTTGCTGTGGTGCTTTGGGTAGAATCTCCAGCTCAAGATCTTCATGTTGCTAAGGTCAGAACAGTAAGGATGCTCTAGAGAAGAGTAGTTAATTTTGCCATTATTTTTCCTCCATGAATTCATTGCAAACCAAGGAGCAGATATTGTTAAAACAGAACATGCCCCTTGTTCAATAATAAATGTTCCACACACCTCCAATCCTTAGGGATGAACTAAAAGGCTAATTAATTCCAAGCAGCAGAAGTGTGACTGTGTCCACAGAATTAATGAATTATCTTTATCATTCAGTGATAAGAGCTCAGTTCAACAGCAGGAACTTNCTCTGCAGCTTCACAATCTCCCTCAGCCAAGGCTTTAAGCCTCATTTCTCTCCAAAAAGCTGCAGGGTCTCGCATGCCTGAAGCTACAGGGTCGGGTTGCAGAGCTAGAGTATCCTTAGAAGGCAGGCTATCACCCTGAGTCACCGGTACAAATTGCCTCGCGCCTTGCGCAGACAGATTGGCAGTGGGAGGCGGCAGGGGTGCTGAGGGTACAGCTTCATTCCCACCCTCTCTGTCACTGTCACTCCCCACGGCTGGTGGTGAAGGTAGATCAAAGGAACTCTCAGGGACAGGAGGAGGGGAAGCAGAGCGAGAAGCAGCGTTGGAAGGGGGAGGAAGCGAAGCTCTCCGTGGCTTGGGTATCGGAAGCAATACATTTCTTACTGCCCCCGCCCATGCTCCATCCACCCCCCCTGCTGCAATGTCCTTGGTCCTGCCAGCATTATCTGTGTCTGCTCTCTCTGCTGTGCCAGCTGCTGCAGTGTCTTGGGTTTTTTCAGTTCTTTCAAAGCGTCTAAAACTAACCTCCAAGTTGTCATAAGTTCCATTGCAGTATCATTTCCAAGAGAAGCAAGGTCAAATATTTGCAGTCCCACTGCTTCCCATGTCCGTATGCTAAAAGCATTGGTGCTTGCAACTTCAAATCCTTGATTTTTGCACCACAGTAAAAGTTTTTGCAATGTTAATTTATCATAATTTATGGCATGTCATTCTAACATCGACTCCAATATATTAAATACTGATTTTTCCTCTTGGGATGGATTTGCTCCCATAGTTTGTTCCCAGAGGCCTACCTTAAAAGAATTGTGGACCAGTCCTCGGGCTCTCCTCGCTACTCTTGTTTTCCTCTGGGCTCTGTCTCCCCTGCTTCCCACGCAGGCTTCCTGCTCTCCAGGCAGGCTCTTTGGATCACAGTAGCTCCAGGGATCTCATCAGCCCCTCAATCACGTCAGGGGGGTCACCATTCGTGGCAGTAGAGATGGACACACATATGGCAATCCAAAGCTGCAAAAGATTTTTATTATTCTCTGCTATTATTCTTATACCTCTTCACAGCTACTGTGACATATGATTGGCTATGTAGCAAAAACATTGACAGGGCTGTCTGCAAAACAATGACCATTCCAACAGCAATACAAAAAGCTATACAAGCAATTAGCTACATATTATATCCAAGTCCCTTCCTGTACAATCCTGATATTCCATAACAAGAATATCTTCTCCTTGTGTCCAGAACATCTCCTTTCATTGATGATCTTTCTAGCTATCTGTGTCTTTCCCAGTGACTGCAGTTTCCCATGGGTAGATTTTGACTGCTTTTAAGTCCATTTCTGTGAGACTGAGGCCTTCAGAGCAGCTGTCAGCCTCAGCAAATCCCACAGAAAATCCTTCAGCTACATCTGGGCTTCCCCTTGGTTATCTCCCAGCACACTTCACAATCTTTATATAGCAAGACTACCCAGAATGCGAATCTTGAACCAAAACAGGATTGACTCCACTGAAATTACCAGATGCCATGGCTAAAACTGCCAAATAAAAGCACATTTTTTTACACAACTGTTAGTTAAAAAACAGAGCTGATTTACTCTGCCCAAAGGATGCTGTGAGAGCAGAAAGTGCAGCTGTCTTCTAACAGACAAGTCCCTGGAAGGTTGCATCTTTAGATGCTTGCTGTGGTGCTTTGGGTAGAATCTCCAGCTCAAGATCTTCATGTTGCTAAGGTCAGAACAGTAAGGATGCTCTAGAGAAGAGTAGTTAATTTTGCCATTATTTTTCCTCCATGAATTCATTGCAAACCAAGGAGCAGATATTGTTAAAACAGAACATGCCCCTTGTTCAATAATAAATGTTCCACACACCTCCAATCCTTAGGGATGAACTAAAAGGCTAATTAATTCCAAGCAGCAGAAGTGTGACTGTGTCCACAGAATTAATGAATTATCTTTATCATTCAGTGATACGGGTTCAGTTCAACAGCAAGAACTTTCCTAAAGAACCATGCCATGGAGAGACATTCTTCAAAATCCAAGGCAACTCCGGATGACCATTTTTAGAAGGAATTTACCTGTTCACTACATTGTCTGTCCACCACCACCATCCCCTTCTGAGACACAGAAATGTCTGCAATTTTTTTTGCTGTGTTTATAGGAAAAGTTTTGTCCTTTCCCAATCTTCTTTGAAACAAACTGTTAAGTCTGTGTAACTATTCTGTGGAACTTTTAACAGATTTTTAACACTGAAGGGTTCCCATCCATCACTGCTTGGTACTATTAGTGAAAAAGGCTGCATATTTTTCATTGTATCTTTGAATACATTTATAATCTGTGTAAAAATATACATATGGTTAAGTTTTGAAGTAGATGCTTATTGTTGTCAAAAATTCCAAAAAGACCATGAACAAGCACAAGTAAGCAGTTTGACTCTTTTTACTCGAAGTCACTGCCTTAGTATTTACTCTGTAATTTCAACCAGTGATTGGAAGAAAAAACTGGAAGAAAACTGAATTTAACCATGCTACCCCTTTGCTACAACATTTAACTGTCCCTCAGGGCATAGTTGATTGCTTTTTATAGGGAGTAAACAATAAAATTGCTGCATCATTACACAGTAAAGGAAAAGCAGGACAAGAACTGCAACACTGATAAAGGACTGTTCTGTCCTTGAGTGACCACAATGCTCAGTGCTATTTCTGGGATGACACTTTTGGTTTTTTCTTCACGAATTCGGTGATAGTTTTTCTCAACCCAGAAATGTGATCGCAGAAATCTGCAAGTGTAAAACTGTGGTGGAAGAAGAGATTATTAAATTTTAAAAAAACCCCTCAGATACATGTATTTGTCAGAGTAAAATGGTATTGCAGGGATAGCATAAAAACCTGAAAATCTCATTAAGTCAGAAATTTACCTGACACTAACATTTTGGTGACTCTTACCCTCTGAGTGTTTTGTCTGTCCTTTACCTTCAAAATCAAAACTTATTGTTTAAAATGCATGCACATATACCACAAATGTGTGTGATAGACACACAGAGCACACAAGCAGCATCATCTGTCTATAAGTTAACAGTCTTCTTGATATTCCAAGCAAGTTACAAATCATTCTTTGTTACTAAAAATGACTGCTCTACCAATCACCTATTTGATAGCTTGAAGAATGTATAGAAAGCCGTGCTTTTATAATGCTGTTTGCAGAGCAAAGCATGCCTTCACTATGCTTCTTTTACAGAAAAACCTTTTTTCTAATGCTGCTTTTAATTGAATGTCATGTCCTAAGAGAAATGAGACACATCATAAAATGAAGATGTCATATTTGTCTCTGTCAAAAGAAAAAACCCTGCATTTTCACAGTTTCGGGATTTTAATTTAAAAATGCACTTGTCAGAAAAAGGTTTTTAAAAGCAAGTGAAATCCTTCTGCTGGGTTTCATGCTTGACAAGAGAATTCAAGATTTAAATTTAGTACATGTGATATTTCAGTCACAAACAGACTTTTGCAGCTTTGCTTCAGTATTTTCTATAAAAGTTTGCTGTTGGAGCCAGACAAAGCCTATTAACATATTTGCTGAAATATTTGCTACCTTCTAACTTTTACTAGAAATAAGTTTTGTAGCACATTTTATAATAAATTTTCTTAATTTTGGACACGGTATCTGAACAAAGCTGAAAAAAATAAAAGACAAAAAGGGAGCTATCAATCCACTAAATCAAGTCGGTCCTAGACTTGGAAATGAGTAATTTTAATACCATCATCATTGGCAGGGAGGACATAACCATTTTCAAAAACTGCAGAAGGTGGAAGGAGCCTTAGAAGATTGTAGGATTTGTTCTTCACCTAGAAGCACATTAACCAATAATTAAAAAAAGATCTTATTTTCTCAAAAGCACTCTCACTAAGTAGGGAAGCAGTGGAAGTGTATCTTGAAGAACTCCAGCTATTGGTAATAACTTTGCTCTGTTACCCTGCATAATATTATTTCCCATATTTCATGTATTTATTTTCTATTTAGGTGATACCAAATGCCATAAAGGCACAATAAATTAGAGGGAGGTCTTGCAACTCTTTACACAAACACAAACCTTGACACCCTTTTGCCCAACACAGCACTGACCCTCCCTGACATATTGATTACTCGAGGGGAGCCGAAATCCAGATGGTTTCTCGGGATATAATTAGGAAGGAATGAACCCCCAAGACACAAGAGACTGTAATCAGCATCTATCACAGCCTGAAAGGGAGGCTGAGGAGGAAGCTAGGAGAGCTGTCTCTGGAGCTCCATGATATAACCTTAAAATGTCATGACATTAAATTCAGATCTGGTAAAAAGCTTTTGATAACGTGCGAGTCTGAACTTAGGAAATCAAAACAATAAACCCAGTGTGTTTGGTTGCCTGAGTTGTTCTCATGTGACTGTGACCTTTCCTTCACTGCAATTATTAATCACAGTGAGGGGAAGCTCAGGAAACAGGAAAATATCAGTAATTTTCATGTAGATCCAATACCTGCCATCCGGTTATTTCGCACAGAGCTCAGCAGGTAACCTGTCAAATTTGGGGCACAGTTTACAAGACAGTCTTCCCAAAAGTGCTAAAATCATCCTCTCCTGGAGGAGGAATGCTATTTCCAAAGCCAGAGCATATCAGCAAGCAGCCCCCTGCCAGATGGCTGCGAGCACAAAAGGAGGGACCAAGGCATGGGTGGTGTGGCATTGATGCCTTAAATGGCTCCCTAGAAACAGAGACTAGACAGGAATAAAGGAATAAAGGAGGTGTTTATTTGAAAGGCCTTCAGAGGTACACTCTGGGCTCCAGAGGCTCCTGCCTCAGTGGATCCCAAAATGGACAACAGGTCACAAGTTCTTCCCACTTTTATATCAGCATCAATTCACCAACCAGAACCCAGCCAAGGATGGAATTTCCCCAAGCTTGCCCCCCTCTCCCCAAGATGAAGGTTTACAGTTCTTGGGCTTAGGACAGTCTGGGTGTCCTTGCAGAGCAAGCTGGAGAGGCTTTGTTCTGTCTGTGTGAGCATGAGAGAACAGCACTTAACAAGCTACAGGAAACTTCAGAGTTACACTAGCAGTGCAGGATTTGAAAAATATAAAAATTAAAACCTAAGGCATCAGCATCAGAAGCTCTGTGATCCTCTTTGCTACTGGATGGTCCAGGTTTGGAGCAAGCCTTCTGTCCAGTGTATTCTCAGGTGCTGCCAGAGCTGCCAGAGATCACTGGCCACTGCAGAGGCTTGAGAAAACTCCCTTTTCTGCCATTCTCCAGCACCACTAAGGCACCTGCAGTCACAGTGGATCCTGTAACCTGAATATAGAAAGGTTTTGTTCTGTCCCATTTAGCCATGTTGTTATAAAGCACTCTACATACAATTCAGAATGTGCAAATATTATTTAGAAGAACCAGCTGTAAAGTCTATTTTTTCTGATTACCTAATTTCAGCATTCTTGACAGAAGTATTTCCCATCTTCTTGTGGGCTACAGCTGTCAAATGGCAAAGAAAAACAACCCTTGGAGGTGGAAAAGGTTATATCACACAATTAGCACTGCTAATTTGGGCCTGTGCATAGAATCTATAGAAAAAAAATCCCAAACAAACCAAACCAGAATAAAGTAAAGACTATTAATGTTTGCATTTGAGTTGTTAATTATAGTTAGACAGTGTTTCCTCTTCACAGACATCTTCAGTGAGCTGCAGCAGATTTCTGTCAAGTCACCATAGACACACAACTGCACGGCCAAAGAGTCATCCTGCAAACGGGCAAGGTGTGAATCAAGGTTTCTTTGCATCCTTTAATAGCAGTTGGTTTTTTTTCCTCCACAGGCTTCACTTCAACAATTTGTTTTTCAAAAATGAAGCACAAGAATTGCTAATTCTGAAACACAACTCTCACCTCCCTGCTGGCTTTCCCCTCTTGAACATCATAACAAAAGATCATCATCAGATAAAGTCGTGGCAGATGTGCACATTTCTCATGGTCAGGCATTTCAAGGCTTTCTTTCTACTGCATAAGCTACAAGCTCAGAATTTTGCAACATTTCTAGAGGTCTCCTTGAATACAGAAGTAAGCTGGAAAGGACTGCCTGGTGCTGAAGTTTCCAAGTGATAATACAAGAGGAGCTTCTTATTCTCGTATCAGTCCTTTAGAGCAGCCTGGATGGCTGGAACAAGCAAAAGATTGAAGCTCCTGACCTCATCCAAGGCTGGGAAATTCCCCTGTGATGGAAATAGTACAGACAGAAACCTTTTCCCTGAGTTTTGTTTCTAGAAGTTTTGGCAAAGGTGATCTGCTGGGGCAGATCAGGATTATCTGGATCGTGACTACAAATCCTGGAATTTTAGGGCTCCAAAAGATACAGCCCACTTTGGGGAGGTTGATAATTAAATTATTAGGGGCCATAATGAAAATAAGCTCTCAAGTCTGACCAAGTAACACTGAGATCCAGGAGGAAAACAAAGTAAAACCTTACAGGCAGTCTCAGAACTCCTCACAGAAAGCAGAAATATTTCTACATCCATTTTGTGTAAGAAAGAAGCTGTTCAGATGCCAAGGTACTTGCACTGCCTTCATCTATGCCTAAAAATGTACAACATGACAAACACCTGCAGCTTTCTGAAGATGAAATATTGATTCCACTCTAATAAATAAAAGAAATGCAGTTGATCTTTCATAGTGCAATAGGCTAATTTATTAGATTGACTTTTTGTTTGGAAGGGCAACCTCCAACATCATCTCATGTGATAGTTGAAAATAGATTTGAATTGATCAATCTGTGAAATTTTTACAGCTAATCCAGTTAACAAGTCAACATTAGGATATGCAGGACTCAAACACTGAACAGCTCCCTCGGGAAATTGGGCTCATTCCATTACAGGCGTACCTCAAGCAGAATCTCTACATTGCAACAANNNTATATATATATATATATACACACAAACAGGCACCAACACCCCTGCTGATTCACTCTTGGAAAGTCCTTGCAGATTCTCCCCAGAAGGTCACTTCCAGGATCCCTCAGGATGTCATACACTGCTCATTCTTCTTCCATTCACTCTTCTCCTAATCACTAGGAACCTACTTTCCCAATCACAGCCATCACAGGCTGTGGAATTGATTTATATTTATCTAGAAATGCATGGGCAACCTAAC
>VZTN01013051.1:144655-157630 GCA_013400515.1 Erpornis zantholeuca | reverse complement strand
TTAGTTTTTAGTGTAAAATTCAAATAAACACTTTATTTACTTTTAAAACTCTGTCCTAAAACTGTAATTCTGCATAGACCAGGAATTTGGTTTTGTTTTCTGCAGTCTATAAGCAGCGAACATCCCTAAACTTGATCTGCAAAGCAAGCTCAGCACCTGATTTAAAAAAACAACTCTAGTATGTAAAAGTACCAAAGATTTTTCTTAAAATCAACCAATTTGTGGTCTTCCCTCCACCTGTGAGGCCAAAGCAATATTATACAAACAGAAGTTTGAAAACAAATTGCCAAAACTAATTAAGGTGGCATTGAAGGAACATCCAACACAAGCTTTTCCTTTTATTTTATTGAAATCAGTGTCTTGAAACAATTCTGCAATTAATCAGGTAAGAACATATACAGCTCCCTTCCAGTTCTGTTTTGGGGGAAAAAACCAAACCCCAACGAACCAACAGAAAAAAAAAATTAAAAAAAATCAAATGCTTTGCATCTTTTTAACTCAGATCATGGATATGACAACCTCATATCTGCATCCAAATCACTAAGTTGATTTCCCAAAAAATACTGCTAATAACAAACAGAAATGGCTTCATTTTAAAGAGCAAGAGGTGAAGCAAACCAACTATTTCAACACACAGGTCTCAAACAACATATAAATGCCTTAAGCTTTCAGCCTTACACTGTAGTCTGGAGTCTTCTCTGCACCTACATTGTCAGGAAAAAAATCCTGATATATATTTTTCTGGAAAAAAAACCCCAGCAACCCCAAACCTCTCCAAAAACACCTAAAACTTTCTCTTCTTTAGGAAAAAAAAGAGTGAACAAAAAAAAGGCATCAGAGAAAAAAATTCTAGTTTTTAATCATGGCTTTGATCCTGCTCCTAATACACAGCCTTTCCTTTGTCAATAAGTGTTAATATACTCTAATGTCAGAAATTTAAGCACAAATATATTGATGCTGATAGTAAGCTGTGTCTATGCAAACATAATAATTTAATAAAGTGAAGATAAACCAAATTTTTATATTAACATACATTGGATTCTACTGAGAAGGTACTAAAATCTGAAATTGTTAATGGTTGTTTGCTAACCCCAGTATGTGCTTTCAAAGAAGCACAGCTAAGAATGTAATGAGTTATTGATTTCATATGGACACAGGTTCCAAAATTTGATTGTAAAACTCTATTAACTTCTCTACCTGGGCTGGCTGACTACAGACAGCAGTAATTGCTCTCCTTGCAGTACTGCATGTACCAATTTCTAAGATCAAAGAAAATGTGTGCAGTTAATTATTCATTGATATTTCAAAACCACCTAAAACTGCAAAGCAACACATTATGTTTTACTCAGATTTCATTAAAAAGTCTTCATAAAGAGGCAAAAATTTCAAATATTGCAAATATAGGTCATATTTGAAAAGGTGTACTGTTATTCTTAGAGAACTCATTCTCTCTACAATGTAGTAAGCTATTGCATTAGAAAGTTACAATAAACCCTTGAATAATTTTCTTTTGGTAAATTTGAAGTCTGCAATGAGGAGAAGAATAACATCTAATTTCACAGAATATGCTGAGTTGGAAGGGACCCTCAAGGACCCTCACCTCCAACTCCTGGCCCTGCACAGGACAGCCCAAGGGTCACACCACATGCCTGAGAGTGTTGTCCATATAACTCTCATCCCTCAGAATATCACCCACAGCAAAAATAAAGATTGAGCAGTGTTTAAATCATTATGTACCTTTGCTATGAAATGAGCAAAAGAATGCAATGTAAAACCCAAACATGGAGGGATTGCTGAAAGTAAGCACAGAAGGAGAAATCCCAGGCAATGACAGGGAAAGTGAGGCATTCTGAAAGATAGATTTGTGGAACAGGGTGGGAATTTGTGATGATAATGGAAGTGGAAAATGGAATGCAGTGCTTTTATCGCTTGCAGTTCCTCACTCTTCCTGAGATTTCTCCTTGAATGATCACAGAGCAGGGATCATAGGCCACCCTCTCTCGTGGAATGCACAGGGATACAAACAGGGCACCTGCAGTGTCATTTTAATCTTAACACATGCAGAACCACAAACATATCAGTTATTCTGAGATCACATGAGGAGGAGAAGAACAAGAAATGTAGACTTAGGAGCTTCAAAAAATAAATGTACTGTCCACAATTGCCTTGAGTGATGTGCTTTTGCATGGTGGATGATTCCAAAAGGAAGCCTTTAGACAATTGTGCTCAGCAGCTTGTTCTGGAATCCTTCACAGAAATAAGGGAGGAGCCACTCTGTGGGGATCTGTGTCTGTGCTGGATGGCTCAGAAATGATGTGGTATTTAAAGAAGCCACTTAGACACAGATGGGTAGATTGAAAAACACAGACATGGGATGATAGGTCAGGACTCTAACTGAAAGGATCTGGAATGACTTTGTCTTATTTCTCATGTACTAAAGAGAAAAGGAAGTGAAGCACCCTGTTCCCATCACAGAGAATCCCAACAAAAAGTCTTGACAGAGCAGACACTTTGCATCTTCACTTTCTGAATTTGATACTGGCTATCACACAAACCTCTTTGAGACACAGCCTTTCACAGCATGCAATTCAGAATGCAAAGCACACATGAAAAATATCTAAAGACACCCCTGTCAAGAAGCAGCATTTGATTTCAAAGTAGCACTGAATTTTAAATATGAAATACAATCACATAACATATTCTCACTTATCTCCATCAGTGTTTGTCTTACCAGCTATGAATCTACTTAGCTGAATGAGTTGTGAAATACTTTCTTCAACTTTATTATTCACAGGCAAATGGAAGTCTGTCAAAACACAGAAGGCAGTCCTCTGATAATTAAAGCTTTCAACTTTGATCATGTGGATATGCTCTTCAGTAGCCATTCCTACAACTCACTGTAGAGCATTTGCATACTTAGAACATCCTTGAAATCTTCTGAAGTCCCTTCCTTTTGTAGTGTTGATTTTGATGCTTGCAATTATTTGCCATGCTGAGATAATAATATAAACTCTCTGCTGAAGGGTTCTGCTTCAACTGCATTCAACTAGGAAGAGACAGAGGAGCCATCTGCAGATTTAACATTGCAAGAGAAATAGCTCCAAGTTCCACTCTGTACATTAAAAATGTCTAGCTCTTAACTGCAGCCAATTGCCTCCTAAGAATTGTTAGGACTTTGTTAGGGTAAGGACCACGTTAACATATTCTACATGCAATTGCAGGGCTCTTGAAAGGTGAACAGTCATGTGTAAGATGAGAGAGAATAAGCAACAGTTTCTAGTAATTACTTAAACACACTTAAAACTACTTCAGCTTTGAGAAGCAGAGTTGTCAGAGAGGCAAAGTGCTGTATAGAGCACAAAAATGTGTTTTATTACTTTTTTTCCCACTTCTTATTCTGTGCAATCATTTTGAACTATTTCAAAGCCTGCCTGAAAATTCTTGGTTTATGGTATCAATATTTTCTGTATTGCTTCCCTCTTGGAGTCTCCCTCGATGTTTTGTTATTATAGTGTTAACTTTTCAGGACTGATATTGCTTCACTTTCTACAGCAGCACACAGGCCTCTGGGACTTAAATATAAACTCTCTGAAACTAACTTCTACACTTCAAGCATCACCACCACTTGAGATGCACTTCCTACTCTTGTGACAATGCGATGTTTTGGTATAATAACTCTGTTCCTACAAGTAGTTCCCAGTCTGGACATGGGTTTAGGCCCTGTTTTCACCTTTCTTCCTTACAAGTTCCATAGTGAAGAACTGTGACATGGGTTCCTGTAGAGTTCCTCAAGCCAGATGGAGAAGGTTCACACAGCAAAAACTTCAGCCTGGCCTCTTGGGGAATTTTGTAAAGGAACTGCAGTTACTCTGCAATAAGTATCTTTTCTCTGACATAATTTCCTGTTCTCTTTTTGTGCATCTTCTCCATATGAAATGAACGTTGGGTCTGGAGCAAGCTTCAGGGTAGTGGCTGTACTTTGAATGTTGCTGAACCTCCAGCAAACCATGTGTAAATCAGGTCTTCTTCCTTCCCTCATCTCTTCACCATAAAATAAGGGTGGTTGGCACGGGCTGCACAAAGGTCTGTTGCTGAAGCTGCATCACAAGATCACTGTGTTTACACAAGGGATTCAAAATTATTTAAATATTTCACTGTAGGTGGAATGAGTTAAAGAAAAAAAAACAGTCAAGAAAGTCATAGTAAGCAGGGATAGCACATAACAAATTCACACATCTTAAAAAACCACCCCTAGGAGCAAATCACAACTTCAAAATTCAAAATAACCGAGACTGTCACACTCGAGACTGAGGACCTTCTAAACGAGAGCAAGGATGATGATGGAAGTGGAGGAGGCAGAGCAGCTGAATGGCTGCTCCTGAAATGCTATACCCAAAAAAGAAGTGACACAGGAAAATCCATGCCATTCATCAGCCTCAGTGACCAAATCGACTTCACTGAAGTTGTTACAAGAATGGTGATATAATGGAGCAGAAAACGGAGAAGGAGAAAACTTGTAAAAACCCTGAATATCTTCCCTGATCTGCTTCTCGTTAGAGAGGTAAAAGACTTGCCTCTAGTAAGGCTGCAGCTGGCGTTATTTTTATTTTAGACTAAGTAGAAATACCCAGAGGTCTTAAACTCTGTTTAAAAGCACACAACATTCCTATGAATTTCAAAATAGAGGAACTTTGGTTATATCATCTTTGCTGGCTTTTCAGAAAAATGGTGTCAGAAAGATCCGAACAACAGAAATGCCAGAAGATCTTAGTTTTCAAATGCAGGGTTTCCTCCACTACTATTTTTGACAGAAATTAACTTTCTCTGCAACAATAAACCTTCATTTCACCTTTAATCTTATTTCAATATTATGGAAAATTTTAAAGACAAAACTTAGGAGAATCCCAATTGATAAAATCATATCCTCTTTGGAAGAAAATATTTTGGTGTTTCTCTTTGTACTGATTATTTTCTTATTAGCAGGTGCTAATTTTTTCTTATTAGCAGGAGGTGTCATTTTTTTCCTAAAGAACTCCTTTGACTCTGTAATTTTTTACTTTTACTTGTAGGATTTTGTTCCATTTGTCAAGATCTTTCTGAAATTTCAAAGCAGCTGTCTTCTACTTCTGAAAAAGCGGTCTTGTCAGAGTAATGTGACTTTGCCTGATTAACTTCCCATTAACAGATGACCTGGTCAACCAGATCAGAATTGAGAATAACATCCCTCACTTAAAGATTTTTTCCTCAGGTGTTCTGATAGTAGTTTTACAAGCAGGCAGACTGCTATGAAACAGTTTAATAGAAATACACTTTTCTTGTGTTTATTCACCCGAATTCTGTTCTTTCGAGATCAATCCCTCTTGGTTTACAAGGGAGGAAGAAAAATGGTCAGCAAAACAGAGTTTAGCACTGATTCCATAAAAGAGAGCAAATGTTGATGCCCACGAGTAAGTCCTGAGATGGAGCAGAATGGGGCTGATTGTGGCACTGCAGGGGCACAGTGATCAGCTATGGGCTGTGTGTGACCAGCTATGGGCTGTGTGTGACCAGCTATGGGCTGTGTATGGCTACCTATGGGCTGTGTGTGACCAGCTATGGGCTGTGTATGGCTAGCTATGGGCTGTGTGTGACCAGCTATGGGCTGTGTGTGACCAGCTATGGGCTGTGTGTGACCAGCTATGGGCTGTGTATGGCTAGCTATGGGCTGTGTGTGGCCAGCTATGGGCTGTGTGTGGCCAGCTATTGGCTGTGTGTGGCCAGCTATGGGCTGTGTGTGACCAGCTATGGGCTGTGTGTGGCCAGCTATGGGCTGTGTCTGGCCAGCTATGGGCTGTGTGTGGCCAGCTATTGGCTGTGTTTGACCAGCTATGGGCTGTGTATGGCCAGCTATGGGTTGTGTGTGACCAGTTCTGGGCTCTGTATGGCCAGTTATGGGCTGTGTATGGCCAGTTATGGGCTCTGTATGGCCAGTTATGGGCTGTGTATGGCTAGCTATGGGCTCTGTATGGCTAGCTATGGGCTCTGTATGACCAATTAAGCACTGGAGCAGTCACTATAAATCACAGCACTCTGGTAGCCAGCAGTGGAATTGTCAGGGCTGAAACCTCTTTGGCCACATTTGCAAGAACAGCAGTCAGAGAAAAGAGAGCTCTGAGGTACCAAAGGATGTCCTGGTGGCTTTTATCATCAGCTGCTAAGGGGTCCTTGGTGAGCTGCCCTTCACATCAGTCAGGCCACAGAAGATTTACAGACCTTGAACATAAAAGGCATCCAGGGAGATGGCTGGAACAGCAGTGCTGCTTTGCTTTTGATATCCCCAATTTACTTTGTGGTCAAAAGGTTTTATTTAAAAAAAAAAAAAAAAGAAAAAGTGAAGGACAGTTTTTTAAGGCTTGTGAAAGTAATCGAGCAATTAAATGTAGCACTTCTTCCAAGAGGCATAGTCTTATTTTCTACCCTAGCAAATCCAGAGAGCTGCTAAGTGTTTGGCCTTTCCTGGAATATTTGTTTCCTTTTTAATTTACATAAAATTCCTTTAAACTCTCCCTACTCTTTGAAAATAATTAATGTAAATCTCAGACGATTTTGTCTGTATTAATATAACCACTTGTTCAATGGCATAAATAAGTGAAACCATAAGTAATCCCAAAGCCGAGAATCTGGGACAACTGAAATAATACCAGAAATTCCTGTGTTTTACAGATAATTCCTTTAAAATAACCCCATTAAAATACGTCACACTAAGTAGCAGGAGGGACTAAGATGATGAGAAGCAGCACTGAGTGTCATGCCTTTGGTAGTAGCACTGGGGTATCCAGAGGGAGGTTTTCTCCTCAGAAGATGCTCTGGTAGCAAAATCTTCAGCTCAGGTTCTGTGGGGGAACACACACCACAAAAATATAAGTGGGATAAGACCACAACCTCTTGGTTTTTTTTTTAACAAAGCCACTACATGGTCTCCAAACCAAGCCACTCTTTTTGGGGTTGTGGTTTGGGTGAAGCCACATCTGCACCTTGGTGTGGAAGAGAGGAAAGACAGCAAACAGCCAACATCCAATCCAGATGTGTTTGCCTTTCATTGCCCATGTTTGAAGTATTCTTGTTAATGACTTTAGAATGAGGAATAGCACAACCAAACTTATTTATTGCATGAATTAGCCTCAAAGAGCCTGCCTCAACATGGCATTTAAGAAATATAAAGAATTTGAACAAGTGCAACAAAAAAACCTTAAAAATTGCTTTTCTTAACGCATAGAGACAGTTTGTAGAAGGGTTACAATCTAAGGTCATGTGATTTCAGGACATTAAAACATTTCAAAACACAAGTCTGATTTTGACTGAGCATACCAGAAAAATATTCTGTAGTCAGGTCATTGCAAGTGCCCCAACTGAATTTTGATGAACTTGCCACCCACAAAAAATCTGTTATTTAGGGAAAACTCTTTGTATCTGCTAAGCATTAATGCATGAATTAATAAAAATGGCTCTGAGTAATGCCAAACAAAGACAAAAAAAAATTTTTTTCAGAAGATGACTCATGATCTATTACTTTTAAGGATACATTCCATAAATGTCCGTTTTTAAGACTTTATGCAATTAAAAACTCTGTTTACTCAATTTGTTTAAAATCAGGAAGACAGATTTTGACAGTTCATGCCTTTTCCACTTGTCTTTTCAAGTGGAAGAAGAGGTCCATCAGCCTTTCCCAGTGCATTACCCTTAGCTACAAGTGAAAGGTCTAATCCATATACTTTCAGCACAGCCCAAATCCACAGAAAGAAATCTCTTCTTAAGAAAAGAACTAATCAAAAATCTATCAGAATGATCTCAACTACAGGATACATTTCCACTAAAGAGGAAAACACTCTCTTGTGAAGAGTTAACAAGGTATTTTTCATTATCAAACCTACACAATACAGATATTATTTACATGCTAATAAAGCAAGGTCCTAAGGAGAATGAATGGCCAAAGTGTGATGGGATTTTGTTTACTCATCTCAGCATGAAGATTGAGCTCCATCTTCTCATTCAGCCCATATCCAGCCTGGATTTAATGCAACCATTCTCATTTTGCAATGGAATACTGTATTAATTATTATCTTCACCTTATTTATAACAAAAATACTCAGTCACAGAGCAGAATCTGCTGTGCTTGGCACCAGCCAAACATCAAAATAAGGCTCAGGTTTCCCCAGATTAAAATTCTAGGCTCTCACACTGCAAGACGGCAGGACCTTAAAAATTTTATTCAGAGTAAGTCTTCCATGCTGTTTTCAACAGGTGCCTTGGCATTTTTATAATGGTCTTTGTTGAATTAGAAAGGGAAATAAGACAAAAGCTGGTAAAGTGTACAGCAGGAGATCAAGCAATCTTTAATTCTTTTCCCACAGAAAAGCTACATTCAAACTGACTTGGTCTTGTTCATCTTGCTTCCTCTAACTTTGATTTTCCAGACTAGAAAGAACATTTTCATCCCAGGAGTAGCAGAAACAATTATTTATGCATGTGAATGTCGCAGGCTGTCACACCTGCTGTCACAACAGCTCACTAACAGCACTTGGGCTGCTGGGAGACAGATGCAGGTCTATGTGGCCGGTTTCTGCCTTCTAAACCTTCTCCCAAACTTTGCCTCCCAAGCCAGATGGATGCATGAAAAATACATCTTAGGCAGAGACTTTTTGTATCTACAAACATCCCTGGCCTGATCACATCAGTGGACAAAGGAAGGACTGTGAATGTCTCTCTTTGAGAGAATGTCATCTCTCAAAGGCCTCTTCTGTAAGGCCTTTGTCACAGTCCTCCACAACATCCTTCCCTTAAAATTGTAGAGAGGTGGATTTGATAGGTGAGCTGATTGGCAGATGAGGTATTGCTTGGTGTCCTGGGTTGCAATGTGCCCAAAAGCATGGATTCTATCACCATCTCCATGAGCTGTTGAAACCAGGAGAGGCCGTGCTCCCTGCATCCTCCCTCTGGACTACCTCCTGTTAATGACCCATCAGTGCCTTGCCCATGGCTCACAGATAACTCACCCTTGGACTATCTCCTGTTAATGGCCCATCAGTGCCTTGCCCATGACTCACAGATAACTCTGTATTATCTCCTGTTAATGGCCCATCAGTGCCTTGCCCATGACTCACGCCCCTGGACTATCTCCTGTTCATGGCCCATCAGTGCCTTGCCCACGGCTCACAGATAACTCACCTCTGTACTATCTCCTGTTAATGGCCCATCAGTGCCTTGCCCATGGCTCATCATCTCATTGTGAGATGCTCCAGCCAGAGAGAGGAACCAAGCATTCCATCCTGGATATAATCTAAGATTTCGAACACCACAGCAGACTTTCCCACTGGATTTCCAGAGGACAGGAGCTACATGGCTACCTCTGGACCTTCTGAGGAAGACCAGACCCTTTTACAGGATCACTGCTCCAACAGAACCACATCCATCCTCCTCATTCAGGTGGACTGCAGCCACCATCTTATTGGATTGCCACTGATGCCCTGACTGACAGGGTGTCAGGTCGTATCTGGCGGTTCAAACCAGTCTTTTTCTGCCTTTGTTTCTAATTTTCCTAATAAATTGTTATTCCAACTTGGTGTGTCCCACAACACTTGGACAGTCACATCCAGAGGGTAGTGGCTTGACCGAGGTGGATATGAACTAAGAATTAGCATAAAGTGTGTAGTTAAAGAATGCCAGTCTGATAAAAATTTGCTTAAAAGTTTAAAATTGGCTTATCTGTCTCCTAAACATTCCCATCACAGCAATCATTAATTCTCTAATTGACACATACACACACATATTCAGCAACAGCAAATGTTCCCAGAACTCTGTGGAGCAATGTAACGAAACAAGATCATGATTACCTCGGTTCATTTTTGTAATGAGGAGTGTGGAACTGGCAAACACAAAGTACAGTTTCAAATATGTGTGAAACTCAAACCAGATTCAACCAGAAACAAGCACCTCCCTCTAGTGAAAAAATATTGAAATGAATGTACAGGAGAATAATGTTGTATATTTATCTAAGCAAGAGGTTAAAATCCAGCTATCAAGTTTTTATTGATATTTCCAAAACAGCCAGAAGAATGTGACAAATTCGCCACTAAACATTTCCTCCTGTTTATCACTACATAATTTTCTGGAATGCATTCTATATAATGTGAGCAGTACTAGCTATTTCATGCAGCCTTTATAGCAAGAAAGAGAAAAAATGGAAGAATCAACTTGAATCCTAAAATTCAATGCATAGGAAGACATTAGGAAGTTATTACCAGATATATTCTTACTTTTTCTAAGGTTAAATAAACAAGAAGAAACCAAAAAATATCAAAAGAAAAGAAGATGTTTAGTTCCTTTAGTAATTTAGACATAAGAACCAAAAAACTTTTGAGCAATCTTTAGATTCTGTAATTCTTTAAATTCTTGAATGTCTGTGCAGGAGTCAACACAGTATTAAGATGGCATTTTATAATATAAAGGTATTGAAAAATTATTACTCTAATTGGTTAATATCAATTTATTTTTCCTTTCCTTACATGAAATCAGAAAATAAATTAAAATGGAGACACATATAATGCAGCTATCTTTCATGTAGCCATTTTGGCACCAATGTTAATTCCATTTCTCCTAAATTATGGCCTGCAGAAAGCTAGTGGAAGAATCAAGAAAAAAAACAGCAATCATTTTCAAAAAGTATTTGTCAAGCATTTCCAAGTCTTCATTATCTAAGACTAAATGTGTGAATAGCGATGGCCTCTGTGATGGCAAAAAATCACAGTGCTTTATTTTGTCTGGCAATGCAGGTTTTGTTTAATTTTGAACAAGCTTACAGCTGCTACACCCAGAGGGTGGTCACCTTAGCACCTTCTGGCAGAAAACTCCAAAAAACCTTTTCTTGAACCTCTGCCATATCTTGCAAACAGCATCTGAGAACCAAATCAGCGACAGGGTAAGCAAACAGAGTTAAATTATCCAAAGAGAATGTTCACACCTGCGTGAAAGGAGATTAAAATTACAAACTAAAATAGCCTAATTTTCACATTATGGACTGGAGCCTGACTGGCAAGAATACAGTGAAGTGGCAATGGGTAGATATACTTTTGTAGAAATTTTTCTTATCTTTCCTGGCAGTATGAGAGAAGATTGGATACTAAGCAGTAATTAATTGTTTTGAATAAGCTATTCTGTTGTTTAGCCAAAACAAATAGGAGATATTTTATTGCAGACATTTTGGAACACATCACTTTGTACTTAAGGCTGGACCTGAAATTCCTGTGCTACAGTAAGCATTCTCAAGGCAAAGGAACAAGGCTGCAGCCTTTTATTCCCCAGTCAGATTCCCAACATTTATTCTTTTCTACCCATTTAGTTTCATAACAGCTGAGTGTCTCCACTGGTAGAAAATACATTTTCCCCATTCTAACCACAGTAATCGCAGCAATTTCTAAGCTATACATGTGATTTTCTGACATTCAAAGAAAGTATTTCATATATCCAACAAGAAGTTTAGAAACCAGAAACAATAGAGTCGTGTTAAATATGCAATTATCACTTAATCCATGCAAGTTTAGTGTTATACTAATTCCAAAATTTATTGATGCTAAACACAAAAAGAACTTCAAAGTTGAGTTGTCTTTAAAGATGAATAAGATCTGATGAAACATCATGGAATGCAGTGTCCGTATTCTTAAAAGGAACTATTTTTAGTGCTTCTTTTCTGAGCTTCTGGTGAGATGCCTTATCTCTCTAATCTGACTGAAAAATAACATGGCAAGGAGAGAAATACACATATAAAGCATTTTAATTAATTTTCAGCCAAATTAGTGAGACGGTCTAACATGCTGGCCATGAAATCACCAGGACCAGTGTGATGGAGAGGGTGCCTTAGACCCTGTTGTGTTCAGGGTACAGAAATTTGTCAGACCTTAAACCCCACTGTACTGCAGCTGAAAGACCAGTGGGCTGGGATTTCTGATCCCAGCCAATTCAGCACTGTAACTATGCTCAATAAGGAGCTGCACGATCCAGACTCACAAATAATACAGATTATTGAAGGAACAGAAAAGCATGCTCAGAATTTCTGGTGATAAATGAACGAACCACGGAGATGTTAGTATGTGTTGGCATGGAAGGTATAGTAACAGAGATCTGCTAACAACCTAAACAATATAAAAATTATTATTTCCACGTCTGCTCCAATGCAGCTGGAGGGACAAAGTTCACCTGAAGGTGTCCCCTCAGGAGAGGAGGACGGACACAGTCTGCCAGCTGATCCCAAGCAGAGGTGTCTTCCCCTCCTGTCTTTTTTGCCCCAAAACCCCCCTTTTATATATAAATTTTGACTATTCCCAGTGGGGTGGAACAATCACATCTTCCAGCTGGAGTTTAGGTGACTATGGTCACACATGTGTTACATGTCCTCTTTTTTTTTCCACTTGCATTCTTGGGGGTGTGAAACTTAATATGAAAATGGAGTTTAATGAGGGTCTTGGTTACTTCCTGTCAGAATTTACAGCTGACACAGAAGGCAGAATGAACACTTTGGTGCTCTTCCATATGCTGAGGTGGCAGTAAAGGCTGTCTGGCCTTCACCAGAGAGTCTTTGTGCACATCCTTATCTCCTTATCAGACTGGATTCACAACAACAGTGAAGGGCAGTGAGGCCAATGGCTGGTACAGATGTGTAGGTGATCTTCTGTGCCTCACATCCCAGACACCCTGCAGTCCTCAGCCCTTGCTCAAGCCTGTGCAAGATAAGGAAAGGGCTCAGCTCAAGTTTCCATCAATCAGCCTCAATTCTTCACCAACTTAAAGTCAACTGTACAGTTCCAACCATATTACAACACCAGGGAAACTGAATGCCCTTATGCAGCCACTGTACCCTCCATCCATCCATCCATCCATCCATCCATCCATCCATCCATCCATCCATCCATCCATCCATCCACCCATCCATCCACCCATCTGTCC
>VZTN01013051.1:68807-144451 GCA_013400515.1 Erpornis zantholeuca | reverse complement strand
CCATCCCTCCATCCATCCATCCATCCATCCATCCATCCATCCATCCATCCATCCATCCATCCATCCATCCATCCATCCTCCTTGCACACTGATTCGGGGCAGTTTCCTCAGAGCTCCCTAACTCATGGCAATGGGAGAGATTAACTTCCACTCAGAGCAGTAGAAGTGTGTCAGCTCACACAAAAAGCTTCTGAAACATCTCCAGCAGCAGCCAGACTGCTCAGGTTTTTGTGCATCCCAGTAGGATGCAGGGGATGCCCACTCTGATGGAGGAGGAAGGCAGGATGAGCACTCTCACGGTTGGTAGGTAACTATTTTGCTCAGGAGTGCATGAGTTACAGACCATGAGCTGAGAGTTATGAATTAAAGAGACTGTGGGCTAGAGAGGGTGAGTGGTGGAATTCACTGAGTGGTGAATTCATGTGCAAAAGGGATGGAGCCTTTGTTTGTCATGTTTTTCTTTCCCAGCGAGCTGATGAGAAAAGTTTAAATTGCAGAGCATCTTGTCCTGCAAATTTGAGAGGTCCAAACTGATCATGACATACAGATCATGTGCCTTACATCTTTTCTGTGGGAAGAGGAGACTTCATTTTGCTTTGCAACAGAGGATCTGTTGGGGAACAACCTCTGCGTCACATCCATGAAGCAGCCAAGTTAATGCAGCCCGAGCAGTGTCACTGTCATTGCTGGGAAAGCACTTCAGCACTTCAGCTGCACTCCTGACAGGCTGAGAACCACCTGGAAAAAATCAAAGCCAGGGAATGTGCAAGTCAGATGGCACAGGCTTTGCACATGAAGGTTCAGCAAGGTTTGAAGGTGTACAGGAGCAGCCACACAACAAACCCAAGGGATGTCTGGGCTGGCTGGGCTAGGAGACCCTCAAAGGCTGCAGGAAAACACTGTCACCCATCATTTTTCCCCTGAAAATCAGTGTACACTTGTTATTGCCAATACCTCTGCCAAAAGCACTCACAAAGGCTTCTTCAAGAAATCTCCACTGGAGAAGAGAAGCACTGGAGCACGAGTTTCAGCATGCTCTGGCCTCAGAACCCAGGCCTACACTTGCACAGCCTCTCTTGTTCAGGGTCATACTTTGGTACTTCATCACCACTTTAATAAGGCCAAACACCATTTTTTTTGGAGGGGGTGCTGGTTTTGCTGCAAAAATACATAGGATTTTAGAAATGTCTTTATTTTGTAACAGTGAGGAAAACTTTTGGTCCATCAGTTACCATAGTAGCTGGCTCGTAACTTGTATAAATACATAGATATTTATCCACGTCATTCTTGGGATTGTCAACACAGTGGGACATTCATGAGTTACAGATATTCCTTCACATGAGTACAATACAATAAATTCAGGATTCAGGTGGATCTAGCAGCTTTGCTTCTGAGTGTGTTCCAGTTATTTTTGGTTATATACACTGAATGTACTATTTAAAGATTTAAAGACTTCTATGTACATAGGTTTGAACTAGAGTGTCATACTGGAAAACTGTCATTCTTCTTAACATTCCCCAACCAGTCCAGAGTGCCCTCAGATTAGATTTGCAATGTTCTGGGGCCAAAATTCTTTTAGAGACATTACTTCATATCCCCTAATGCAAAACATAACTTTAGGAAAATATGCATGAGTTCGTTTGGAGTTTGTTGGTGAGAATCCTTCAATCAGTTTTCCAGTAATGTGATTTACCTCAGCACAGATTCCCCTCACAGAGGGAAATTACCCTACCTAAATCCACAAAACACTGTGTCAATACAGCCACATGTAACAAAAAGAGGTGAAATGTTGGAAGTTCATTTCAAAGCCACGTGGAATGTTCCTGGTTGCAGGTATCAACCAGATTCATGCAACTATTTAAGCCAACAAACATAGTCAGAATTGCTTCTCAAATTAATTGCATCCAGATTCATAATAGCACTTAGCATAGAATTTTTTATTCTTGGATTAAAGTGGAGCATTTTTCATCTGAACCTGTCCCAGAATATCAAGAGAATACTGAAAGTCTCAGCTCTGAAGAGCCATCCTTTTTTCACATTTCATAAACCCAAAACTTTTATAAACAGAAAAATCTGCAGATCTAAATTAAGACATAGATCTTAATGGAAGGAAAATACTACTTTTTTTCCCCTCTAGCATTCAAATTTTCTGTGTTCTTGTAAGTGCTTAATGTTAATTACAAGTAGCTTCAATACAAGATTTGCATGTAAATCTCCTGTGGGTAAGTGGGAAAACAGATTAATTTCCTGCAAGGACTTAATTATTTGTTATATCTCTTGAGATTCAATTTTTTTTTAGTATGGCACTTGCAACTGGTTCACCAAGCCAGATTCATTCATATTAATGTGTTTGAAGAGATCATATTTTATTTGAGTGTAAGCATTTCATATCAACAAATAAAGGCTTAGTCACCATTTACAACTTCGGGGAAAGCCATGTATGGTCAAATCAATCGTGGATGAGCTAGACCTGAGCAGAGTTTTATACTCCTTTTCAGGTTTCTGACAGTCTGGCAGTTCTGATAAAATAGCCCTACAGCTCCTAGAGACCACTTTGTTCTTTTAATGACAAAAAAATATTATGATTAATAAGAAAAAAGTTAAAAGCTGTCAACTGTATGCACTGGGGGCTCAGGAAAACTTATCAACAGATTTACTTCAAGATACTGAAGTACCAAGTAGTTTTGCCTGTAAAAAAATAAATCCACTTCAGTGGATCACCACTGAGGTGAGGCGGTAGTAGCATCTGATTATTTAAACCAATTTTTTGCTTTATTAATGTCATCTTGAACTTCCTGTAGCTTCAAGCTTCTCCCCATGGGGCGGAGACATACTACATTTCATTTTTGAAAGAAGTTAATGGACTCATTTACTGTTGGCTTTACTCAGCATCACCATGGAGCAGTTTTCACCAAAAATTAGCATTCACCTCTCAACTGCAAGGTTTCAATGTTGTAATGACCACCCTCCAGCCAGATTTTGGTGCCTCATGAACCAAGGAGACAACAGTAATTTGATGTCTTTGATGTCATGTCCCACTTCATTACAGCACCAAATGTGCCTGTTTTGATTATGCTTATTTTTAAGTTTTGGCCTGCACATACCAAGGTATTTAAAATACAGGTAGAGACTAACAAATCATGCATTTTTCAAGCAGACATGCATTTTATTAGTTTCTCCATATTTTTGGCTGGCAAGTGAAAAGATTAAGCATTTTGATTGACCATTGGCTGGATTTCTGATAGTGTTTCCTTATAGTATTTGGTCTGTTAAGTCCTTAATACATTATTGATTATTTTTTTGACTTTGACTAGTCAGTTTTGGTCCTTGCACCTAAAGAACAGACAGTTTTTGATGATGTTTTTATCCAAGAAAAATTAATGGTGTCTTCAGCCTTCTTCAGTTTTCCTTCCTTTTTTAGCTCTCTCATCTTGCTTTGCTCGAAAAGTTAATGAACTGAGTGAGTCAAAGTCATCTCCTCTGTGTTCCCCAACCATGTTACACCTCAGGCTTTAACAGAAGGAGCTTGGGGGGTGCAGCTGGAAGAAGGTCTGTCCAGATCTGTGATAGCTGATTCTTAGCAGAGATGTGAGATATTGCTGTTAGAGGTGCTAATTACTCCTGCATGGCTACTGCCACTAGCACTTCTGTATCCAGAAAATGTGTTACCTATACAGAATTATCAGTGTATATGCCCCCCTCGAGGCATGATTGAAGTGTTTTGGTATCTGTCTGCTAGGGGTAAAGAGTTCATTACTTCTCATTTGGAGCTTGACACTTCCACAGTCGTGCCAACCCTGCCTGTGAACTGCCCTGATCAGTTCTGGGGCACAGCTGGTCGCTGGATGGGTTTGAACCACCTGCTCTGTACTAAACAGAGTCAAGAGCATGCAGGTGATGTCTGAAAGGGTGTTGATGGTGGGAATGCAATCTCCTGCTTGAGTGGCAAGAAGGGGTGAGGAAAGAACAGCACATTGGTCTCTTGGGATGTGAATGGATCAAGGAGGAGAGGTTTGAAGGGTCAGCCTTGCTTTCAGCTGTCTCAACAGCCAATTCTCACAGCACTTCCCTGCTGAAACTGCTTCAGGCTGTTAGAAAGTTAGTTTATGAAGTAATGCTACAGGAAGGGAATGTGCCACTTCCCAAAACAGGATGTTCTCATGTTGTCAAAAAAAGTAATGTTACCAGTCCTTCAGAAACAGGCTAAGCTTCCACATTAATGCTAGATCAGGATTCAGCAAACCTCTTCAGCACAGGCTGAAATTCAAGGTTTGGTTGTGCTTGCACATCTTGCACTTCATCTTTAATCCAGGGAGCATGGGGACCTGCTGCAACTGTGGGTATACCCAGATCTAAAGAAGACTGTGTGGGTTTGGAAGAGATCCCAGCCACGGGGATAAGACAATCTCTTCCCATCCATTTCCTAATTTCGAGTGGCCTGAGCCCCAAGGCACAGGGCTAATTGTGGATCCTAGAGAAATAGGATAAGGAAACTGAGCTCAAGGGATCAGCTAAGTTTGCAGCCTCATAAAATTATGTTCAGCTGTTGTTTCCTTAACTCCCACAGGAATGAGCGAACCCTGCTCATTGACTTAGTACACTGAGCTTCAAATCCCAGACAAAAGACACTCTAGCCAATGATTAAGCCTCTTACAATTTGAATGTGAAGCAAGGCAAGATCTTCACCTCCATTTTCTTTTCATCATACACTTCCTTTTTTACATAATATACAATAGCAACTAACACTTCAGGCAGCATTTGTTCTTCTATGTACTTTGTTAACATCCCTAAAAATGCAATATGTAATACAATTTCAGTGGTCCATCCCCAGT
This sequence comes from Erpornis zantholeuca, assembly GCA_013400515.1. Lineage (NCBI taxonomy): Eukaryota > Metazoa > Chordata > Aves > Passeriformes > Timaliidae > Erpornis > Erpornis zantholeuca. The sequence continues at coordinate 139,619 of VZTN01013051.1, read as the reverse complement.
TTAAGCATCTGACTTAAATAGTTCCTAAGATTTAGAATGGAATGTTAATAAACCATTTTTTTTTCCTCTCTCTCTCTAGAGAGAAGCTATTGGGACATCAGTCCCTTTTTTAGTGGGAAGTGGGAGTACTTAATTCTGCGAGACATGGGCTGTGAGCTGGTAACAGAAGAGACAAAGATGATGGAGCTGGGTATCCTGTCAGACACATTGATCCCAATGCACACCTGCTCCTTGTCCACCACCAAGGCTGAATCACAGGAAGGAGGGAGCAGCTCTCCCCTGGCCAGATGTCAGCAGAGAGCAGCACTGGCAAGTGGTGGATGCAGAACAGGCTGGGCTTGGCACTGAGGTAGCACAAATCGAGGTAGCACAGATCTTACCTCTACTCTTGCAGATGCTGATTTGCAGTAATCCATTTTGATCTATTTTTTTGTGATTTTATATATATATATTTGCAGTTCATAATGAAGTTTATAACACTTGACAGTTTTACCAGGTTATTTATTATCAGGGCTGGGCTTTGATGATGCTGTGATTTTGAAGCATATTAAGGAAATGGAAAAGGGGGACCTAAACTGGGAAACTAAGCACATCTGATATCTCAGTGATACTTGCAAATCAGGATTGAAGAACTCTGTTATTTCTTGGTTTTCTATGCTTTTTTTACTTTGTATTAACATTTTGGTGGTTAAAAAATACAGTGGTCTCGCTGAACTGGATTTTTTAGATGACTATTTTTGTCTGGATTTAGGATTTTAAAAAATCCTCAAAATATCTTTTCAGACTCCTTTATACTTTCCATAGATAATGTACATAAAATATGAAGATTAAAATATTCAGAAATTCTTGTTTTTTCTTGTTGACCTCCTTACAAAAATGTGTGTTCTTTTTTCTAAATTGTGCATATTTGCCTTTATATTTTCCCACTATTAATTTTTTCAAAGCAGATAAATGCTTAATTTGCCACTTAGTGCACAATTAACTGTTTTTAATTTGTCAACTGCTTTTAATTTGCAACGCTGCAGAAGCAAATACCCAAACACCACCTGATTCCTAATGAGGTGTGCTGATCTCGAGGATGCAGCTCACACCAGGGGCATGGTGGGGAGACAACCATTGCTGCAGATTTAATTCAATAGTTGTTTTCTTACTGCTAGGATGAGGGATACCCTCCTAGCTGTAGTTCCATTACACTAAAAGTCTGACTGAGAGTTCACTTTTACAATCGTAGACCGTGCAAGTAAAGTTAAATAAAAAAGCGTGGATGTTCCCAAATAACTTCTAAATCTTTGTGCCCAGAAGTCCAAAATCAGATCTTTAAAAATAGTGGCCAGAATTCTGCTAGGTTAGCCAGGTTAGCTCGTGCACTCATAAATGAAAGAAAGTGCTCCTGCATGTGCAGCTCTGGGCAGATCTCTGGGCCTGGGCAGCTGTGGAAATGCAGCACCACCGAGAGGTGTTGTAGGAGTGGTTCAAACCCAAAATATTGTAGTAGAGCATAGAAACCTTTAGAGACTCCCTTCAAGTCTTAACATTAAAGTAGTTTTTGCACAACTGTTTCTTTTTTTGCCCATGAGGCTTTGAGGAAATTGGGATGTTTTGTAAGACTGAAAATTTCATGTTAGCCTTGTGTGTAGGCAGGCACCCTTTGGTTGGATGACTTTGGTATTCCTGGGATAATCCTAGATTTACAGTATTTTTATGTAGGGCATTTTAAATTTTTTTTTTAGGCTGGCTTCTGCCTGGGAAAGTGTTATATGAATACATTTTGATTTTTACATATTTAATGCCTGTGCAGTGGTGGGTGTGAAAGTCTTCCTCCTAGGAACCTTGTAAGGAAAACTTCAAAGGCTGCCTTTTATTGTGAGGCCTTTTCCTGCAGGAAGTATTTGGTACTGAGTAATAATGAAAATATGGGAATTTGGAAGAAAAGTGGTTGTTCTCAAAAACCAGCTGTAGACCTGCCACAGTGGAATCTCCTTAATGAACTGTTTAATGGTGATTGTCTTGAAAGGAAATTAAAGGAGTGTTCATATTGCTCTCAAATACTGTATCAAAAATCTTTGAAGTGGCCTGACAGAGTGAAGTCCAGGATTCTGTCTCTAATATTAGCAGGAGGAGAGGCTGTTTAAGGAGATCACACAAACCTGCCTTCTGCTGTCCATCTCCCTTGTCTTCCTGGTCACATTCAGAATTATGGATTATGTATGTGTGGGACTGTAGTGCTGCCCTGTATTTGTGAACCTCCTGACCATGAACCTGCCTTTTCCCTTCTTGAATTTCTCATACCATCATCCTCCTCAGGTACCTGTGGCAGGAATCTCCAGAAGTTCATAATCCCCTGTCTTCTGGCATAGTTCATTTCTTTGATTCCTTGTCCTTTTTACCAGTGATGAGGAAGGCAAATATTTTTCTGAGGCTGAAGAGACAAAAATGCTTTCTTACAGGACACCTCAAATCCTGAATATTTTAGATTGGGTTAAAACCACATGTAGGGTATTTTAGTCTAAATTCTTTATCTAAAAAATCTGAAGTTTGTCTATCAGTGTCTTCTTGATGAATTTTTAATTGATCCCTTGTATCTAAACTTACATGAGAGCTATAGATGTGAACTACTCAGCTTGTGAAAAATGAGGTTTTGTGCAATGGAACCTCAATTTTTATCTGTTGTTGGGTTTTGTCTGTGGGGGTGCTTCATTAAGTAGTCAAGGGATGGAATTTTCTTCTCTTTCTATTTTATTATTCAGATAAGCACATCAGTCCCATTAGTCTGTGAAACTTTGTTAACAGTGGAGCCTCCATTACAGGAAAATCACCAGATATCTCTCTACCATGACAGATAGAACTTTCTGGACTAATAGAAAACTGACACATATATTGTTTTTACTTATTGACCTATCAACCTTATTCTGCTGCAGTGCAGTAATTCTTAGCCAATGTCTTAACACCTCCATTTCTGTTTTTAAAACTCTTTACTATCTTACCCAATATGATTTCTTACTTACTTAAAACACCTTTTACCTTTAACTTACAAAACTACAAGTCTATAACTCTTTATTTATTGTCTGTATGTACTTTTTATTTCATCAATCCAAGCTCCACCCAGGGCCTCAGGTTAAACCCACCACATTCTGTGCAGGTTTCTACTTTTTATTTCCTACAATCTGCTCTGAGCCACGAGAATGGTCTGCATCCCATCCACCATAAAGTATTTGATCAGTAAGGACCTGCATTCTGGCTTGCATCACAATACTTGCTGCTAATAGCCTTGTTTAATTAGTAGGTGATTGGAGAGGAAGCTGAGAGGAGGAATCCAAGCATGGAAACTGAAGATGGAAGTCTTTCTGGGGAGCGATTAGGGAGCATTAAAGCACAGTTTAGGAAACTGCCAGTCTTCATTAGTTTCAATACAACTTATTTTGTATTTGTATATTTTGATCTCTCACCTCTTTTCGGAAAGCAAAGCTCTTTTTAGCACAGAACTGCACCATCCACTTTTACAGTCTCGTTCTCCACTTCTTTTTTTAGACTTTTCTGACAAGTTTCTGTAAAAAATCTTCTCTGTTCTAACTGTAAGACTCTGAAGAAAGGGTTTATAGAACAGTTAGCTCCTACTATCCAAACAGACATATATCTTTGAAGGTAAAGTCTCCACTCACAGACTCAAATAAAAGATCATTATTAAATAACACAGTCCTTCTTTCCAGATGAGTTTGCAGTTGTCTTATATTTTGGAATAACTTTTCATATTGGATTGCATATTATCACACAGGAAATATAATTCATAATGAATGAGGGCTATTAATGAGGAAGATTCTACTGATCTAGTGGGCTAAGTATGATGACAGCAGACCAGTTGTGCAGTGCTATGTCTGAGGTACAAAATAGAACAATTAAAAAAAACCAAAAAAACAAAAAAAGAAGGGTAAACATGCAAACATCAAGCTTTATTCTAGTGCAAAAAGTGTAATTTCTAAGACCATGTTAACATTTGGCCAATTTATACTTTCTCCAAGAATTCCAGATCAGAGTGGACACTGGTGTCTCTCAATGTGACAGTCTCATGATGGGGATGAGGACTTGCTTGTCTGTTCTGGGCCGTGTTCTTTCCTGCATCTACGAACTGCTGTGGGACAAATTTGTCCCAGAAGTGTGCAAGGAAGTGACTGTGGTGTCTGCCAGACAACCAGTAAATTTACTGATATCTAGATAATAATTGTACACCCTTATCTAGGCAGTAGATAACCACTGCTCTGTTATCTGGTCCTCTCTCACTTTCTCCCACCTTCCTGAAAAGTGGCTGCTGTTCCTGTTCTTTCTCCTTAGTCCCTGAATAAGAACATGGAACATTCATGGACAGCTTTGGAAGCTGAAGGTCTCTGGAAGAGCCACACTGAGAATGCTGAGGTAGCTGGGACGTCTGGCTCAGACTGCTGGAATGTCAGGAAAACTGTGAGGGGTTTTTTGGTCAAAGGCTTGAAGTCAGCCTTCAAAAGAAAAGGCTGCTGAATGTGGACATACCAGGAGAAAGAAGTTATGGCAAATAAGTATCAGGAGAAGAAAGAAGATATGGAATAGAGTGATTTCTTTGCTATGTATTTTTTATATGAACACTGCTCCCCCTGTCCTTCCTTTTGTGCAATGGAATTCTGGCCTGGAACAGAAACTTCGTGAATTGTGTATTGACCTTTCCTGCTCCTGTAGGAAGTGCATTTATAGCCTGTGTCTGCTGCTAGAGCAAAAAGAGGGTGGCAGAGACACAGAGACTTGTGAACAAAACCCTAAACATGCTGCATCAGAGCTGACAAGACAGCAGATCAGGCTGTTCCCTGACCAAAATATTTATCCGTATGGAACTTTGGCAGTACTGTTCTGCACGCTTTTGTAATTTTAACTGAACACCATAGTTATTTCTTTATTAAAGCTTTATTAAATGTCAGTGAATTTATATGTGAAATTCATATAAATTAATTTCTTTCTCAGTTTGCAGGTACCAGCAGAACAGAAAATGCCCTCAGAACTGGCCTTGTCAACCTTGTGGTCAGCTCAGCTGGCAGACCATTTCCTGCTGGGAAACATTATACAGAGATCAGCAACAGTTAGCACATAATATGGTAGTTCTTACCAAAAAGAAGAGCAAGAAGAAAAGGGGAAAAAAACCATGTAGACTGTGATTTTCAAACAAATATCACTTAGTGATGTTGAAAATTTACATTAAAACTTTCCATTTTACGAAAGCTGAGCTTTTGCCGTAAAAGGCAGAAAATCCCAATTCTTTTCAAAGGAACTGTTAAGGCTGCTGATGGCCTTGCCTTGTGCAGGATTCAATTTGCCTTCTGAGTTCCTGTTTAGATATAACAGCAAATGCTGAAGTGCACCAGCTCTGCAGACCTGAAACTGAATTTTTAGTGATCTGCAGGGCTAGTCTAGAACACACAACAGGGAGGCACAGGGTATACTGCAAACATTAGTAATAAAAGAAGAAAGATGAGTCTTACTTTCTTTAAAAGCATGGATTTCACACACTTGGCTAGGCAATCTACTGATGTTGGACTCCACTAAAATGTTCTGTGTTGTAATATATGAAATTATCTGAAATAGCCATAAGGAAGAAGAAAAATTGGCAACAAATTGGCAACAGTCAGGTCCCTGGTCCAGCTCTTGGGATTTTTTTTTCAGAAAATGAATTTGTCCCATTTAACACTCTGAAATTCTTCAAGGGAAAGTATTTTGCCAACATGTTGGGAAAACGCTGTTGGTCCACAGCTGACAGTGGATTTCTTTATTACTGAAACATGTTTAAAACCAAATTTGATTAAGTAGCCTGAAAGCAGACAGCTTTCATTCCACAGAGCTTCAAGAGGTTCTGAAAGAGCAAAACTAGGAAAAATGTGTTAGGGGAAGAGGAAAATTTAATAAGTTGTTAGCCAAAGGTTTTATTTTGAGAAGCCAGTATTGTAATTGTCCTATGGATGGTTATGGAGCTATTTTCCTCCATCTTTCAGCAACTCCAGGAAATCAATAGCTGTCAGAAAATGCCCTTTGCCATCTGTCATTACAAGTTATTCATAAACCTGATGCAATGCTGAGGAAGAGCCTGGGCAATCAGATGACTGAATGCCCAGTGCCTTAAATAGAAATATTAAGTAATAATTAAAACTGTCAGCCATTAATGCATAAATACAAACACGCTCATAGAATTTTTTTTCTCATTTTCATTTCCAGATTGCTGAGAAAATATTGAGCTGACAAAGATATATACCACTGATTGATTATTCATGCCCATCAATGTCCTCATTTCTCTGGGCTGGAAGACTCAAGCTGAAAGAAGTATCATGAATAATTTTTATATTCATAGAGCAAACTGTGTATTTGCAACCCGGTCGAGGGTTGCTGCTGTTGGTGTAGCTCATCCACAGGAAAGGGGAAGGATCCAAGGGTATTTTGCTTTTATTATTCACACATTTGCCTCAGCTCTGGTTCCTCTCCCCCGCAGTACTCAGTGTAGCTGACACACAGGAAAGTTCACCTTAGAGTAACTAGGAAACACCAGCAACTTTTCTCATGGAAATAGATGGCGAATAAACAGCCACACACATTCCCTCAGACAGAAACACTCCTGCCTGGACAGGGTAGCACCAAGGGCCTCATCCTCTTCCCCTCTCTGCATGATCAGGAGGAAGGTCCCTTAGTGGAAAATACAAACATACATTTACACCATGGCCCCAGTAGCTGGCCCTTGGATCCTTCCATCTCCAGTTGCCCCCCACACAGAGAAACAGACCTGCAAACTGCTCCCAGGGTGTCACCAGGAGCTGGCTTGGACCTCCTGCTCCCTCCAGTAGCCACCTTGTGATGCTGATCTCTCCAGTACCTGACCCAGACTGACATCCACCTCAGTACCTGGCTCCTAAGCCTCTTCTCCTGCTTGCCACTGGTCCTGCTTGAGAGCTACACCCTGGCACTGTACCCAGACCGTGGGTACAGACCCCCATCCCTTCCACTGTGGACACAATGACAACAGCCCCTGTTGTGACCCATGGTGCCCATCCCAGCTGCTGGCACTGACACCTACACACACCCACACCAACAGAGAACAGTCCCTCCCTCAGGACAATAGTCAGAAATGGAATGTAGTGACTGTGATGTGTCACACACTCCCAGGCAAGTAACCTCTGAGTTATTTGGGCTTCCCCCATGTGCCACGGTGCTTCTGTGCTTCGTTGTGCCATAGAGATGAGCCTTTAATCACATAACCTAGGACAACCTGTTTAAAAAACCCCGAAAGTTAATTATGATTAATGTATTGAGTACATTCTTATTAGATAGTTAATGATTTATGGATGCTTCCTCTAGAAAATGTATACAAAGGTCCCTGTCTGAGATACAGTTATTTTTATGTAGCAATCTGGCAGGTTGTCACTAATATTACAGGTATATTGTTAAAGGATTTCACCATTTGAAACCATATAGAGAACAAGGAAAGGGGAGATTTAATATCAGGAAGTAACCCTTGAATCAGCACGACAGACCAGTTCTGCATAAAATCCCCCAGTGAGAGAGTGATCAGGGACTCACTCTTCCCATCTCCTAGGAACACTGAGTGTTTATTTAATTTCTTTTGCTGACAATTTTTTTATTGTCAGTTAAATCCTGTCTGGGTCATCTCTTTCCCAGTCTTGATAATTACTATGGGCATTTCTAATAAAAATTACATCCTGCATTGCTGAATGCAATTTCAAATCGTTGGTCTAATTAAGGAGCCTCAGACTCACAAAACATTAATTAATTATGAAGTATCTGGGTGGTGTGTGTCTATGTGCATGCTCAAAATAAAGCAGCTAGGAAATCTTTCCTTGGTGGTTGTGCTTTTTAGAGAATTCATTAAAATGATGACTAGTAGCCTGAGTGCAAAAGTCATTGTTTTCTCAGCAAGTTTGCCCAGACAAAAAAATACACCCGAGTTCTCTGCAGCATCACATTCCCAACAGGCAGCAGGAGAGCAGCTTTGTTGGGTGGGAGTGCTTTGTTCCTCACCCACTGCACAGATTCACACACACACACAGACACACATGTGATGTCCAACACAGCAGGGTGTGCTGGGCCTGCCCTCTTCCCCTCCTTCAGCAGAATGACAACACTCATCTCCCTGCAATCCTGGGAATATGGGAATTCTTTGCTCTGGCTACACCATAGCACGCTGCAAGCACAATTTTCTCCAGTGACTAAGGGCTGTCTCGTCAGCCTCCAGTAACATACACCAGAAAAAGCAAAATGTTCAGGAAAAATTATTAACTGTAATGCTGGGGAAAAAAGACTGGGTCTGAAAGACTGCCTCGAGGCTAAGTTAAGCAGAAAAGGAAGAGTAAGGTTGCTAGAATTGACCAGGACACATTGAACAAAGCCACAGTGCTAACTGGATAAGAATACAAGAGATGTGGCCAAGCTGAAAGTGAAGTTAGAGATGAAATTGAAGTTGTATCTAATTTTGTTATTTAGTCTTGTTACTCACTGAAAGTTATAGGTTTCTCATCCAAAATCTCATCCTTATTTTGCTGTTATTTTCCTCACAGAGAGGACAATATATTACTGCAACTATGCAATTAATCTTCATTGAAGATGATTAAGGTGATTCAATAGGATGATTTTCTTTAAAACTGAGTGCAAGATATAACAAATGATTTGTTTTATGAACACTAGTTATGCAGAGACCACATTAACTAAAACAATGCAGACTCCTGTACTCGCATCTCATGTATAAATTGATTTTAGCCAACAGAAATTGGTATCTCAGAGCAGTCCAGTGCCAATTAAAAAATGAACATGAACATGTAGAGCAGAGCAGTGACAGCCTCTGTGCTGCCCTGTGTGAATGCATTCTAAGACCAATTTTTACTTGAAGGACCCTTTGTAGTTAAGAGAGAATGTATCACATAAAACCCATAAAATAGGCCACAGCACTGGGAAACCACTGCATTTCTCAGAGACCATCACAAATTCTCACCAGCCCTTTTCCCACCAAACAGTTTTTGATAACAAACAAATGCAGAGTAAGGAACTGCAGACCTGGACTTAGGAACAGGACAAGGGGGAATACTTTTAAACTGACAGAAGGTAGGTTTAGATGAGATTTTTGGAAGAAATTCTTTGCTGTGAGGGTGCTGAGGCACTGGAAGAGGTTTCCCAGAGAAGCTGTGGATGCCCCATCCCTGGAAGTGTTCAAGGCCAGGTTGGATGGGGCTCCAAGCAACCTGCTCTAGGAAAAAGTGCTCCTGCCCATGGCAGGGGGGTTGGAACTGGATGACATTTAAGGTCCCTTCCAACACAAACCATTCTATGATTAATATTAGGAAATTGTTTTTTACAACAAATGACCATTATGTAAAACTAATTTCAATTAGTTGATGTGTCAGGATGTATTTTGCTGGTAAAAGAAAAAAGGGAGTTTTATTAAGCCATATAAACATCACCAACCAGTAGTTTGCATTTTGTGTTAGGAAGAAAAGATGTCAAGACTGTAAGAAGAACAAAACAATTCTAAGTCAGTCTGGGGAAAGAGAACATAATATAAAAAAGGTAGACTAATTATTTTGAAGAAAAGTGTTGGCTCAACACTGCCTCTAAGGTAGTGTTAAGGACATAATTCCAGATTTTTAACAAAAGGGAAATCTGGGATCTTAAGGCTTCTCCTCAAGAGGGTAAGAAATGGTAGCATCTAGTAGTCACTGCTGCATAGAAGCACAAACCCCTCAAAGAAGTGGCCACTTTCACTGGCCCTTCAATTATCTATGTAAAATTCAGGCAATGTTGAAGCTAATGGACATCAAAAAAAAAAAGGAGAAAAAAGAAAAAAAAAACCAAGCAAAACCCTCAGAGGCTCAAGTCTGTGCAGTGGCAGAGCTGAGCCTCATTAAGTTCTCTGAATGTTCTTTTGCCCCAAGTTTCCACCTACAGATCTTTGTCAAGAGGGGAAAGAACTTGTGAGGTGCTTGTACATGCACCTTTTCTGTACAGCCTCTGAGCTATTAAATCTGAAATCAGAAACACCATCTCCTAAGGCTGGAATTCCTGATAATTTTTGTGCTGTTGCAGGTATTCAGATGCTCTGCACCAGTGGCTGTATGATTGCCTCCATAAATAGCTAATCAGACCCGTTACACTTAATAAAAACAAGTCAAAGTTTAAGTCACCGTGGAATACTCAGCCTTTGGCTGCAATGGGTGGATGAGTTTGAAAGGAGCAGGCTGGTACAACAAAAATAACAGATTCAGCTACTAGCTGGTTTTTCCAGGCAAGAAAGCATGATGGAGCAGTTTGGGTTTAGAAGTTTTGATGGATAAAAAGGACAATTTTGGGTCTTATCTATAATGTCAGGTAATGTGGAATTTATAAGTAAATTTAACTAAATAGCAGATACAGGATGATCAGACTTCAGTCATGACAGCAACAAGCTCCTGCAGTGCTTATAATTATCATTTATTCTGTGCCATGCACAGGTCTGATTAGAAATTGAAATGAGCAAGCTCCTGTTCAGGATTATACTCGTCAGGATTATTTTGCTCCTGTGCTCTGAATAATTGCAATCTTCCCAGTCTCCACACTTGGAATTGTGTTTTCTTGGAACTCAGATGAGCAGTGAGAAACATACAGCGGACGGACAGAACAGATTTATTTATCATTTCAAATTCCCCTTGCTACCCCTCTGTCCTTCTCCATTGTCAAGTGGATTTTGGCCTCTCTTCCATCAATTAATTTTGCCTGATTACCTGTCTGCTTCTCTCACCTCCACCTTTATTCTTGCCTCCTGATTCCAGAGCACAGATGCTGAAGGGATACCTTATTTGCCAGGTCTTTCCAGTTCAGTGAGACAATATGGGGACCCACCAAATATTTATGAGTCCTACTCAGCTACTGTGGTAGTACATAAGTGTGATAGCAGCTCTTGGAAGCAGCAACTGCTGACCCTTGCCAGGCAACTCCGAATTCCACTTAGGCAGTTTTACATGCCAAGGAATAAGTCACAGTCTGTTGCACATGTTGGTTTGTGTACAGATTTTGCCATTCACACAAGTGTTCTGTCCAACATTTAACTCCCTGTATACATCACCCTACAGCTGCATTTAGGCATCCAGTTAATAGAGACCACAAACCAAAATTCCATTTCGTATGTGGTATTTCCTAAAAAATAAAAAACCCCTGACAAACTCTGGCGTTTTGTTAAACACGTTTCCTCTTATTTGATTTACATTATAATAAAGCTGTCAGTGTTAGCGCAGCACTTAAAAGGTTTCCTGATCCCTCCTCCTCCTCCTCCTCCTGGAAGCCTCAGTCTGGAGTATGAAGCACAGCATCTGCATTAGTATTCACTGTGTGCATGGCAACATTGACCTTGTGCCTCAAGTGGTTTTAATATTTTAGAGACGTGAGGATTAAACTCCATGGGAACATAGAACGGAATAGTGGCAGGGCAGTAAGTGATGAATTAAAAGAGGCAAGGAAAAAAAAATCATGTCCTATGCGATCAGACATCTAAATTAAAGTAATTTTACTGTCAAAACAATCAGTTAACTATGCAACAAGTAATTAGGCAAATAGTGTCGTTATTCTTTAAATCTCTCAGAGAATGTTTGATGTGCTCAGTGGCTAGCTGATAGTGATGGAGTGATAGTGATAGCTTAGGGGAGAGCTGACGGCTTTGTTTCGTTCCTTCACTGCCTGCTGGTTAATCCACACTGTGGATTAAACGTCAGCACTTCATGGGATGAGGGACCTGGATCACCACAGTCCTCAAGCAGGCAGCAAATATCTAATCAGTAAGATGGAATTTTTAAAGAAGTGGTGGGGACGTATTTTGAAGTTCAGAGTTTGTCCTTCACCCCTCTGCCTTCTTGAATCTCCACCTTTGTAGGAAATCAAAAAGTGGCAACTTCCATAGAATGTAGTGGGTTTAATCTGAAGGCCTGGATGGAGCCTGGATAGATGAAATAAGAAGTACACACAGACAATAAGTAAAGGGTCATAGACTTGTAGTTTCGTAAGTTAAAGATGAAAGTGCTTTCAGTAGGTAAGAAATCGTATTGAGTAAAATAGTAAAGAGTTAAAAAAACTGAAATAGAAGTGTGATCTTGTAGGATAAGTTTAGGGTTAACAAGAAGTATGTGAAAACGTGCAGGTTAAAGCATTGGTTAAGAATTACTGCAGTGCAGTAGAATAAGGTTGAAGTGATAGGTCAGTAAGTAAAAACAGTACTTGTGTCAGCTTCCTATTAGTCCAGAAAGTTGTAGCTGTCGTGGTAGAGACATCTGGTGATTTTCTCTAATGGATGCTCCATTGTTCACTGAGTTTCACAACCTGATAAAACTGATGCTTATCTGAATAATAAATCAGACTCAGGCAGCAGATCCTGTCCCTTAATTAAGTACAGATCCTGTACTTCATTTGGCCCCCCTGAAAACCCCAACACACCTTGGAACAGGGATAAGACTCAATGTTTGGTGTGGCAGAGACCAGCACTGCTCCTGTGTGCCACATCTCTGCTACAACACTAACAGAAGCAAGCTGGAAGGCCCTGAGCTTCCACAAAGTCCTGTAAAGGGCATGGTGTGTTCTAGTGTCTTAAGCAGTTTTTGATTTTTAAGCGGCTTTTAGTGTGTTTTCTCACATTAATCAGAGCATCTGTAGCTTTTTTCTGTGTTTGGGGGTTCTTTTGTGCATGTGTGCTTTTGAGTTTTTTTCCCATTTTTCAGTGGTTTTAGCAGTGCAGCTTCTTCCTTTTGCTTTTTTCCAAGCTTCTTAGCAGCAGTGAAAACAGCAGGGATGTGAAACTCTCCTCTGGCTACATCAGGCTAATCATCATAACTCCTATATGAAGATGAGCCAGTGTATTTTCCCCAAGATACTACTAAAGCAACAGAGAAAAGTGGAGAAAACATTTTCAAGAACAGCTTATCTTTTAAATTTATAAACAGAAATTAACATTTGTTTCCTATCTTTCAGCTTATAAACCTTTCCCTCTTCAAATGACTGGGAGGAACTTGGAAACAAGAAAGCCAAGTTAGAACCTATGCAGAACATTCTCAAATTAAAAATAACCCAATGAAGAGTTTGTGAAACCATTTCTCATTGTGAAACCAAAATTGTTTTGTCTGAGAACAGAGATATAAAATTGAGTTGTTAGGGATCCATCACAGCTTGGGATCAGACAGCAAATTTAATGTAGAAAATTAAGAGTAATTCTACTCTTAAAATTGTTTCAGAGAACAAGATATGGTATAATAAAACTTTACAAATATTGACTTTGAAATATTTGCTGCTATGGAGATAGGAAGGGACTTGCATTTGCTACAATAAATGAAATCCAAACCAAATCAACTCTAACTCAATTATGTTCTTTACCCCAGGATTTTAAAGAGCTCTGGAAATTCTGGCTTTAGTTCATCACTGGTGAGAATCACCCAGTCCCACCCTGGGAGCTGCAATTCAAAATTAGGAAAACAGAACTGGAACATCTCCTTATGGACTTGTCAAGATTTCAGCCAAACTTTCTGATGGCATATTTATTAATAGCTAGTATGTCATAGGTTTTTTTGTTTTTAACTGCATTTTTTTAAGCTAGAAATATAATGGAATTGCTATACCACTGTGCAACCCCAACTTGTCTAATAGATTAAACACTCCAAATGAAAATTAATGGATTTTTGATCCACTATAAGGAATTGTTTCTGTAAGTCAGAACCTGCTGTGTTGTTGAGAGCAAAATCTGCACTTTGGTAATTGAGATGAGCGATCACTTGTCAGGCACCGATATTGGTTACGTGAGCTCCCATTCGTGTCGAGGGCCTAGGCCCCCGCTGGGGTTGGAGCTGGGGGCTCCAACCCCTGTCCTCTGCCCTGGGGCTTTTCTTCCTTTGGTTTGTCATGTTGGAAAAAAAAATGCAGCAAGAGATCTTCTTCTGCTGTTTCAGAGTTGTTTTTATTTGTCTTATCAAAACCTCGGAGGGAAAGACAGCATCTCCCGAGAACACCAGGGCAGAAAGGGCAGAAAAGGCAATGGCTGCAGATCAGCAGCTACTTTTATATCTTACTAACAACCATTCAAGAAACAATATGTATCTTATTTTCTTTTCAACACCAGTAAACCCTCATCTTATTGCTATGTCTTTTCAATGCTAACTTTTTTCCACCAACCAACACACCACAGGANTTTTGAGGAGCTCTGGGGCTATAAAGAAACCACCAGAGGAGCAGGAGAAGCTTTCAGGCTTCCCTGGACTCCGACACATTCTCAAGCAGATTCTCCAGGGAACTGATTTCACCAACCCCAATCACAGGATTACAGGAGCCCTGTAATTACAGGGTGCCTTTGTCTCCCCTTTCACTTGATGAACATGAACAAAACGAGGTTAGCTCTGATAAGAGTCGGCCTGGGAGCGTGTGACCCTGGCAGCCACCCTGCAGTCAGGCCTGGGAAACTTGTGTGCCCTGTGTCACAAGCCCACGTGTCTGCAGCCTCTGCTCAGAGCACCAACAAAACGCCTTGGCTTTCCTGCAAGCAGGATCTGAGCAGATGAACTTGCTGGGCTATTATGCAAATAAGGATTTGCAATTTCTTAAAAACAATGCCATCATTTTCACAGTGCCATTTTTAAGACTTCTGCTGCCAAGGCAGTTTTCATAAGAAGACATGCAATTTGTTAACCATTCAAAATCCTTTGAAGGGTACACAGCACTTCTGAGCTGTGATAATGTGCTTTCCTCTCTGGTATTTTCCATCTGGAAATTTCCTTATGCATTACAAAGTAGGATATTTCAACACTCAACCAAATTTGGAGAGAGGGGGAAATCAGTGTTCTTAAAAATGAAGTGATGCCTCATTAACAGTAAGTCATTAGGGTAATCAGAAATAAACTGAGGCTCCCCCGTCAAGTATTTGAAATATTAAAATATGCTGCCTCTCTTCATTAGAAAAGGATTTCTTTTATTGGTGAAATGTGTCACACTTGATGTATTCAAATTCTTTTACAAGCTATAGATAAACCTTACAACGCTGTGTCGAGACAGTATTTTCACCTCCATGGCAGGGATGAAATAACAGCAGTGTAGAAATTTTGGGCCAGTTGGCCGTGATCACACACTGAACTTGTGTCAGAGTACAATAGCTCATCTGCTTCTCAAGTTTGCAGCAACGACACAGAAAATCTGCCCCAAAACAGGTCTGGTGGGCCTGTTCAGATGGCTGCCTACCCATAACTTTGATTATTAAAAGAAACCAGCCTCCTCAGACTGGAGGAACAGAACAGGCTGCCTGGGAAGAACAGATGTTTTGCTTTTTTCATTCTGTCCTGCTTCCCTCCAAGGCTAATTTTCTTCATTCATGTCTGCGTTCCCTCTCTCCTCTCCTTCCTACAAATCTGCACCTCTTGGCTTTTGGGATAAGCAATGCTTTTATTTGTGGGTGTATTTGTCTTTCAGGGGGCTTGTCTGCTTCTGCAGAATGACAGGCCAGAGCAGAGGTTGTGAGGGCCAACATACAGCTTTATTTCAGTTTTCAAAGTAGCTGTTTTGCATTCCAAATCCAAGGAAGGAATCGGTCCAACTGGACAACTCAGTTCAATCTGCCCAGCTGGATATCTGCCCAGCTGGCTATTAGAGTTGGAGAGCTCAGGGAAGACTCCTGCACGACAGCTGCAATTTAAATATAAAAAAAAGAAAACCACGCACAGTCGCATGTGAAGCAGAACAATGAATAACACAGAGAATATGAAAACGTTGTTCAAACCACCGCAGCTAAAAATATATGCAGTTATGGTATCACAGAACAGGAGATGAGGCATAGAAAAATAGGTGTAGAAGCACACAGAATTCTGGTATTGCTCACTAAAAAAAGAAGACGTTGTTATTCATCACAGAATTTGATAATGAATACTGTAAAGGTGATACATTAGGATCTTCTGTCTTGCCAATCTCGTAGCCATATTACAAAGACTGACACTATGAGAGTGTTTTCTGAACATTCTGGAGAAACCACAGACTCGAAGGCTTAAAGGAGAACATAACACTTTCAATACCATTTGGTCACCTCTTTCACCCACTGTTGAGGAAGTTTCCCTGACACATTCACCTCTGCACATACAGCCTTGTTAAGTCATCAGTGACTGCAACTGAAATATTCTTACTTGGGTAGGATTTATAAACACCTGTCTGCCCTGGGTGGATTTAAGGAGCCTGTGGCCTCACCACCAATCATCAGAAAACCACTGAACAACCTGTGTATTTTTGCTGCACCTCTCCAGTGTTACTCTCTCCCTTTGATGTACGGCTGAAAATGCTGGAGAAACACAGCTGGGACTGTCAGAGCAGCCCATCATTTAACACAGTAGGAGAGCTGATCTCAGCCCGGGCCAGCTAATAGCAGCTCCCCCCTGGGAACCACTCCAGCAGTCAGAATCCGGGAGGCAGGATGGAGCCCAACCAAGAGCACATCGCCCCCAGCCATTGGCAAGGACGTGGCAAAGCAGCTCTGCTCCCTTTGGGCTTTGCAGAGTGCCAAGAACCTTTCGTAGATCGCTTGCTCTGTCTTTATGAGAGGTTTGAAACACGGCAGCAGTGCAGATGTGCCTTAATCCAGGAGAGGAACTACATCCAGAGTTTCTGCAAGTCATAAACTTCCAGGGCCAACCTCTTCTAAAAGGACAAGTTATTTTTGTAGCCAACGATACTGGTGACTGCAAAGGTTGTGGTAACAGTAAACAAATTTCCAGGTCTTTGAGTGCTCAGTAGTTCTGACTCTAGCCTCTAGCACAGCGAGGCACAAAAACAAGATGACAAAACAAGAAATGACAAAAGTAATGTCCTCATTTGAGAACACACTGTTTATTTCTGATAAAATCGGTACCGTGCTCTCAGAACAAGATATCTGCTGGAGATAGAAATGTGCTTCATGGGTGTCAGAACATGCTGCAGAGAGAACACAGAGCCCCACAGTCGAATGAAAAGAAGCATCATCAATTCATAATTGCTCCCAGTGCCCCAGGATAAGAGATTGTCTCTAGAAACTGTCAATAGATTTATTATACTTATAGCAAATAAATATATATTTGGGGGGGGGGGGGGTTTAAATTTTTTTTAAAGGATCTCCATAGTCTGGCAGCTTTTATTGGGATTTCTCTGGAAAATACACTTGCAATATCTAGTACATAGGTTTTTATTTACACCAGAAACATGGGGACAAGACTTTCTAATCCGGTGATGTATCAGTGCTGGGCTGAGTGCTCACAGATTAAAAAAAGCAGATACAGTCATAGCAAATTACTTCTGAACTTCTTTGAAGCTTATAAAACTGCTATTACAATCTGAAGGAAGCTTGACAAGGTTCATCAAAGATTCATCGCTTGTTGTTGTAATGGCTTCAAATGATGAATGAGAGAGGGTACATTAAAATTCTGCTGCTGCCACTACCACTTCAGGAAGCTTTTGGAGGATAAATACCACTTCTGCTTAAAGGCAACAGGTTTTGAAAGAATGAGTCACATTTTCCAATACAACTTAACAATCTTATTTAATAATTAACATAAAGGGACACTGCCTGCTCTCATGAGGCAAACACGTGATAGAAAATACGAGTGATTCCTCCACAGATACTGAAAGCCAAAGCTCTGGCTGCTGCTGGGATTATGACAGTGCTCTGCATGACAGGCAGGGCTGATCAGCTTTGGTTTTCTCCTGCAGACCTTGCTAACTGCATTTAGGTTTTCAAGGCCAAAGGGTCAGAGAATGAGCCCATCTGGGGAATATCTTTGACATCCCTTGAAAAAAGGCTCTCGAATGACCTGAGGTGGCATGGCTTACAATGACCCCACAGCAGCAACTCTGAACCTGCCAGCAGCACTTGTCAAAAATGTATTCTAAATTAACATGTTAGAGATACAGCTTCATTTTCTTGTTCAGTATAACCCCGGTTACTGTTTGGATCTGCTTTATGTGGCAGATAAGACACAAAGATAACAGAAGAGCATTTCCCTTTGTTCACTGTATTAATAGACAAGAATTTATTTAGCATCTAGATCGCTTGTGTGTGTATGTGCACATCAAGGAGCAGGGAATTAAATACCAAAGTATTTAAAAGCCTATAAATAGACAACAAAGGGGATATAAAAACCACTTTAGATTCCTTTAGAGCTCATCTCACGCAATGTCTTAGGCAATATAAAAATGTATCAATATGGATTTTAAAAAGTCTGCTTCAGGGCTGAACTCAAGGATCTAGAACCAAAATGTTACGTGGCAAAATTCAGGGGTGATACAATCTGTAGTGGAAGAAACAAGGGTTAAAAGAGGCCAAATGTAAACTGCACAACTCCACACCATGAAAGGTTGCACCAGTGCCTGTAAATGGGACATGTCCCCCTCTGAGAACACAGCTCTGCTGTTCTGCAGCTGGGTTACACCTACAAAAATATATCATCCTTTGCCAGACTGAGGCAAATTCTGTCCTGTTGATCTAGCCTAATAACGAATTTGTGCTAATGCACATTTAAACATCAAACTCCAGTACAAATGCAGTTTTATTCATATTCCAGGATGAAAATGAGGTCTATCAAAATAGCTGTTTTCCATTTGTACCCAGTTAAAATCAAACTAGGATAATTTTATTCTAAACAAATGTCCACAAGCAGATGAAGGATTTGGATTAGAACCAGTGCCACTGTTTTAGTCTGAGCTTGCACTGGTTTTGCTTTAAATGCAGCACTGAAAGATGAGTGAAACAGGATCCACTGTGTGATAAAGGAAAAGGATAAAAGGGTAAAGCCAAAATGAATTAGAAGGGTGCAAAACACTGAAATGGTGAGCTGTTCTGATCACTATTTTTTACATTTTAGTGCTTTCTGGCTGCATCAAATTACAGCACACATGCATTCAGAGGCTGAAACACACTCCAGTTTGTCAGCAGGCCCTGAGGCACAGCAACAGCCCAGGTCAGGTACCCATTCTGGTGGCAGTGGAACAAATGCATTTTGACTAATTCCATTGAATTCCATTGTTTCCTCCCATGAGAAAAAGCATTCATTATGTAGGATTATAATACCACCTAGATATGTAATTCCCAATTTCAGCTGTGCAGCACCAGGCATTACCCAGAGAGAGAAATGCCTCCATCTCACAAGAGCTCCTCATCTAAACTGACACGAGAGACAAAGTGAGGGAGAAGGGAAGTGCAACCACCTCCAGATAGGAGATGGTGAGCTGAGACCAAGTGTCTGCCCAAAGTGAAAAGAACTTCATTTCTTAAAAAAGGATTTCTGGTTAGGTGGTTAGAGCATGTACCCTGCAGTTAACAGAAATGAGTAGATCATACTTAAATAACACTTTCAAGTGCCCAAAGTGTTTAGGAGTCTAAGGGTTCCTCTGCTGGGAAAGTGAATTTAAAGAGTAGCAAAGAACACAGCAACTATTCTGCATCAGCTTCCTCTGTGGGCATTTCCAGTGGAAACTACTTGTATTGAAGTCTTGGTATGTGGACAAGACTTTCACCTCACTTTCAAGAGATTTTTAGGATCCTAAGCAAACAGCCAAATATTTGTGAAAATTAGAGTTGCACTCCAAAGTAATTTAGGAATTTTCAAAATTTTTGATGGTGTAGAGAAGTTAGTAATTTGAAACACAGTTTCCAATTAAGCAGATGTTCTGAGAATTTGTGATCATTTGAGAACAGAATCTGAGCACTTGCGTGAACACAAGCATAAGAAACAGATCTTCTTTTCAGACACAAAATGAAAAAAATACCAAAATGAAAAAAAATACCAAAACCTCACTCCAAACCAGTAGAAGTTGAAGCTCAAGAACAGGTCAGTGAAAACTGCTCTTTCCTGATGGCATCCTTTAAATTGGAGAGCAGTGTGTGCCTGAAAACAGCTGAGAACAGCAATGCACTGTGATGCTCTTACCTTCTGAAAGGGCGAGGGACCCAAAGGGACAGAGTGGGGGTGACCTGCTCCATAGGAAATGTGGCTGCAGGATGAGATGTTTCAGGGCACCTGGGAAGGTACAGCTGAGCCTGTATTTGCTCATATTCTTCCTGAACTGTTGTTCTTGACAATGGAATCATTCAGGTGGATTTTCATGGTCCACAGACCCACAATAAATGACGTTAAACTTAGAAATTTCCTTTGAATAGGAAGGCTCTCTAGAAATCTGGTACATAATTTGCCATGTTTGATGTGTTTTGTAGTCAAATTTCATTTGGATTTTTTGGAATATATTTAAATTTGCAATATACTGAGAGTCAGGCAAGGTCTGAAAAGGTGTTAAATATGTTTTAGAAAGGAACATGAATTCTCACTCCATGGATTCTTATTCCAAAAGTAGCTAATGTATGTATTGCTACAGCTACTATCAATATCACAATTTTCACCTCCAGTAACTACAAGCAGTCAGTAACTGTCAGAAACATAAATTATTTGAAATGTTTAGAAATAACTATGGACAAACTTTGCATTCTTGTTAACTGCTGCAGCCTGATTATCTTTGGTTTTATAATTCATATTGCTTTCTACAACAAGGAAACTACTCTATTAACAAAGATTAATTACAGATAGAACACAGAAATACAGAGAGAAATCCTGCTTTGCTTGTACTACAAGACTTGTACTATGTATTTCTCCCACTATTATATGCTTGGTACTTTATATTACCATGCACAGGTGAGAGCTATTCCATTAGACTGGATGACTTCTGTGATATTTAAGATGTTTCCATAAATCTGGGGGTGGCCTGTAGGAATTGTCCTTTCTGTCTCATACTAAGGATCAGTGGCTGAAAATCTGTTTAGAAAAACTGAAACTGTCAGAACAGTGGGAGAGGCAGATTTCTTCAGATCTGTCAGGAAACTGGTGATATTAGGGATAATTTATAGGAAAAAAAGACCAACATCACTTTAAGATTTAGACTAAACAAGATAATTTGGTTTTTAATGCTTTATTCCATTGCCATAACAGGTTACTTAAACATGGGGTCTCACTAGTAGGAAAAAAAAAAAATAAAAAGCACTTCACATTCCTCAGAGTTTTACGGAGAGTTTGAGTACAGGGGAAGTCATGGAGCTGGGCCACAGAAGTCTATTTTCTCTAATGTAGTAATTTGGCCAGGATTTAATGGTAATAAAATAACTACTTTAAGTGTGCAAGCACTGAAAAATAGTTCTAGAACTGTGGTTTATAAAATTGCATCAGAATATTGTCTGCAGCAAAGAAATTCATTCTTTGGTTGAGGTGTAGCACTGAAACACATCCATCAGAACTTTGTTGCAGCATGTTCATTGGTTATCTGGGAGAAAAGAAAGGGAATGTTGTATTTTATGCAAGAATTTTCCCTCCTTCCCACCTACAACTGCATTACTGAGCAGCACAAAAATAAATCAGAACAATGTGTTCATGAGCAATGAATGATCAAAAAACTCACCAGAGCAGGAATCTGGACTGAGATCACCAATGTAAAGTTCAGTGCAGAATTAGGATTGCAGCCCAATACTTGTTGCTTCCCAAAGAATAAAAAAACCCCAAACTCTTCCTTTATTTTGACCTTTTCATCTCCTGTTCTATTTGTAGCAAGCCAAGCTTTAACATTTTGATTAACTGAACTTACTCTGTTTGTTAGGGTTTTATTCTATTCTTGATTTCTACCAATCTCTTTGTAGAGATTGTGCAGTGGTAAGTGGGACTCACGTGAAACAAAAGGTATGATTTCTATCAACTTCCATGTAGACAGATTTTTACCAAGTTGGTATCACTTTCTGTGACAGTTGGGCCTGAGCACTGAAATATTACCCTTGTCCCTAGAAAATGCAGGTTCCTCTTCCATTCATAATTCAATTAAATGGATGTGGTATCAAGATCTAAAAGACAAGATCCCTACTAGCAAAACCCTAGAGACTTTCCAGTGTGAACCTATTTCCCATGTAGCTCTAGAGGAATCGACATTAAATGGAAACATTTTGATTTCCTTTTGTTTCCTATTGGAAACAACAAAAAACCTCCAGTAAATTCAAGGATTTTGGATCATGTGCGGTGATTTTTTTAGGTTTTTTTTTTTTTGGCAAAAATATCTGTGTGGAGATGGAATGGAGAAAGGAAAAGCAATAGAATGCTAATGCCCCTGCTAATAATGTAGAATTACTCATGACCCCAACAGCAGTACCAGATCATAACAACCTCAGAGCAGTTTCTGTAGGGTGTAGGTTGAAGAACTTTTTTCTTCCTCTTTCAGTGGTTTAGTGCAAAAGGAAGAATATGGCTCAAGGAAGCAGATGGAAAAACATTTCTGACAGCTTAAGTACAGTTAATTATTTGTAGGCGAAGCATTCTGCTATCAGCACTGATTTGCTGTATTTGAAACTGAAACAGGCAGAGCAGCAACAATTTTATTCAGCATCACTGCAATTACCTGACTATAAATAGGACACCTTGCCTTTCATCCCTTCCAGGAACAGGCAGCTAAAGGCCAGTACATGGTGTAGATACCTCTTTGGTAGGCAGCTCATGCAGGTCTCATCTTCTCCCATTTTTTTTCCACCTCTTACCTTTTACCTTTGAGCAGATTCACCAATTACTGAGAAAGAAAAAAAAAGAAAAAAAAGAAAAAAAAAGAGGACAACATGTATGGAAAGAGTTCCCAAGGTGGATATCACCTTTTTCACTTCACAGATGGTGCAGATGAGGAAAATGAATACTCATTTAAGCATGTACTCATTGCACACCTGCTCCTGAAGGAGCAAAGTGTGATGATGTGTTTTCTTATGTCTTTTCTGGGATTTACCTGTACCATCAGAGCATGTGAGACAACAGCACTGTGCTCCTAAGGAAAGACATTCACTCTTCCAGGAAAAGAGACAGGAAGAAATCAGGCTTGGGAAGGAAATCTCCAGCCTCCACTAACCAACAAGGAAGAACTGGAGACAAAAGGGATAGCATTGATTATTTCTCCCTTACAAGTGTGGCACAGGGAAGACACTTCCTTGTGACCAAAGATCACAGAGTTCTTTTCTGTTCTCCAGCAACAACTAAGCAGTTTACTTCCCCTTGCTTTGGCTAAAGCAGAATCACAGAATCCCCTGAGTTGGAAGGGACCCACAAGGATCATCGAGTCCAATTCCTGGCCCTGCACCCAAAAGTCAATGAAAGGGAAAGTATCCTAATATTAGTCAGTTTTTCCATCAGCTTCAAGATTTATCTCCAAGAGAAACAAAAAGCTGTTGAGAGCCGCAATTACTTTTTTGAGCCAGTATTACTGGAAAGAGCTGAGAATGTTAGCTTTCATTGTCCATTCACAGCAAGGCCTAGTTGGAGCAAGATACTCTCTGGGATACTCTGAACAGCTGGGATTATCCACTCTTAAGAAAGATTAATTTGACTGGAAAGACAATGGAGAAATCCTTTAAAGAAGACAAGAAGAATGGAGACTTTTCTATGGGAGGGCATGAGACAGCTCACTTTTAACAGAATGGAGGCTGAAAAGGACTTCTACCTCTATATGCTGAAATTTTAAACAGCATGAGAGAGGGTGTAGTTAGGCTAACACTGGCTCAAAAGCAAATTGAATAAATTATCCAGAAATAAATTTACTCTGGAAATGCGAAAAAATTTTCTAGTAGGAGAGCAGTGAAATCCTGGGAACACTCACTCAAAGCAGTAGGAGGATCAAATAAAGTGTTCTGCTTTCCCAGTGGAGTTTGGTAAGTGCATTGATGATGTTGCCTGAAATAGAGAACCTTTTTCAAATGACCTAGCATGTCCCCTCAAGTCCTTGAAGTCACCTGAGGTTACATGCAGATTTCCCACAGAAGCAAGTGCTTCTTGTGCAAAGTCAAGAATTACATGCCAGTGCCAGTTACAAAAACTCACAGAGCTACAGAGCTTCTACTCAGCCCTGTTTGAAAATTGTGTTTTCTGGCAAGAAGTGGTCATACTTTCACCCATCCAACCTCACAAAATTTTGAGCCTTTCAGTGAAACTGATTTTAAAGCGTGCACTTGGAATATAGGAAACCTGAATTAATTTCTTTTCATCTCCTATGCAATCCTAGAAGATGCATGGAAAGATTCAGTCACCTGCTAAGAGATGAAAGTTTTATGAGGTAGCAAGACATCCAGAAGTTATTCACTGTGATCTGTTCCTGTGAATCTAGTTCCCATACATGTGTAGAACTAGATGCTTTAGTTAGGATGCAGAGAAGAAATTCAGTTACAGACAACCATCAGCTTTTCATGGGTTGTGCATTAATTATTCCACAGCAGCAGAGCTTTATCAGTTAGCCCTGTAATCATCCAGTGAAGTTTCTTAGCTCGGGCTCACTCCAAGAGAACACATCTGTAATGCTGGCAGGGTCAGTGTGATTTCAAGAGCAGTCCAGAGGCCTCTGTGGGGTGTGCAATCCAAACCTATGAACCATCAGAGTCCAAGTTAGCTTCCCAACATCTGATTCGGCAGCCTTATGCTTCTAGAACTGGGAATATTACATTGTATGAAGATAAAATACATCCAGTAAGAACTACTGAAAACTAAAGAATGAAAATATTGTAAACTAAAGAACGTCAGCCCTTGGGATAACTTCACCATATAAATCTAGTTAGAATGACCCCAGTATAATGTTTGAACAGCCTAGCTACCTCCATTCCAAGCAATGTCCAGGCAGGATTTGGGAGCTGGCATGGTCCAGGAGCAGGCAGTTTGCATGCAGCCACTGTGCTTTGATTGTTAACAGGATTTATTTTGTTAACGTAGCCAGATCAAACCAGAGTGAGTCCTGGCACTGCGGGCACAGAGTAACTCCAGCTCCGTAGGGAACATGCCAGGCATGGGATGACTCAGCAGCCATTGTGAGACTGCACCTGTCCTGCTGCAGTCCTGTGCCTAGGCTGAAAGCACCTCAGAGCTGGGTACAGGATCAGTCTGTTGGCCCTCAGTAGCCACACCAAACGTGGTGAGCAGTGAGCTCGTGCTAACAGGGCCAGCTGTGAACAAGCCAGGGGACAGATGGGCCTCCCCATGCTGCTCCCTGCCAATCTCTAGTAGAAACCTACCTTATTAGCTCATTCCCAATGCAGGAGCCAAGCAGGGTGTGTGCATGCTCTGGGGCTAGTCTCGAGCTTACAGCCTTGCTACTAACCCACAGCACCAGGGACTTTGAGGGAACGAGCCTGGGTTCACCTGGATCGGCACTGAAATATATTTAGCAACAGTTCTGGACACGTGATGCCTTTGACCTGTCAGTCAAACAGATTAACCTAAAATGTAAATAGATTGTGAGTATTTAAGTAGTTACATATTTGTATATACATACATATGTAGAAAGATATGCAGCCCATATAAATGAATTGGAATGAGAATTCTGACAAAATTTCAAAACCTTTAAATTATAAAAAACTGAACATCTTTCAAAAGGAACCTCATACAAGACAAAGACATTTTGTATATTTGTTCCAGCTTAAATTTCACAGCAGAAGTAAAACTGCAAAACAGAATTACAGACCACAATTAGCTGGTCCATTATTTGCTATCCAGCATTGTGATGAATATAATAGCTACGTTACAATCCTCTTTAAATATATGCAGCTTTTACCTGGCTTGGGTTTTTTTTCAGTCAGAGGAACACTATTCTGATAAGTGCTTGGCCTGATTAGGTTAAACCCAATGTATTTCTACATCTCTCTGTATGGTGTTGGCACATCACAAATGAAGTACAGAAATATACTGGATGTTCACCCGCAGGAATAGCATACAGTTAGAATACATAACACCGAAACTGCAAGTTCTTTTGTTATTGTTGTTTTGGTTGGGGAAAAAAACCAACAAACCAAAACCACTGAAGCGATTCCGTGAGATTTGACATCCCTGTTTGACTAGTGTCATGTGAACAGCCCTGCAGGACAGTCACACATCTTATCAGAAGTCCACTCAGTGCTCGTGTTCAGAACACGAGCTCTTCTTTCTGTGTAAGATCATCTTGTCCTGTCCTTCCTCAACAGTCCAGAATAGTCCTTAAGAAAAGAAATGTTGCTTCCTGGAAGACAGTAGGGACTATAGGGATTATAGTTTTAATGAATCCACTAAACCAAGCAGCATTATCCCTGGAGAGGGGATAATAATCCCTGGAGAGGGGATAATAATCCCTGGAGAGGTGAATAGTTGTGTAATTTGGCCCATGTTGTTGCAATTTTTTTTGTTTGCTTGGGTTTTGAAAATCATTTGCTGCAATACACTGAGAAACAGGAGACAAACACAATTAACTCAGCCATTCTCCCATGGTATTCTGCTTCTCTTTGCTGGATCTCTCTTTCATGTACCATATTTACTGCTTGGGCTCAAAGTTGTCCTCTTTGCTTTTTTTAATCATGCATCCCTTGGTTCACTCATCCTTGCATCTCCAGCCTTTGTTGTTTTCAGTCTTTAGCGATGATCTTTCAGTTAAGAGCTCACCAGAGTGTAGATCATGCTGAATGTAAAAGAAAGACACAATATGAAAGTATCCCTTTGAAGCATGCAGAGCACTTTGATTTTTATAACCCTTTGCTGCCTGTTCCTCAGGTCTGACTGTAATGGCCTGTGCCTTCCTTTGCATTCTTTCTATCTCTCTAAAGCTTCTTAATTATGGCCTATTCAAGATGGGTATCAAAAGGCACTCAAGAAATAACAAATTCATTATCTACATCCTACTGCACCACAAGCTGTGTTTGAGCTTTTTAAACTTCAGTCTGATGTCTGGATTTGAACAGCGAAGAAACAAAACCATTTCGCTTCGGCGTGTTTGATCTTTAAAACTTCAACCAGCAACTCCCGGCAGGGCAGGCAAGGTTCTCCATGAAACTGCATTGTTTTGATTCCTTTGGAAAAAAAACTCTGTGCACTAGAAGAAATATAAAACACAGCCACCAGCTGGACTGAATCCATACATACTAAATGCAACTCTGAAAAGCGAAGAAAACAGAGTATATTGCCACAGCTCCACTTTACTGCAATTCTAATTCTGCCAATACCCAGGAAAGCATTGAAAAACTGTCTGTAATTTATACTGTTTTATCTAGCACCAGGCAGTGGATTTTGGATGGTGGCCACATTTTAGAATGAAGGAGGAAGCCGCACAGCAGCAAAGTCACAGGAGAAATGCTACACCACACTACAGAGCTGACTTTGATCCCAACACAAAAGCGTGGAGTTAAAGAATGCTTTTCCCCAGCCATTTCTTGCTCTCTCTCCTTGCACTACTGACAGAGCTTGTCTGGCTTAACTGCCATGCTTTCCACTCTCAGCCCCCTGAACAGGACTGGCATGGAAAGTTGCACAGCCTAAGCCCACAAAGTTACTCCTACTCAAATTCCCATTCCATACCCACCATGTGGGTCAGGCACCTCCCAGCCTCTCGCTCTCAGGTGTGGACACAGGCACCTACACACGCACAGGTGCACAGAAATCTTTACTCTCAACAGCATTTAAAAGGAATATTGAGAAACAGCAAGGTGCAGCAGTGGCTCCTCAAGATGTGGGGAACGGCTCAACAGACCAGACATCAGCAATCAGAGGGGAAATCACACTTTTCTTCCTCCAGCACACAAACCTGCCTTGCAGAGGGATGACTACACGCAAGACTGGCTTGAAGAGACAACTTCACACAAGTACATCATGGAAGAAGGAGTAGAAAAAAGGCATCCTAAAGCATCACCACCATTTGAAGCGTGTTAAAGTTTGTTGTCCAGTAGTTTTTATGGTGTGATTACAGGGGTGATTAAAAGCGCTGGGATCTCGGCAAGGCCTTACCTCAAATGACCCTGACACATTTTTGCACTGGGCATTCATGCCTGTGTACTGAGGACATGTGACAGCTGAAAGGGGAAGGGGGACAACACACGGCTGGGGTGCCTATCTTCATTAATGTACTTTAATTAGGGGTTTGGACCACGCACAGGCTTTACCCTGTCATGAAAGGGAGTCTGAAGGAATGACTACAGGCATGGTGCATCCCATGCTCCCACCCAACATCTACCTACCCATTTATTTACCATTTTGAGTATTACTACACCAGAGGTGTAGTATTTTCCCTATGATTCTCTTGAATTGTAGCTTTTTATCTGACGTAATGCTATTAGCATAACATTTGTTATTTTACCCATCCTAAAAGACTATACAGAGAAGTAGAAGTTATTTCCTTTGGTTGGCCCTGGGGCCTGGCTCGGGCCTTAGGTAAACACTAAATATTCTGTACTGAAGTCAGTGGAAATGCTTCCCTGAATCAACATCAGAAGCAAGTCTTATGAGGGTAAGGAAATTGTCCAATTAGTTCCAGTCATTGCTAAATGCAATTTCCCCCAAGTGAGACGAAAAGCAGCTACTATTGCCTGTGAAATGGCCAGACTTACCAGTAGAGATAGTAGAAGAAGGAAAGGAGGTAGAAGGCCAGCTTACACCAGGCCTCTTTTTGGCAGTAACTCAAGGTATCTGCATTCATGACTGCAGGTGGATCATATGCCAGCTCTGAGCTATCTGCTGGGCAGCGAAAATACCTGAAACAGCAGGAGAGGACACCCGGAATGACTCCGTAACAATCTGTACTGAATATGTGCAGGTACGCACCCTCCTGAACACCAGCTCAGAAAATTGCCATCTTCCATGGAGGCATTCCAAGGAGGAATTCCCCTTTCTTTTTCAAGTCTCTACTTCCAGACATTGTAAAAACCAGGGTGCTAGTCTAAGCATTCCTTTCTTAGGGAAGCCAGCAATAAATGAATGTGGATTTTCTGCGTTCTATTAATTCTTCAGACAGAAGCATTTCCCCTTTGTACAGAGTTATTTCTGGCTTAGCCACTAATAACTCACACATTGTGAGTGACAATATATGGTGGTTTGAGACCACAGAGTGGAGGAAGGATTACTGGCCTTTAACTGCACCTACACAACTGATTTCAGACATGATAAAAGGTGACAGTCCCAAGCAACCGGCAGCTAAGTTCCTCCAGCTCTGAAAAGGAAAAAAGCCAATATGGAGTAATGCAAGAAGTGGCTGACTAATGTTTTCTACATGTGGCACTGCTCAAGAATTTATCATCCAAATAATTTTCTTTGGAAAATATTTTTCTTCTTTACACAGGAAAAATATCTAATTAGTCTCAGCAATGACTGATTGAGAAAATCGTGACAAAATAACTCCTTTGGCAAAGGAGCTTTTCTCTCAGTTACTTTGAAGTAAAAAGAAAAAAAAACTGAAAAGAAGAAGTCCTCGACAAAATTAATGAACTGCTCCAAGATCAGCATGAATCAGAGGAAATATTGTTATTTCTGCTACTTTGGCAAAGTAAACAGAAGGTTGCTGATTGCTTACAGACAGATAGACAGACAGATAGGAAGATATAAAAACACCAAACAAGTGACCAGCAGCAAACTTTGAAAGGAGATGTTCTCAAACTAACTTTGCCTTTCTCCCTTCCATTGTTAGTCACATCTATTTACAATCTCTAATAAGATTGCAAATTCTTTTACAGAGACTCATAGGCAAAATCTTGCTTAATTCTCTTTTTGGGATGAAGGTATTATATGCTGTCTTCCCATGGTTCTGTGCAGAACTTTACACAATGAACCCAAACCTGTCTGTGGTTAAAGCAGGAGTAATTATGGAGTACTTTTAGCAAAGCATATGAAGAATCATAGAAAAAAGAGACACTCAAAAATTCTCTCCAAAGATCATTACCATTACTTAGAGTCTGACCATTTTCCTCTTGGCTATATTTGTTTTTAGAAACTTTAAAAATGGGTCTCATTGTCACACTTTGGCTGTTATCTCTTAGCAAAAGACCAGCATAAAACATTATTTTTATTATTGCAGCAAAACAGTGGGGAGAAAAGCACTTGTAGCTTTGTTTCATTTAGCTTTCTGAGGACTGCACTGGCACTCTAATTTCTCAATAATACACTTTATCATACGACTCTGCATTACTACCAAGCTTTTGCAGAAAAAAAAAGTGTAAAAAACCTGCTACTTTTTAGTTCCTGGTTGAGATGACGATTTTGACTTCTCTACAGAATTATTCTTCTGCTACCATATGTACCTTTGTAACACAAAGAGACCCTGACAGACAAAAATCATCTGTGCTTTTACAAACATTGTGAAAATGCAAAACTAGGGAAGTCTCCAGGCTGACAACCACAGAAACTGATGTCTCTTGGTTATTTTCAGAAGCAACAGAAGGTTGATCCTCCACTAGAATGCAGAGGAAGATGCAGCAGCAGCATCTGCACTGCCTGGCTGGAAAACAACAGCAGGTCTTACATGATCAGCTCTGAAAGCCTCTCAGTGAATATAAACACAAATCAGAGACCCAGAGTGGGAACACGTCCACCTCTTCCTATGGGCAGTGTGCAGAAACAGCTCTTCACCTACTCCAATCCTTACTCCAAGAGCCTATGAAAGAGAATTCTCTTGTAGAACAGAAATTCCCTACTGTACAGAAAGAAACAACTTACTTCATACTGAAAAAAAAAAACAGCTGCCATAGAAGATGAGACACAAAAATCTGTCAACCTGCCCAGTCTCTATTCCACAACTACAATGGAAAGGTTTCCTTGTTAGGGCTGAATGAAGAGGTCCAAGCTCTTTCAAATATGAACTGTCTTAAAACTCCCCAGCTGTGAAGTATTCAGTGTCACCCAGTTCCACATTCAGATTCCAGCCTATTTCACTTCCATGTTTTCACTCACTTGGAGTAAGTGTATCCTGACACTCTTCAGAACATTCAGCTACGTAACTGAAAGCCACAGATGTATTATCCTGTGTCTTCTTTAGCCATCCTAAATCATGAAAAAAATTCATTTTCCTCTGGAAAGATACATTTCAGCTTCTTATGGGCAAGAGCCTCTAGGCAGAAGATACTTATCTATACTCCTATCACTGTCCTTCATTGCTCATACAATCTGCATGTGTGCTGAGCTGGCAAGCAAGGCTAGCAAGCAGTCAGCATACAAAAGAAGGGCTTACCTCCAGAAGTGATAAAAAAGCAAAGGAACATTTAACCCCAGCGTGAGCCACTCCTGAGCACATAAAAACATGATGCAGAAAAGACTATGGATGGAGTACTCCGGCAGCACCAGCTAAAAGGAATGGAACAGAAAAAACAGAAGTCAGTAAAACAAACACCTCTTGGATTTTAGTCACCCAGGTACCTTTTTAAGAAAACAAATCAACTCTGCAAGTGTTGCAAGTCTCCTGTGTGTCTGTCCCTAGACACACCTCAGCTGGCAGACAGTGTGGCTTTGAGCAAGGAGCACAGGACTCAGGGCCAGGTTTGTTAAGGTTCTGCCCAAGGCTGTACTCCAAGGCCTGGATGAGAGGCACAGGACAAATCACTTACTGTCCTACCTAGTGTTCCAGACTCAATGTCTTACAGAACATACATTATATTACTGCCTCCCTCACAGAAGCATTCTGAGACTCAATGACTGTCAGTAAAAGAGTTTTCACAGAACAAAGTTTTATTACTGATGCATTCAAAAAGGAAACAAAGCTATTCCTGAAGCTTTGCTTCTGTATTGCAGGAGTGTCTTAGGAAAAATAAAACACTGTTTCTGCCATTTTGATATGTTATATACACCTTAAAGAGATCAAATCCATTACCAAGTCTGTCTTGCAAGCTCAAACCCACTAAGACAGGAAACTCACTTCCTAAGATAATCCACGGCTCCCTACACTGTTTGTTTCAGAACCACGATGATTCTTTCTATTAAAAGAGAAAATGAGTGGGCAGCTGGCAGAAGCAGAAATGTATGTGATGTTGATTCAGAGTAGTTATTTCAAAAGGCACTTTGCTTTTCTTCACTGCTTTCCCATTTCTTAGCTGTCTTTCTTCCCTTGTTTTCTTCCCATGTCTTTTCTCAGCAATCCCTATTTCTTTTCTTCGAGTAATGGAAGAGACTAATTTCCAGCAGTGGATATTTTTCAAAGCTAGACAAACTCATACACAACAAATCTGCATCCATTGCTTCACCTTGGAGGTACATCAACCAAAGTTAAGTCACAAAAGGAATATGAGGGCTTTTTTTGATGTAAATTCATTATCATCCGTCAAATAATTGAAGTGAGATCTATTTTTCTTAAAACAATGTAAAATTTACTATACAGCTTCTCCAAATGCCTACTCCCATACAGCTGTTCTGCAAGGAATTTCATCGTCTTGATTCTAGGAGTCTTTCTATCTCACATGGAACATATTGTTTTAATTCATTTCACGTCAGTACTTGAAGAAGTTAATACATTTTGGTATCTCTGTGACTATGCCTTCAACTTGAACATTCTCAAGGGCTTATCTTCTGTGGATGACAAATCATAATACAATTATATAGTTCAGATTCCAGATGGTACTTATTTATCACTGCTGGATCTTTTTTTTTTTTTCAGTTTTAGAATGTGATTTACAACATGACTATAACCTTTCCCCGAAGAATGATTCATCTTCATCACAAATTGTAGACAAGAAAGGTCTTCACGATGTACGTCTGCCCACTAAACATCACAACACTTAAAAGCATATTACATTCATTTTCACATACTTGATCTCTGATTTCAACACAATACACAAACTTAGCAAGGCTGCAACTCTGGTGCCCAATCAGTGGGTTGGCTGGTAATTACAGGGAAGCAAACCCACGGTGAAAATTTATGCAGAGCTTGAAAAACAAAAATCTGCAGTGAAACTAGAAAGGAAACAAAGGAAGCAGAGAACTCTTAAGAGCAGGCTCACTTTCCAGTCATAATTTTTGGTGTAAATTAAATCTATCTATGCTTTTGATGGAACAGAAAATGGGTAATTTATGTCTTTTCACCCTTTTCTTGGAGTGGTATTTTCCTCTAGACATAAATAAAGAAAGGATCGTTGCTGATCACTGTTTCTGGAGAGAATTCATGCCAAGAAGCAAATAAAGTCCAGCCTGCAAAGCCAATTACATTCAGATGATGGACTTAAGAGACCAAATCTAAAAGGAGGCGAGAGAAGTGGAAAGTACAGAAGTAAGGTACAGAAAGGCACTAACAGAAAGGCTTATGAGGTAAAGTAAATAACTAAAATTAAACATTGCCTCAGTTCTTAGCTGTAAGAATCATCCTGCAATTTGACACAATATCCTCTGAAAACAATGGAAACTTGAAATCAACTTTAGCAAACATGGATTCAGCTCCTGGAGAGAAGAAAGCTGTCTGAGAAACAAGCAGCAGTCAATCCTTGTTGCTCCTGCTGAGGTACTCCACTGAAAAGCAACTTCTGTGATACAGATAACTGCAACAGGAATTAAAACCAACGTCCTTAATTCATTCCTGTGAGAGCATAGGAAGCTGTCAGATGGTAAACATGTTAGGATATAAATAGTACACTTCTATTTTGAACCAGGAACATCCTGATTCAGAAAAACGACCTCTGCTTTCCGACACAGCTCAAGATGAAGCTTGAGATGGTTATGAAACATGGAGAAGAAGGAGAAACTGGCATAGCAGCACAATTCTTAAGGGATGCAACTTGGCCACCTTGAGTCCCAAACTCAAATGGCACTACAAATTTACCACCAGAAATTCAGCTGGCTGGTATTTCCCCGTGGAAACACACAGGAAAGCCTGAAAACGAAGTCAGCTTCTAGACAAAAAAAAAATTGCTGTTAATCAGAAATGCCTTTTGCTATACCATAAGCAAGGGAAAAAGAAACTATCACAACTTTCTAAGTGTTGCTCTGACATGTATAGTTAAATAGATATCTACATCAGTAAATATTCAAACCCCTTATTCACAGTTCATCATTCCCATGTAAAATACAGAATCTTAGGTGGGTATCATACTCATTACTCTCTCACCACAAGAATTCACTATCATACAAAGTAGTACACACACACACGCACACGTAGATAGATCCTTCTCCTCTAATTCCACAGAAAATAAGGCAGGCTTTGCTATGGATAGACATCTAGGTTTGGCTGAACTAAAAGAGAAGGGAAACAGGCACTGAATTTAAGCACCTATCAGCAGCTTCTTTCTGTTTATAGGAATACGAAGCTTCAGAGAAGCTCAGTCCCAAATAATTTTGTTCTATTTTCTACTTCCTAAATCCATTCTTTTGTTCTTATACAAAACCACCCATCTTTTTCTGTCAGCACTTTTCTTCCTTATTCTATTACATATGGATACCTCCTTCTCAAATGTAATTTTGATTTTACAGGTCACTGTATCATTTTTACATGTAATGGCTCTTACAGTTTGCCTCACCAGTGAACAGGGCTCATAAAACACCTCACAGGAACCAGAACTGGGAAGAAATTATAGCAGGAATAATAACATCCCTTCATGAGTACTATTTAATTCTCACAGTTACAAAATCAATTGCAACAAGTGAATCAAACAGTTTCCCCAGTCACTCCGGAGCCACCGAAATGTCAAGACGCTTCTTTCCAGCACTTTGCTTAGCCCAACACTCCTGAGTGCTACACAATAATAATAATTCTCACAGAATTGCTGTTCCTTCCCCCAAAAGACTCAGAGCCTCCATCAGTCTCCATCTGTGCATGTCAACCTCCGCACTGCAAGCACAGATATTACGCTGTACCCAGAAATTGCCAGCCATCACACACTCTACCCTGCCAGAGCTTCTGAGAGTCTTCATTACACCGTTAGAAGCTGGAACAACTTCCCTTCTTAATGCCTGCCTTCTCCTCCCACAGATGGCAGGAAAATCCTGGAGAGAAGTGGGGGTTGAATCTCCTCCTTGCAATGTTAAGAGCTCTGGTGATTACCCTGGTGGAAACGAGTTGTTCACCTTAAAAACACACGAGCCCTTTTCCATCCACCTGAAAGCAACAAGAAACTGAAAGCACCAAGCATTTGTGGAATCACCCCCAGGCCCCAGATTAGGACTGATCTAAGAGCACACTGCTTTATTGCAGTGGTTATTGCTACT
This sequence comes from Erpornis zantholeuca, assembly GCA_013400515.1. Taxonomy (NCBI): domain Eukaryota; kingdom Metazoa; phylum Chordata; class Aves; order Passeriformes; family Timaliidae; genus Erpornis; species Erpornis zantholeuca. The sequence continues at coordinate 104,655 of VZTN01013051.1, read as the reverse complement.
GCATCTGCTCGCACTAGAGGATGACTGCAGCTTGTCACTATGGTGCTCATTTGCTGCTTTTTCCATCACATCCCTCAAAAAAGCTGATGGAATCGGTCCTCACTGATAGCAGGGAAAGAGGGGGTGGAGATGTGCCCAAGGTTTTCAGGACACAGGAGTTATTTCAATAACACTTTAAACCCTATCCCTACAGAACCTGCCAGGGCTAACCTGGGTTACTGGGGAGTGTCAGCTGAGTTAAAGACACTCCAAGATCAAAGGGAGATTATTTAATGACTCCAAAATTCTCCTAACTGAACAGCACAGGCCAGAAAAATCAGAAGTGTAGTGCAAGCAAGTGGAAAAAAAGAAAGCAAAACCACAGAAAAAACTAGCAGTAGCATGTGTCTTAGCCCAGACTGTGTGTGTATGTGGAATGTACATACTCTGAAACAAATCATCTGTTTCCTCCTGCTGTTGCACAAACCAAAGAAGAAGGGTCAACTGTGTGTTATTCGAATACATAGACCACACATCTTAATATTCCAACAGTTTTAAACATACTGTTTGCACCAATGAAACACATGAAACACTAAATTTACTCCTGAAATACAGGAAATCTTTCTGCTTTTCTAGTGTATGTTTCTAATCTACTTTAAATGTTTAGGTTACTTGACTTCCAAAACCTCCTCTGAAAGGCTGCCCTAGAGCCCAATACAATGCTGTCACAGCAAATACACTAAGGTTTTCAGTCCAAATATTCAGGTTCAATCTATTTCAATTCTCCTGTTAAAATCCACACTTGCCTGTGTCTCTGCAGACTGCTCTCTATCTGCTTATAGCAATCACTTAGAAACTCAGTGGCATCAAATTATTATGATACAAACATGTAACAAAACCATTTCAAGTAATTCAAAACCATGTTATGCAAACCTCTAGAAGTATTTAGCAGTTTTCTAGGCAGATGTGTGCAAGCAGCTAAAAATGAAATGCCTGGAAAATGGACTCCAGATCATCGAAAGGACAATGTGCAGTTGAACCTACTAAGTTCATATATACAGCTTTACATTTTATCTGGGGGGAGAGCAGCAGTGCACACATGCAAGATTTAATGTTACAGACCAAATGCAGGGCACAAATAAAAAAAAAGGGATATGGCATTGGTGTTTTCACCCCTCCAGCCACTGTTTCGGACCAAAATGAAATAAAGCAGCAAAAAGCCAGTGCTTTGTGAAGGTAATTTAATTATTCTAAAGAGCTAGAACTGGAATTTGTTTAAACATTTCTTTTAAGTGGATGTGAACATAAGTCACTCCACAGCACAAATACCAGACAATGAAATGAGTAACACAAAGAGCCTAATTACTATTCTCACGCCATATCCATCTGTAACACAGTAACAGATCTAATATTAAAATATAGGATTTCTGGATGCTCTTTCCATCACAGCTACTAAACACATCTATATTTAGGCCTATCATTTCACTTCCCATTGTCTCATTTCTCTCTTCTGCCACAGGGGGATAATTATATTCAATATCTATAGATTCCACTGGAGCTGGTTTATGACTAGAATATTTGAGCTCTTTCTTAAGACCAGTAATAACAGGAGTGACAGATGAGGATCAGGTCTTTAAAGGACCTTCATCAGGAGTATCTACAAACATTTCAGTATTGCAGAGCCCATGGGAGGTCAGAGCAGCCAACAGGTAAAAAGGTTATGAAACAGATTTTAAAAATGACTGAAAGGTCTGCGGGGCACCAGCACAATCCAAGAAGCGCCCCATCCTTGGAAGGCACGTCATTAGGGCAGATGTGCTGTGATCTTACAAGTGTATCTCCTCTGCAAACTGTTCTTTTCCACTCAGCAGGGATCAGGAGACATCTTTATGACCTTCCTGTTCCTAACGCTAATTCAGAACCAGTAACAGAAGCTGGGTTAGCAACCCCGGAGCGCAAACTTCTCTAATTTCCACAGCACTGGCAGAGAACAGGGTAACAAACCCCTTCTTGCCCTACCTCGCTTTTGTATTCCAGGCACAACCTGCCAGGACACCCTGCAGCTGGGCTATTCCAAGAGCTCCTGCCGCCTTTGTCTGCTCACCCAGAGCTGGGGAGAATGCAATTAGCACTGCAGCTGTTCGTTAGGAGCTACAAAACCAGCCCCCCCCAAGCCCACAGGCAGGGCTACGAGTGCAGAAACCTCAGGGATGATCAGAATGAAAGTTCAGCCATCTGCAGGGCTCAGAAAGGGCCCTCAGGCCTTCTCCTGGGGGTCTGCCTGAGAGTGACACTTCCATAAATGCCGAAAACCCAGCGCTCACCAAAGGGCTGTTTCCGTACCGGGTGTGTAAAGACTGTCAGCCTGAGGAAGCAGATTTGGTGCAGTGCAGACATGGCAAAGACATTTCCTTCGCTGGCACTACAGCAGCTATACAGGGAACACCAGCAGCGAGGTGCAAGGTAGGACATTGAACTCACAGCAGCAAAAAACTGCATCCATGCACAGGTATGGTGTAAAATCATTATGCTCTGCATTTAGGAATTAGATTTCTTTTTATCACTGCATAGTAGCTTTATGGGGTGTGATCCCAAGTTAAAGCCACACTGAACATCCTGCTAAACACAACAGTGACCTTTGGTTTAACTTCCTTCCTTTTATGAAAATGCAAATACTTTACTTTATTGCATACTGAATTAGAGCAAATATAGGCCATTAGCAAGTCAAATTCTGCCAATATTTCAACACAGCTCTGAGGAACAAATGCATAAATCACATCACCCCAAGTGGCTGAGAAGTACACTGCTCTCAGGAGCACAGTACCGACAACATTACTCATCTACATTTTTGCTACATCTTCATCTTATTCTGCTGTTACTTGTGATGTTCTCCCACTGTAAGGACTTATGTTTACATATCCTCCAGAACAGGATGGGGAGAAGCTAAATTGTAGAGCAGGAGGTCATCAGTTACAGGGTGGAACTTTGTTTGGCACTTTGATTATTGACTAAACACTCAGAGTTGAGATTAGCAGCAAAATACAGTCAGTTAGGCTGAAATAGTTTTATACATAAATATTTTTCATGAGTAATAACACTATGAATGTCTCCCTTCAAAGGATATTTCAGTTTTCATCACTCTGGCAAATCTTACTTCCACCCTGGAGTAAAAGAGGGATAAGGACCAAACTGTGGCTGAGTCACAAGACTGAACTCTTCACTCTTGCAATAGTTTTTGTTACTTCTCCCCTTACAAGCTCCCCCTGCTATGAGCACCTGGCAGACACAGCAGGATCTATCCTCTCATTATCTCTAGGTAAGCACACAGACATCCTTGAGCAATTATTGCTAAAAATAACAATTGTTATGCTCTAACTTTTCAAAAGTGCTGAATTCAGGAACTTGGAAAATTGACTAAAAATTGTGTTGGCACAATGCACTTAATAAATGAGTGTCAGTAGTGAATGAATTGCCTGCCAGAAATACTACACTTCCTCTCAGTCCTTTAGTCCTATTTTAAGGACTTTCTTTCCAGATGTGATACTTCATCCAAAGAAAGGACAAAAGGGATTATATACAGTATTTTTACTGCAACAGTAATATTTTTTTAGGGAATATTAATGCAATCTATTGAAAATAAAACAGAAAGTGTGAAGAAGAGATGCACCATCACTAGTCAAGCAACATTTATGGAATTATTTGTGTACAAAGTATAAATACTGCCAGCTCTTTGATCCCAATTCTATTCTGAAAAATAACTACTGTGCCAAGTTCCACTTTTTTTGATGAAATTCAAACTGTGTGGATGACCAAAAGAGTAACTGAATAGGGCATGCCCCATTTTATCCCATTCCACAATTCATAGATAACAAATGTAACAAAAAAGTATGCAGAAAAGACTTAAGAGAGGGAAAGAGAGAAGCTTTTAGATGATCTGCACTGAACTGCCTGCCAGAGTACAGAATTGAAAAAGGCAGCTCAGTAACAAAGGTACTGAAAGCCTAAGTTTTGTCTATACTGGAAATCTATTCCGAGATTCAGGGAAAATCATTATGTCCTCCATCCTTCTGGATGCAAACAAAAACTCTACCAAGTGTGAATCACTGTGAATATATTAACTCCATCCTCATTTAGGCAAGCTGCAGAAATCAATTAAACCAACACAGAGCTAGTGAAAGTGTCACATTTCAGTTGCAAATATTTTACTTCCTTTTCCTGTATCTCCACTTCTCCTGTCAAGCTACATCCTTCTTTCTTTCCCTTGTACAATCTAAGGACAGCCCCACTGTTTACATGGACAGAAGATTTAGCCTTTATCTCCTGCCTCTTTTGGCTAATGAGAGATGCTGTGTGAAAATTGTCTAAAAAGGACTCTGCCGTAAGTCATGATTTCCATAAACTAAAACTTGTGTCCTAATACATTTTTAGCTAACTTTAAATTTTATCCCTGAAGTGTAAAGTTACTCTCTCCAAATGTAAAAATATCTTGTCAGAGTCACTCTGAAGGCCAGAATAAAGTTGGCTTTTTTCTTCATGCAATAGAAGTTTAGCAGTACCATTCAAATAAGGATGGAGTAATGAAATGCACACCAGTTTGGGGTTTCTCACACACGCCCAGAGCCTAATGTATTTGAAAAAGTTCTGGGGCACTTCAAACAAAGGAAAACTGCAATAAATTCAGTTTTATGAAGGGTGATGCAATCACAGTCCAAATCCTAATTGACAGAATATGCACAGCGAGGCAAGCTTACATCCTACAAAATCTGCAGATCTAATCAATGCCTCGGAAGAAGAAATATCCTTTATTCCAGTGGCTGCATGCAAACTCTGGAATTCCTTCTGAGGCAGTCTGGAAGCTAATTTTGCATGTGTATGCATAGCAGAGGGGTGTAGCTCATACTGTGACGCTGACAGAGATCTATCTTCTCATCTCACTGCCTGTTTTATTAGCACTTCTGTAGAGCAAACATCCCAAGTCTCTAAGCACACAACACCAGATAATTTTACTCCCAAAAATCATCAATGTGGCCACAGTAGTTTGAGTCTGACTCCAAACTGGGCTGGATTTGTACAGCTGCTGTAGAGATTCAAGACCCCATGCAATTATTGACACTACAAAACATCAGACCGCTCAAAAACAGCAAACAAATTTTAGCTTCAGTTAAAAACAAAAGGTTCAAGCTATGCCTGCTAACAAAAAAACTAAGTAGGTCTTTGAAAACAAGATTTCTATCATCAGAGCAACTGTGTGACCATTCCTTTCATGTTGTGTACATGTCTTGTGAGTGTAAGCAAATGCTCTTCATATTTATTACCATGTGGGGTTTGTAGCATCTGGCACAACAAGGCTTTATTCTTTACCTGAGACCAAAAGCACTGCTGTAGCACAAACACCAATACAAACATGGACAAGGAGAGTCAAGTCTTGCTGAAAGTCACCTCTGGCTGAAGCACAACATAACCTTTAAAAGAGCAAAGTATCCAACTAAGAGATGCAAAAATTCAAAAAGTGGCAAAACTTAAGACAACAGAACACCCACCTAAAGACAACAAAAGCAGAGTTGCTCCTGTATAATATTTTCTTCCAGAAAGACAAATGAAACAGCCTAAAATTACCCTTTTGACTTGAGTGTTTTAAAATGTGAAGTTTTCATCTGATAATCTTTATTCAGAATATCACTGTAGCCACAAGAACAGATCATTTGCTTAAACCTCTAAAAAAAGGATTAATGAGCACCTGTTTCAGATTCACATTGCTTATCAGGCCAGTTAACAAAAAGTTCAGATCTTGACAAAACTATCTAATGTGATCCAATCAAAAGGATTCAACTGTGTTCTGAACCACTGAAATTGCAGTGCAAAGGCTGGAAAGGAAGAAAAAAAAAAAAGAAAGGCATTTGAGATGATAAAAATAATTATAAAAATACATAGTATTTACTTAAATAGCTTTATACAGAGCAATGCCTGCCTGGGTACAACTTTCTGTATTGCCCTGAGTTACAGGGAGACATTGAGAGACTGCCTGGGTATCCACTGTGTATTTTCTACACAGAGAATTTTATATTCACTCTTCACAAGTTATCCACATGGCCTCTTGATTGGGGTTTATGCTCCCAAGTCCCTTTGTGGGAAGGGTCTCCAGACAGTTTTCTTACTGCCCAGAAGATTACTCAAAACTCAGCAGCTTCATCACACTGATGAGGTGTGAAAAGAGAGCATTAGATACATCAAGAAATACAACATGTGCTGAGAAGCCCCTAACAATGATGAACTCTTTGGTCTCTAATGAGAGCAGACAAAGTTCATGTGCTCCATCATTGTAACAATCACTGTTAGCAGGAAAAATGTCACACGCTGCCATTTTTTGTTCCCTTTGTGATCTTTGTTTGAGCAGTAGTTTATCAGAACTCCGGAAACATCAGCCTCTTTCTCCTGCAAGGCAGAAGATCACTGCCATTTCCACAGCCCAAAAATGCCTTATGACTAGACTGAAAATTCTGTTTTCCTCCTAGACAACACAAGCACTTAAGCTTCAAAGAATAAGTGTCCACTACCTGCTAGGAGGAAACCAGGGATGCATTAGCCCTGCAGACTTATCCCTCTAAGTGTGGCTGTGCTGCAACATTTTCTGCTAAGTCCAACTTAATGAGGAGTTAAAACATGTTTATCTAGATTGTAAAAAATGTATAGCACTACCAAGGTAAAACCATTGTTGCTATTCCCAGTTTCACAACAAACTAATTGTCTTGCTGCTGTAGTTTCCACCTAAGAGATTTCTCAGCCCCAGGGAGAAAGTATGATTCCTTCTTACAATACAGATGATTATACACCACTTTCAAAATTCCTTGGCATTATGCACCATATTTGCTAAATTTGCTTCTATAACCTCACATTAAGCATTTTAATGAGCCATGCTATAGGCTTACAGAAGTGCTGTGCTAATGACTATCAGCCTGCAGACTGGGTAAAAGACTGTCACACATCCATAAATTGCTAAATGCATGACAAAGCAACCAACAGACATACCCAAAACCACACTCTTAAAATCCATCACACTATCTCATTGCCTGAGTGACTGTGAGGCAGAACAACAGAGAGTGATCCCTGCAATATCCAGGTAATTTATCAAGAAAAGAACGTGGTCAGTCAGTTGAAATGAGCTACTGGGACACCTGATGCTTCTCAAAGGAGAGTGTCCACTGAAGCTGCTGTGTGCAGAGAATGGTAGGAACCACTGGAAGGTGAAGGTCTGGAGCCTGTCCAGGTCCAAGTAAAAAAATACTTGGCAATTACTGTAGTGCACATTGGTCCAAAATAAGCAGGAAAAACATCAGCTGAATAAGGGTAAACAAGGAAGGACGGGCTCCTTTTTAACAGTGCTGATTTCACATAAAATTTAGATACATACAAAGAAAAAGAACCACCATACTCAAATAATCCTCTTCTGCTCTTAAGGAAAAGCCTAAAAGCTAACTTGTTCCCTGTTAGCTGGTCCAACGAGCTCAGTGATGTTTCACTGAACATATTGTGGGGTTTTGTCCAAACTTTGAGAGTCTGCATTCAGTGCTGACAAACAGGCATGACAGACACAGGATCAAGCCTTATCTTCATCCTCAGAATGCTCTGTCCACAGCTGAACCTGTGGTGTTAACCCACAACCCTTCAAGCTTCTGTTTGCTCATGTCTCTGGATTACTGTTCCTTGCACACATGTAATTCACTTTAAGTTTTTTTACAGAGTAGGTGAATACTGGAACGTACAAAACAAAGACAGACACTCACGTGTCTGGAATCCTACATTAAGCTCTCTGGGTCTTACATTTTATTTTCATTATCTCAGTCTGAATGGAATGGCTTCTACAACTGCTCTTGGAGGTAACATCAGGTTTGGTTATTTACCGAATAATGAAATATAAACTTAAAATACAGATTTATTTTATTTTTCAAATAATAAAAACCAGAATTGAATCTGGTACACACCAGAACTGCTGAATATATAATAACTTTCCACCATACCACAGCAGATCCAGCTCCACTGGAAACCATAATGACAGAGGGAGGTACAAGACCAGACCAAGGACTGGCACTGCCCAACCACCTAACCAAAACATTAAAATTTGCTTCAGAAAACATTAGGTGAAGAGGTTTTTAGGTTTTTTTGTTTTGTTTTAAACACCCCAGCTCCTGATTCACTATCTACAATACTACTGCTAGTACTGGAGTGCTGAACTGGCCAAGTTTGGTTATTCAAATACAGTCCCTGCAGGGGGTTTCGTCTGTGTATCTGCTTGTATTTTTCAAGACAGTTCAAGTTTATCTGGAACATCTTTGAGATTAATGTCACCTTGCCTGTGGTTAGATTTCTTGCTGAATTTACTCTCTTCCAATCATCCCTTCAGGAGTTGGAAAAAAACCAACCAAACAAACCAAAAACCAAATAAAATCAAGAAAAAGGGTTGAGCTCTGGTACAGTATTTTTTTATACTTGCAGTTTTAGGAATTTAAGGCATAACTTGACTAAAATGCTGCACTACATTAGAAAAATTAATAGAAATCTGTCTTTTACCTACCTCAACTCCCTCCCAATTAAGTTCCAGTTCTGATGTTCATAAATCCCTCTTACTTTAGCTTAATGGGCTTTAAAAACAAATATTTGCTGATAATTGGAGAAAGGTTACTTATATTATTGAGTATTGCCTTGCCTGAGCAAACTGAAATCAGAAATGTGTTCACTGAGCAAGAAGTTCAATCATCTTTCCTCCTTAGTAAGGATTTATTGAATTAATTAAAAAATTATGATGCATAACCTAATCAAAATCTAATTTAAACTTCCTCCAAGGTAAAGTAATAATATTTCAGGGGTTGATTAATGAATTTGACTGTATTTTAATCTAGGAAAATCCTAATTGTCCTTAGTGCTGACGTAAATATCAATTAGGAATTAAAAAATAAGGAATCAATTGGTCAGATAGATTTCTTGAAATACAACTGCAATTACAATTAAATAATATTGCCATCATCAGTAAGTGAATATATTTTAACAACCCCACCAAAATATTTGACTGTAAAAATCGTGGCAGACCTCACACCTTGGTCATTGCACCCCTCAGCAGGGCTGATGAGCCCAAAAAGCACCAGCTGCTCTGCACTGCTCTGCTCCCACCCAGCACTAGTTTGTGTCCTCTGGACAGCACTGCAGTGAGCCATGGAATCACATCCTTAGGGAAACAAAGGCAATTTATAGCAAAGGAGCCTCCACAGCATTTGCTCATGTGTGTCCTGCGTGAATCATGTGATGCTTGTATGGCAACCAGTGTCCATGCAGTGGGATATTCAACAGTCTGCAGCACAAATCCATCCCAAAAAGCCCCACACCACTGAATAAAATGAAACATCTACAGTCTGAGAGAACCTCTGGGTGGTGCTGGGCTCAGAAAAAAAGCCTTCTTCTCACTTACTTCAGGGTAAGAGAGATCTGACTGTGGCTGTACCACGTTCATAGCTTTTTTATGCATAAGTAATCATCCTCCAGTAACCAGAAAATTTGGGCTTGTCTAATCCTACAGCACCATAGAAACAAGGGCCCATGTGTTCCTGCATGTGTACATGCCAGCATCATATATATCTGCTTCACACAAACCCTGCTTGTTTTAATGACACAGAAACATTTTCCCCAAGCCAAACATCAGCGAATGCCTGGCTGCAGAACAGTTATATCCTCCATTCTATTTTGGAAAATGTACATCAGTTAGCTAAGTGATATAATAACTGATAAAATATAACATACCTGGTCACAGTTTCTCAATAAACTTTGCCAAGTATTTTGGAGCTAAACCCAAAAATACATCCTTTAAGAAGTCTTTGCTCACTGGGATCAGATTTATATGACATATGCCCACTTAACAGTTCCCAAGAATCCCTTCTAAAACCAGCGTATAATGAAACCAAACATACTTTTATAGCCCACCTGTAACCTCTTTAAAAAACAAAATTTACATCAGGTCCTAAGCATTAAGTTCTAATGCCATAAGTAGCAAGATACCACTGTTTTCAAAAACCTTTAAAAGAAAAAACTTTGAAAGAACTTCCTGACTTCAAAACAGGTATATTGTTGTTTCATAGAAACAGAAACAGACCCTAAAACCACACAATATTGAAGGATATATTTAGTGCTTGCTGGAAGCATCCTAACTGCTATTTTTCTGTATCAATATAGCTGGCACTCAATTCTTTACTGTTTTTCCTCAATTTTCCTCTATACTACATAACACACAGCTATTTTTAGTGGTTGTCAGATTTGAAGGCTACAAATCTCTGTAGTTATTGCACCCTCCTCTTCTTGCATATAATCTCTCAATTAAAACAAATGTGTCCCCAAAGAACTTTGAAGAACAGGCTGAATTAACAAACCATTTAAGTGAACCAGAAACAAGCCAATCCCTTATGAATACAGAGTCTGCAATTAGCCAAAATGCTCCATTTTGCTGTTCACAACGAGGCCGAGGCTCAATAAAAATTAAACATTGATGCAGGCAAGGCATTCTCATGGGGCTCACATATATTAAACCATTACCACTCAACAGTTGCTTTATGTCCAAGAAACTGGGACACAGCTTGAGACTGGCTGGCTGCCTATTTGATAAAGTGGAAAGCTATCGGTGGTGTTTTCTCTTATTTTCATATCCCAAGTGTCATAAACAGGCTCAGGAAGTACTTCAATGTGGCTCCTGACAGTCCCACACTCACAGTGGTGCCAAACAGACATGATTCAACTTCTGACTGATCAGAGGATGACAGTCCACAGGTTCTGCATGGAGTCACAGCTATGCCTCTGGATCAGTGATGCCTTAGGTTTTAACTTTTATGTTTTTTCAAATCCTGTACTGCTAGTGTAACTCTGAAGTTTCCTGTAGCTCATTAAGTGCTGCTGTCTTATGCTGAGACAGACATAACAAAGCCTCTACAGCTCACTCTCCAAGGATACCCAGACTGTCCTGGGCCCAAAGTGTAAACCTTCATCTTGGGGAGGGGGGGAAAAGCTTGACAAAATTACATCATTAGCTAAAGTTTTAATTGGCGAATTTATGCTGATATGCAAATGAACCAAACCTATAAAGGTGTGAAGAACTCCTGACCTCTCGTCCATCTTGGGATCCACTGAGGCAGGAGCCTCCAGACCCCCAGGGTGTTCCTTTGAAAGCCTTTCAAATAAATGCCTCCTTTATTCCTTTATTCCTCTCTACTCCCTGTTTCTAATTAGCCATTTAAGGCATCATCATCCCAAAGTGATAATCCCCAGCACTGTCTTTCCCAAAACCTCTAAGGATGAGGCCAGCAGTTTCATAAAACCCTATCTGAATTAGGTCTTAGCTTGGTTAGGTGCTTTCGGCAGTCCACACTTCAGTGACTACATTTTTAAGGAAAAATGTAGGGTTTAGGTGGCTTCATTACCACTCTGCAGAACACAATGTACAGAAACTTGAGCACAGAATAAAATAGTTTGGAACTACGATTATTGTTACTTCAGTGGGACACATTCAGGAAAACAAAGATTGTCTATGAAAACACTCTTTGAAGCCACAGATAAGCAACCCACAGTGTATCAGCTCCTTTAAATCCCTCAGAAACTGAGGCACTCAGTAACCCACTTTCATCAAGCTAAAATACACGCTATATCAACTATTCTATTCCATCAACCAGAAACCTTGAACATTACATATGTAACTAATAAAAATGTTCACCATGTCAAATAGTAAGCCACTGTTCAAAAAAGGGTATTTTTAAAGCCTATAATACAACAATAAGAGCAGTTTTATAGGACTATAAAAGAACCTCCAGCTGCAACTGCAAAACTACTCACCACCTTGGAAAAGCTTGTTCCAAAATAAATAGGCTGGTGTTCTGAAGTTCAATTTTTATCCAGGCACCTTCTATTATGTCAACCTTTTATAATTTGTCTTACTCTGTCCTTACAAGGTCATAATGACTTTCACTTCACAGTAGAATCCAGCTTTCCATCAAGAGAGTGTGAGGATCAAAGAGAAAATAAATGCCACATTGCCACTGGATGTCTTTAATTCTCATAAACTTCACAAATCCTTGGCTGGTTCATGCTCACCTTTCGCAGGAGGAAGCAAATCCGCTCAATATTCCTCAGCCGCTCCCTCTGTCAGGAGAAAGTGAGGGAAAGGCAGGAGATTAGCTGGTGTTACAAATTAAGACAATACATTACAATTACCAGGGGTCAATGTTTTAATTAATGGCTGCAGTGAAGCAACACATGTTATTAATCTGAAACGACAGCATTCACTTCTTACCTACCGCTTGTAAGCCAAATGATTTTCCCATTTCTAAGTCCCAATAAGTTATTTTTCATTTGTTCCTGGGTGTAGCAATATCAGCTGGGGATTCAAGTCTATGTAAGCCTTCAGCCAGAGGCTGCAACTCTTTCTAAAGTCAGCATTTTTGGCTCTATTCAATTGTGCCAATTTACACCACAGAGACTTGGTCTTGCATTTTCAGGTATCCAACCTCTGGCTTCAGGATAAATCTGAGTGGGAAAAACAACAATGAAGTTTGCATGGCAGCTCTTCCTCTATCTCTAAAATGGTGCCTGAGCATGTGATACTAGAATTTAACACATTATTAGTGAAAAATATCTGAAATGTCCTAAAAATGCCACTTTAAACAGCATATGCATTCATAAATACCGAAAATCACTGTAATTAGGTACTGTGACTCAAAAGATGTTCTAAGCTCAACTCACAAAAAGAAGACAAATCAAAGACAGGCTTTCTTTTCAGTGGCTCATAATGAGGAGCTCACCAGCAAAACCGAATTTCACTCCATAACCCCATGACTGGAGCTACTGTGAAAGATTCTACTGTTAATTACACTGCAGAAGGCAGAGTGGGTTTGCTGTCCTCAGAAGCCTATCTGATATTTTCATTTAGACATGGCAAAAATATTCCAAACAATGAACCTTTAACAGGTAATGTTAAACAGCAGCGTGAGAAACCAACTCTCCCTAAGCTTTTTGCCTTTCAAATGTTTTAAAACTCAAACTTGTGGCAAACTTAATTCTAGTCTCCAAATAAATGTCTCTTGCTTTCCTGTCTCCAGGTTTAAGCCATTTTTTTAAAATAAAGTATCATTTTGGAAAGACAGTGAGGCAGTGGCAGCTGGATAGGCACCAGAAAAATACTGTGTCTCTTTTTGGAGTCTCTGAGCCACAAGAGAGTCAAAAATTTTAGGTTCACAGTTGGAAACGTGAGAATGGATGTGCCTGTGAAGCTGCAGAAAGCTCCCTTGCCTTTAGAAGTGGAGAGGGAAAGAGAGATGCCAACTGCAGCTGGTCTTGGAGAAGTAGGAAGTCTGAACTGGAGGTAAAAGGGAGCAAGTCAGGAAATTGGAGTTAAATTCTCAGTACTGCCATTGTTTTTGCCTCCGATTCCTCTTTAATTCAGCCTCCTCTTGTCAAAAAGGCTCTACACTCTGTCATGAAAACATTGTGGAGGACATGTGGGTAAACTTCAGACACTCTTACAGTGCAATAATAAATAATTTTGTCCACCAAATAAATGGAATATGGGCACATATCCCTGTGCACAGGGGAAAAAGGAAAATTCACTTGACCAAAGATACAAGAAATACCCACTAAAAATCTTCCATCTATGACAATGTAAAAGGCATCAACATGTATACTGTGCAGAAAAAAGCAATCTCAGATTATTCCTTGAGTTGTCACAGAAAGTTTCATGGAAGCCAAGCATGTGAACCAATCACACAATACTCTGCCGTGCTTTACTAGAAACTTTATTATTCACTTTTTGATTGCACCACTAATATGACAAACAAAGGGACTTGTTAATGCCTTTTTTATCATGGAGGCCAATTCCAGTACCATGTTAAAATAAGATGAAATTATCTCCACAGAGCATCTTAAGTTTTAGGAAGCGAACAATTTACTGGAATTTGGTAGATATAAATTCAGTCTGCAGTTCTCAAGATGGGATGTAAACACAGAAAAAGTGAATTGAAAATCAGATTACTTCCAGTAAATTCAAAATCAGATTACATCAACTGATGTCTGGTATAGGATTTCTTCACATAATTTCTTTCTTCTCTTCTCATTCTTTGTTTATGTATTAGTGAACAGTAAAAAAAAATACTTTTATTCTAGGATTATAAAGTTGATGCTTAGAATCATCAGTGGTCTAAGCAGTACAAGTCCTCTGCTGAGTTATGAAACACGGTTAAATGGCAAAGTACTAGTACTGAATCTGGTTATCAATTGTAGGCAATTCAAGAACTTGATCCTCTGTAGAGATCAAATTCAGCACCTGTCATACTCATTGTGTGGGTATGACACCAGTGACGTGATGGGGAGACAAGTTCTGCTCCCAGTTCTTGTGGTACAAACTGACATGTGTAGCTGTAGTCAGCCAAATCACCTTAGGTTACAGCTTAAATTATCAGAGGAATTTTGAAATGCATAAATCTAGACTGCATTTTTGGTTCACTAGTGAAAACTGAGTTTACAGCCCCAGGTATCTACTGCTTTTCCATAGCAGATACAGCAGAATATGATATTTACTCCTAAACCCTATGAGAATCTAGAGCCCTGCCACAGGACACATGCATGTGTCTAGGCATGCACCTCCTGGAGTCATTGATAAGACAGTATGGGAGAAGCACGGGTCATCCCATGCTTGAACAGAGAGAAAGCAAATTATTTTCAAAAAGGAAAACTTGTGCCACAGAATGAAAAGGTAAAAAAGAAAGCAGCAGCATCCCATGATATTCTTTGGCTTTTGAATTTCCAAATTACTTTTCTGCCTCCTTCAGCAAAGAGGAAAGCCATTAACATAAACATCACCATCTGGCTTCCTAAGACTGGCCCAATAAATCAATTTTCCAAGCCACAGCTGACTTCACAAGAGACTCCCTATTAATTTCCCCACTCATCCTTCACCGGCAGCCCAGTGCTCCCCGTCTCTGGAGCAGCCCCAGCTCTGCAGGCCCTGGCTGTACTCACTGCATGGGCTGGGTTGCACTGGTCGATGGGGCTCTTGAAGTCTGTCCGAAGTTCATCGAAGGCAATTATCTGAAAAACAATTTTTTTCAAGTCCTGTAATGAATGCTCATTCAAACACTTATTTTCCTTAAGGGACTAATTACATGCATTGACTGCCTTGCTCTCTTTCCGGGGAAAACATGGAAAAATAGCTTCCCCGACACATTCCCTTTAGAACTAAGTAGTTAAAACAAAACATGGGATACTCCTACGTATGACACCTAGAGCTCATTAATCTCTCACTCTGCAAAATCATATCTATAGCCTTTTCAGTGTTGCTACTTTCCATATTTCTTCCCTCATATCGGCAAGAATTCTTTTCTCAGATTTCCATGATATAAAGCTACTTCACAAATGGATAAATCTCCAAATTTGATGGAAAAAGTCATTAGCTGCCTAAAGCACAGAGATGGATTTGATATGATATTCCAGGTTTAGTACATAAACAGTCCGTTTTTATTAGTTGTTAAACCTACCCCAGATATTAATTCTGAATTAGTATCAGCTTTACCATTAAGCTGCTATTCATTAACAAGCACACTCCTCAAAAGCAAACATGCCCTTCCTAAATTCTGGCATGTTTCAGAACTTTACTTCAGACCTCACTAATGGAGAGCTATCTTTTGCTCAGGTCCTTTGGTTTCCTCCATTAACAGATGGATTGAAACACCCTGGTAATTACTGGTGCTTTTAAAGTACAGCAGATAAATTTTCTATAAAAATAATACTGTTTGATAGCATTTTCTTGGAAGATCTTGTTTTAGCTCTAGTGAAGAGCTAGTGCTTTCTTGGAAGATTGTTTTCTTGGAAAGAAAACAGCTGTAATGGTCCTCAGCATACTTCATTCAAAGATCTCAAAGCACATTCTTAACTTTGTCTTTGCATTCTAGTAATACCTTTTATTCTGCTTCTGTCTTGCTTCACCCAAGGAAGGAAAGCTCACTGACAGGCACCACATAAACAGATGTTAAAACGATGATTCCTTTTTAGACACTTCACAACCCAAAGTCTCTGCTCTTAATAAAAGATGATGGAAGTATAAGGCAGAAATCTGGTAATTAGTAGAGTGCAGCAGCCTTTCCCTGATGTGTTACAACCTGCCTGCTTTCCTGACTGTTCAAAAAAGAACCAGCTGGGTGTCAGCACGGACCTGCTGCATAACCAAAACACATTTGTTTAACAGAGATGGAAGGCAGGAGCAGAAAACCTGAAAATGGCCTGTTCTTGAATCATAATAATCTGGTGAGAGGCTCAAGAATAAAACCCAGAGCTACAATCCACAAATTTCAGCGCGGCTCCGCATCCCACTCTAATGCTGCATTCATCACACCGAAGCACATTTAAAAATCAAAAGTGTGGCATTTTGCAAGAGCACTCCACAGAACTCAATTTGTTCAACTATGAAAAGTCAAAGTGGCAGAATAAGCCACAAAGGGAACTATAAAATGTGATTACAAGTGAAGCATTTCTCCCTATGGATGCAGTATCTCTCCAAGTTAGGAATTATATCTGCAATGGTAAAAGAGCAACAAACTGAAGCTGTGAGGGGTTTGCAGTACATTTTTGAAGAAAAAGGCTCATGACACCTCTGTATTTAATACTTCTTGGACAGGTCTTTATTTTCTCCAGCTGGACCAACTGGTAAGAAGATTACAACCCCACAAGTCAGACACACACAGAATTGAGTATCTCTTTGCAGCTGGGTAACAGCATCAGCACTCACAGAAAGGGGGAAGGATGGGAAAGAGGTTAGCCTCAAATATACTGCACATTTATATTTACTTATATTTTTCTTTTTTTCCCCTTTTTTAAAAATTTCACCAGCATTGCCAGCTCTGTAGCCAAAACCCTACTCTATTTGCTGGCAGGTAATTTATGTTATGCTTGCATTATATATAAATGCATTGAAACACATCTGACAGGTATTAAGAGAATCAGTAAGTGTAAATGCAACAGCCTCACACACAAACCTTTTGAGACACCTGCAAGTTATGACAATGTTAAGAGACACTCCTGCTATACCTGAAAGAGACTGAGGTCTGGTATCAAGCACACATGACTGGAGGAAAGTTTCTTCAATAAAAGTTTCAGTGTCTCTCTGGAAGAAGGCTGACAAAAATAAACCCTCCTCAATTCTTATCATTTTATTTCAAAAGAAAAGTTCCATAATAGTTTATATTTTGTTAAATCTACAGAAATAGAAGTCTCGTTATGACATGAAAATATCTATTTTAATTTACGAAAAAGCACATTCCTATTTCCTATTTCTCAGGTACAATGAAAAAATTTTAAGTGTAACATTAGGCAGGCTCAGAATTAGAGGAATATAAAGAAACTCCCAAAGCATTTTGGGGGCATGGGTTTTTTTCTGTTTTGTTGTTGGGAGTGGGGCAGGGGGTTGGGGGTCTTTTTGTTGTTTTTAAACCTTACAACATTGTTTGTCCTAAATCTAAAGCCACAACTGAGTAAAACTGTAGCTTCTTCAGATTAGGAGTCGCTCACAACACACTGAGTAACTGTGCAGCAAATTTTATTATATTACTGAAAATACAGCTGGGCTGTGCTGCAGCGGGGTTTACATAATTAATTAGGAAAACATCTTCCTCTTTCAATTATAACTTGCCTTCTGTAGCAGTTTAATGCCCTGGGGTGTTGAGTGGCTGGAGCTGCCTTTTCCATCCAAACCCCAAATAACCAAGTACTTGTGTCCATTAAGTGTTTCACAATGCTTTCACGGGAGCTGCAGTGCTCTGACCGTAGCCACAGGAACAACCTCCTGCCTGTTCCCATTCCAGCTGGATGCAGTCTGGCTGCCTGATTCCCACGGAGCAGAGCTGCTGAGTGCTCTGGGACAGCATCTGGACACGCTCAAGGTCTGTTTCACCTCCGAACCTGCCACACTTACCAGCATCTTAAGCAGAACAGTTCACCTTATCTCATCTTGAGACAAACAATGTCATAGATCCCAGCCAGGGCACTTCATAAGAAATGACATCGTTTCACCTTTGTAAACGAATGTATTTTATAAAGCGTTTGTTATCTTTCAGTTATTGTGAAAAACCAAGTTCACTCCTGGTAAAATTTTAAAAGGTTTAATAAGGGGTTTAATAAAAAGGACAATAGGAGACAGAAATAAAGCAAAGAGTTAATACAGCCAAGTGCTTAGCATGATGCCAGAGGCACACCTTAGCTACCAAACCTCTTCTGTTAAATGCCCAAGTCTCATACATATTCAGAGATTTCTATGCATCATCCAAATATTCCTTTTTTGGTATCTCTTGGGTTTCAAGTCCCCCCCATCCTGTCACTGTTTCCTTCTTGCAGGTCTGTTTAAAAGTTGATAATCCATCGTAGTCCAGTTCTGCTGGCCACATCCTCTGGTCATCATGTGTTCCACATTTGGATCAATACATCCTTCCTTCTTCCTTAGAGTCTTAGGCCTGTCGTTGTTATCTTGGCCAGATGGTCCAGGAATGTGGGGAACTTCCTTGCTTATCTTTTGCTATCCTGAGTTAACTACATGAAAGAAGGGATTCTACATATCAAGATATAATCCTAAGAAATCCCACTACTATTTCTAAGAAACTATATCCATGCAACAGAGTTTTCTAACATTACACATGTGGCATTCATTTTAATATTTGCGAAAAGGCAAGAATACAATAAGCACTTATAACAGTTATCCAATCTAATTCGATCCAGGGTGGCAATCCAGACTATGGAGCATGCACACATATGGGCAGCAGCAGCAACCCTGTTTCTACTAAGGCCACACAACAAACAGACCATTCCAAAGAAAAATGACCAGGCCCTAGGCACAAAGCTGAACAGAATTTGGAAACATGTGCCAGGGACTGGTCTTACAAAAAGGAGAAGTTTATTTCTATTCGTAAATATTAATGTTGTACACAGCTTCACAGAGAGAGAATAAGAACCATCTGATAGGAACTTGAAGGAAAAAAAAACCCCATAACATCAAGTCATCTGTTGACTTACAAAGCCTTATGAGGAAAAGAAAAGTGCATCGTGTTTGGCAATAATTTTTATAATTACTGCAGAAACAGGCCAGGGATTGAATGGATAACGGATACAGCACGACCTTCTGTCTTGGGGGATTTTCCCTGTGAATCCACACTGCAAATCATTTCAGGAAGTTTGTTCTGCCACTGCCCTAGCCATGCTTTTTCCTGGTGAGAGAAGTATAGTTGTTTGTGTTTTCCACCTAATAAAACTAAAGTTCTATAAAAATCCTGCTTGCAGTCTCTGGTGATTCACACCATCTGCAAATCTCCAAACTCCCAGTGCAAGTCAACAAGGAGTTTGCCCCAATTTATAAACATAATGCATCACTGAGATTGTGATGACAATACATGTTTCAATTGCAATTATAAAATTTGTTTTCATTACCTGCGTTCTCTTTGCTTATCAGAGAGACCATAATAATTTTGAATAATGAAGTATTCACATCAGACTGAGTGTGAATTTTGCTTTCTTTCATGCTTTTGTACCCATCAAAATGAAAATTCCACTTGATGCTAGAAATTAGCTATGAGATCTCATTTTTAGGGAAGATAGTTTTTTTTTAATCACTGAGCTCTTACATATTTTAATTGAGAATGTGGTGGTTTAGGGTGGCAGTGAAGTCGGTGTGGGTGTGAATCCAGTGACAGCAAAGAAGTTGGATATTATTGCTTACTGGAATCTCAGGAAAGTTAAGATAAAACAGAACTTGATGTCAACCACACTAACCACAGAACAGAACAGTAACACCTAACATATGCTTCCCTGCCACCACCCTCTCAATGCACCACCACCCCGTACTGAAGGAACTGTCCTTAATGGTTCATTTAGACAGCTTGTCTCCCCCTCCCCTCTCCCAGGCAGCTTTCACAGCACCCAGACCTGCAGTTCACAGGCTGACAGCGAGTCAGCACATGGACAGAAGGTAGGCAGGATCAGGAGCAGGCTGTCCTCCTAAACTTCACACCTGCCCAGCACCTGATGTGCAGACACATTAATTGTGTTGGGGAAATTGTGTTTGAACCATGAGCTGATCTATTTTGATGCAAGCTGGCTGAGGCACTTCCCTGGATTTTGTTGGGCAGAAGCAGCAGGTGAAAAAATGTGAGAGAGTCAGTCAGGTAAGAATGAAAAAGGACCTGGAAAGGAAGATAAGTCACTGCCTTGGCAGGATCGAGTGAGGGAGCCCATAAAGAGCTACAGAGAACAGGGACATTGACAAAGTGACAGATTCAGAGAACCATTTTTTTTTTGCTACCCAATTCTTAATCATGATATGAAATGAACCTGAACAAGAAATTCAGCTACAAGGTGTTCTTCTTCCCTCTTTGTTTTCTGGTTGAATTAATCTGGTTAATGCTACCAAGCACGAAAGATAATTCAATATTGTATGAACAGAGGGACAACCTGCCTCAAATTCCAGTGAATTTTATCCTCTTTGTCATGCTGTATTTCCTACCTGTATCCATTTGTTAAGCATCTCCTACTAGAAAAGGAAAAAAGTCTCAAGTCTTGGTTTTCATCATTCCTCCCCAGGTAATATGGTAGCTTCCAGACTAATGGAATGCTGGTGTTGATGAGAACCTTCACAACAGAGCCAAGTAAAGGGCAGAGAAAAAAGTGAGATGGAAAGTATTCCTTTCTTCTCTTTTCCCTCCACAAAGTATTCGACTTTCTGAATATTGCAGTTAGTAATTCAGCACATATTAATGAAAGTAAACAATAATAACTAGCAATGCTTTGCAGTTATAAATCTGCCTTCAAGGCAGTGAAGGTCTTAACAAAGGAAAATATAATTTCCGTTTTTTATACAAGGTAAAAATGAAGCTCAAAGAAATTAAATTATTTACAGAATCAGTGGCAGAAGAACTAAAGGCTCTGGATTGTTGCACCATATAAAACTTACGGGAAACAAAGAATGCTGTCAGTACACTAAAAACATGAGAAGTAAAACCATGCAATTCTGTCTGATTATTGTGCTGTTGTTCATCCCTGGAGCAGAACACTGCTTTAAGCAGAGCCGTTTTGGATTAAAGTTGCAAATGGTTTTAAGTCACTCAAGGGTAGAAAATTATTCTATTTGTCAGATTTCACACTAACAATTGTATGGCATTTCCTTGCTCTACTTAGCTTGAATTTCACATGCTGCCACCATCGAACAACCCTCCCCACAGAAATCCAAAATGTGGCTCCATCCAGGGCTGCACAAGCATACACCTGACCATCCTGTCTGTGTCTCTTTACTGACATTCTTTTGTCTGTAAAAGGATGTTACATTTATGACACCATGATTTGAACTTTTAGGCTCTAACTGGAAGCTTAGGCTAACTTAAGTCATGAAAATCTTACTGTAATTCCTCAAGTATTTAAGCCAGATCCTAAGACTTTTCCAACAGAAACTCCAATTGGGAAATTTAAAAATGCATAATCTCCATACTGTAAACATGACTCAAAAGGATTTCCTACCCACCTATGTAAATATGGAGGCATAATTGTACTACTCTAATTAAATACTTATGAAAATCCATAAAGGAAGGATCTTTTGCTGAGAGCATGTGTGCACGAACATGTCAGCCTGCACTGCTATATTTACACCACTGTATCTCCCTGCATAGATAAAATCTATACAAGTGAAAATTAAACAAAACAAACAAACAAAACAAACAAACAAAAAAAACCAACTAAAACCAAACCAAAACCAAACAAAAAAAAAACCTACCCCCACCAAAAATACCCCCGAAAAACTCCAAAACCCTCAACCCTGTAGAAAAGCAATATTTACTGCATCAACTACATGAAATTAGATTTCCAAGCCTGCAGAGAGGTGCAGGAGAAACCGCCAAGAACTAAGAATAACTATTTGTTAGTCACCTGAAACAGTCCACACCTATTTCATGCTATAGTACAAGCATGAAAAACTCTGTCCACGTTGTGAAAAATACAGAAACATATCCTCAGGAATCCAGCCACACTGTAAAGATCTTTGAGTGCCTTGACTGGAGAGTTGCTATGTCCATGGCACCCATTATTATCACAGCATTCCAGATCACAGCTTGGAAAAGCAAGCTGATTTCTGAATGTAAAGAATTCATGTTATTAGTTTTGACAAAACTGCTAAAAAACCCTCAGCAGCTGCAAAATTCTGTTGTGCACACAATGTTTCCAGGAAGATGATTTGACAAGTATCTATTGACAGATTTCTACAACTGCTATGAAATGGGCTTTTAAAAACAATTTCATCCATCTGCAAGGTGAAACTGCTTTTACTGGCTAACAACAGGATCCTGGTCACAGACTTCAGTTGCTCACCACAGATACTGAAATATCTTCCCCAATCATCCTGAAACTGAGATGTCAACCCCCTCCTGCAGCAGAGAGACAAATGTCCCACTGATTCACCACAGACAGAGATGACCTGTGCTTTTATCACAACTTTGTACCCACTCACTGTCTTCCAGTCTACACCAGCTGAAACCCAGCCAGACAAAAATCAGCTGTGCACATATAAAAGTGCATTTTGTTAAGAGAAGGAAGACAAGCAGCAAGCTGTGCAGGAGGATGATGCTAATATAGCTGTACAGAGCCTCTTTCTAAATAGGTTAATAGTTTTGCTCCCTGCAGCTAGAACACATTTCCAAACAGACCTCAAGCAGAGAAGGAATTTTTAAGGTAAGTCCAGACTGCCACCCTTCTTTCCCCCAACAAAGGATTTTATCATTTTATTGTCACAATTCTTCTTAAAAAAAAACAAAAAACAACACAAAAAAAAAACACCACCACACACACAACCAAAAAACCTTACTTTACTGCATTCCATACAGGGAAACAGTTCAGAAACCAGCAGTGTTCTGTGAATCGAACACACCCCACAACTCACCTCTCAGTGGAACACAAACACTTGCTACCAATATGAAGAAAAAAAAAAACCCACATTTTCAATTAGCACCTAAAGTGGTGAATACACCACATCGTTCTGAACAGAATGAAACCTTTTTTTTTTTACACAGGGATGCAATACTTCAGTTTAATTACATTCAGTGTGGTAGACACAATTCTTCTACCTCAGTTGACTGAAGATGCCATGGGTCAGCGGCGAAGCTAATGTCAGGATCCGAACCAAAGGCAGCAGGTATGGCTGGCATTCCCAAGCACTTGTAGGTGTGCTCTTCTCCTTTTTCCAAGAAAATCTTACAGAGGATTTGACAGCACTTCCCACCAGCCCCAAAGGCACCAAATCTATGCATCATTGTAGGCTGGGGGCAACACAGGTGGAATCTCTGCAGCAACAGGGAACAGAGTATGAATCTCCCACACTCCTTGTGCTTTTGACACAAGCACGCCGCCAATATTCTCTTCCTGCATATGGTCTCCTCCTCCTACATGCAACAGGGTATTTAATGTGGATTCTTTATAAAACAAACAGGTTTTTCAATTTAGATAACAAGATCGAAACCTTTTCAACATTTTGGTATCTAACCGCTTCTAATCTCTTCAGTTCAGCACCAAAACCCCAAGATCAGTTATTCACAGAGCACCAGTGACATCAAACTGACATGTCATTACTGGGAATGCCATCACTTGTTAGTTAGGTATTAACCTGATTTGATGCTCAGGACTTGAAAAGCAAATCTGCTGCAACGAGGGTCCCCAGTCACAGCCACACATTCAGCAAACTAAGAATGGGCATCATAAAATCACAGAGTGGGTCAAGTTTTCAAGGCACCACAATGGATTGTCTGGTCCAAGCTCCCTGCTCAAGCAGGGTCATCCCAGAGCACACATGGCACAGGATTGTGTCCACATGGTTCTGGAATGTCCCCAGGGAGGGATACTCCACAACCTCTCTGGGCAACCTCTTCCAGTCCTCAGTCACTGCACACTGAGGAAATTCTTCCTCATATTCAGGTGGAATTTCCTGTACCTCAGCTTCTGCCCATTCCCTCTTGTCCTATTGCTTGGCACCACTGAGAAGAGCCTGGATCCTTCCCCTTGACACCCTCCCTTTGGATACTGACAGACATTGATGAGGTCCCCTCTCAGTCATCTCTTCTCGAGGCTAAACAGGCCCAGCTCCCTCAGCCTTTCCTCATAAGAGAGATGCTCCAGTCCCTTGATCAAAGCAAAGATCATCGTAACAAAGGTCATACAGATTCTTGCACCAGCTTTTTCTTCTGTCCTGGGAAGGATGCAAACGAAGACCATATCTGCAGATAAATTGAACAAGCATATGGATAAAGTTAGGCCAAGACTTTACCCCTAGTCTTGACATCTTCAATGGGCCAAGAGGAAATGACAGGAGTTTGGATCCAAGTTTACAGCTGAGGCGTCAATCAGATCTATGCCTCTGATTCAGGGAATATCTAGTGCAGGTGAACTGGTTTGTGGGTCTCTCCTCCAAGCAGCGGGAGATGAAAGCAGTATTATTTTCCATCCATCCCCAGGAGAAGCTGGGGAACTCTGCTTTCAGCACAAAAGATAGCACTGCTTTGCCCTTGCTTCTCTTCAACCTAAATTCCATATCAACTAAGAAAACACAGTAGAGAAACAAAACAACTACAACATCTTTCTCACTGCCTCTATATCACAGATGCAGCACTACAGATTTGTACATCTGCTACTTGCATAGGCCAAACTTTTCCCTATCCATTTTTTTCCCTCACCAAACTGGGGACAGGCTAGACATGATTTGGTGAAAGACCTGTACAAAAGGCTGGCCTGGTGCAGAAGGTAGGAGAAAAGGTGGTCATCTGGTGACACAGACCAGTAGGTGGTTTATTCTGTCTGGAAGCAATATAACTGCCTACCTATAGATGTGAGAGGGTTTATTCTTCTGCCCTTGATTTTCCTCAAAATTACTAGCGATTTCTTATTTATCTCACCTTAAATTCAGTGTACTCCCATGCAATGCTTCTACTTGTCTTTTAACTCCCATCAGAATTACAGTAAGGGGATATGCAAGGAGAAACACACAGACCCATTACAGCCACAAACCTCCATCTTCATAAATTATTCTCAAAATGAACTGAAGCACTTTTTCTATTACTTAATAGCACAAAGCTAATAATCCAAACCTAAGAATAAACAGGCTGTTTTTGCAGAATAAATTTGGGGAAAGGGTAGTAAACAGACTGGAAAATGTACCAAAATAGGTACAACTAGAAAAAAATATTTTCCCCAAAAAAGATGGTAAGAGAATGAGATCAAAAGAAAGATTTTTTTTTTTTAGTATCAGTAGATAGAAGTCATGGGTGACAGACCAGCCAGCTGGCTGGTGCTGTCTCTAAGCAAGCATCCAATCTTATCACCACAACACAATTTGTTCTTTTCTTCAGCTTTCAAAGACTCCTACATATTGCTACAAGTAATTATTTTGGTATTTTTAATTTCTGTTATGCTGATACACACATGGGAGAAGCATTACCTTCCTTTCCCCACACACTCCTTGGTGTTCCTCCCAAGAAAGGTTTCTCATTGCTGCTGTTACTTTTTCCCCCCTCTGCCATGTTCTCCATTCCTACCAGCAGCGATTTATGCACATTCACCAAAATCCAGGAGACACATAAAGGAATCTGGGTTCTGTCACTAAAAAATCTGTTCAGGCATGTCACACATTACACCATACCCACACAGAAGACTCATTACACAGGCTGTCCAAAAACATCCACCACCTGAATTAACCATCCCTTCTGGATTCAGGCAGCCTCTTCTGCTCAAATAATTGCCTCCCAAATGGGAATGAGAACACAGCAATCTTCCCCCTTGTTAGTTCCTTGCTCATACATGGATTTTCTTCCTCTCATTTCCTCTTTCCTTCACATCTTTCTTCCCGAAGTTCTCCCTCCCACAGTCCCATTTTCCCCCTTCCCACATCATTTTTATTTCCCATTACCCACTCAGCACTGAGGTTCTACTAATGCTGCCTCAGGAAGAAGCCTGTGGCAGGCAGAAATTCTGCTGGATCTGTGTTTCCTGCCTCCCAGTGGCACAGCAGCAGCCCAGCTGGACTAGCAAGAGGCTGGACAATGGAACAGGGGCTCTTCTAATGCAGGCAGCATCAGGCAGGAATAACCAGCTTAAAGACCTTCACAAGTTTTCTTTCTTTCCCAAGAAGAGGCCAGGCAGAACTTGGAGGAAAAAGAGGCCAAGACACACACACATATATGTGAAATGGCCTTCAGCCATGTACAGGGCTGTGTTTGCAGGGCTAAGGCAAGGGGAAGCAGCACAGCAGCACTGCAGCTGTGGTTGCAGAAAAAAGGCAAGGGGGAGGGACACAGCAGCACATAAAAGAACAGCAACCCAAAAAGCATCCTCATCTGCTCAGCCAGGTTCTCATGAAACTCCTTAGTTTAATTACAGGAGCACGATTAAGGATAAGGATACATTTCAGCATAGCTCCAAACAGGCCTGTCACTTGGATGATCAGCAAATTAATTTTCTAAAGGATCTGCTAATAGTATTTATATAATACTGAGGGAAGAACAACTCTGAGGCACATGCAATCAAATTGATTTTAGTGGAGCCTTCATTATGTTTCCTTATAAATGCACATTCTGTGAATGTATAAAGAAGTTTCTAGTTAGATGGTGATACAGTGTAAACTATTTAGCCCAAACTCAGAGCGTGATAAAATAATAATGCAACAGAAGATTGACTAAACAATTACACACTTGAAACCATGAGTCACACACAGCATGAAGATGGTTGGCATTTAAATGCATTTAAAAAATCAAATGTCATTCTATTAAAAAAATGGTGCTTGTATCAACAATGCCTGGCACTTGCACACTATCTGTTATGAGATAATTGCAAGGGCTATAAGTTACTAATTCTCACCATTTTACTGTAGGTCTCCTTAATCCTTTAAGCTTTGGTTCCTCCAGCAATGTGCTTGGATTTCCAGATGTATTTAAAGAAACCCAACCTATCTTTGACATCTATAATATGACATGACCTGCAAAAGCATAGAAATACAAAAGGATCCAAAAACAACTCTGGTTTTTCATGACCTGTTACATTGGTGAGGGAGCTGGAAGAAATGTACAATGGGATAACTCAGTGGTGGCACCACTTCTTCATCTCCCTTATGTTCCGCTTCATGTGTGCACATGATCAAAACTGGAGCCACAAGTTCAGCACTCCTGCAGTATCTTGCTGAGAAAACCTACTTCCATTGTAAATGCTTTGTGATTTTAAAGTAACTTTCCACAATGACATTCCTAAAATAAACCCTTGCTTTTTAACAATAACTTTTCAATGGGAAGGGGAGAAAAATGTAAGGACTTTTGTCCTGCCTTCACAAGGTGCACTGATGTCTCTCTGAATTTAAATCTACTCTCTGCTTAAAGCCATTCCCTCTTGTTCTTTCACTACATGTCCTTGTAAAAAGTGCCTCTCCAGCTGCCTTGTAGGCCCCATTCCAGTACTGGAAGGTGCTATAAGGTCTCCCTGGAGCCTTCTCTTCTCCAGGCTGAACAATCCCAATTCTTTCGGCCTCCTCAGGGTGCTCCAACCCTCTGAGCAGCTTTGTGGAACTCTTCTGGACCCACTCCAACAGCCACGTTCTTCTTATGTTATGGATTCCAGAGCCAGAACTCCAGGTGGGGTCTCATGAGAGCAGGGTAGAGGAGGAGAATCTGCTTCCTTGACCTGCTGGTCACGCCTCCTTGGATGCAGCCCAGGATACGTTTGGCTTTCTGGGCTGCAGGTGCACATCGCCAGGTCATGCTGAGCTTCTCACCAGCCAAGACCCCCTGAGTCCTTCTCGGTGCTGCTTTCCATCCATTCTCCACCCTGCTTGTGTTGGTGCTTGGGATTACCCCAACCCAGGTGCAGGACCTGGTCCTTGGCCTCGCTGAATGTCACGGGGTTTGCCCCGGCCCACCTCTCCAGCTGTCCAGTCCCTCTGGATGGCATCCCTTCCCTCCCGCATGTTGACCACACCCCACAGCCTGGTGCCACTAAACCCCTGAGGGTGACCTTGGTCCCACTCCCCATGTCACCAGAGAGGTTAAACAGCACCGGTTCCAATTCCGACCCCCAAGGAACACCACTTGCCATTGGTCTCAAAAATGGAGCTGTTGACCACAACTCTGAGTGTGCAACCATCCAGCCAGTTCCTTACCCACTGAGCTGTCCATCTGTCTAATCCATGTCTCTCCAGTTTAGAAGCAAGGATGTCATTCAGGACAGTGTCAAATGCTTTGCACAATTCCAGGTAGATGACACCTGTTGCTCTTCCCTCAATCACCAACACTGTAACTCTGCTGTAGAAGGCCACCAAATTTCTCAGGCAAGACTGAGTCTTAGTGAAGCCATGTTGGCTGCCATCAATCACTTCTTTCTTTTCCATGTACTTTAGCATGGCTTCTAGGAGGATTTACTCCATGATCTTGCATTCAGTTTCCTGGAGTGGGTTCCACAGAAGTCAGCACAAAGCTTTTCTCAGGGGAATGAGCCAAGATGCACCACAGAAATTCCAGCCATGTGTAAGAAAACAATGTTCACAGTGAAATGAGTACAGTACTGAAACAAATTATCAGATAATACCCGAATCCCAGAGTGGGTCAGGTTGGAAGGGACCACAGTGGGTTGTCTGATTCACCCTCCTGCTCAAGCAGAGTCATCCCAGAGCACATAGAACAGGATTGTGTCCAGATAGCTCTGGAATATCTGCAGTGAGGGAGGCTCCACAACCTCTCTGGGCAATCTGTCCCAGTGCTCAGTTACCAGCAAGTAAAGAAGTTCTCTTTCATCTTCAGGTGGAACTTCCTGTGCATCAGCTTCTGCCCATTGCCTCTTGTCCTATTGCTTGGCTCTAAAAGATCCTGGTCCATCCTCTTCACACTCTCCCTTCAGATACTGACACCGATGAGGTTCGCTCTCAGTTGTCTCTTCCAGGCTGAGCAGGCCCAGCTCCCTCAGCCTTTCCTCAGAAGGGAGATGCTCCAGTCCCTGGATCATCTTCACAGCCTTCCAGTAGGTCTGCTCCAGGAGGTCCATGCCTCTCTTGTACTGAGGAGCCCAGAACTGGACACAGCACTCCAGATGTGCCTCACCAGATCTGGGTAGAATGGCAGGATCCCCTCTCTTGACCTGCTGGCAACAGTTTTCCTAATGCATACCTGGATAACATTGGTCTTCTTGGCCACAAGGTCACACTGCTGGCTCAGGGACACCTTGTTGTCCACCAGGACCCCCAGGTCCTTCTTCAAAGAGCTGCTTTCCAGCAGGCTGGCACCTAGCCTGTGCTGGTGTCTGGGGTCATCCCTCCCCAGGTGCAGGACCCTCCATTTTCCCTTGTTGAACTTCAGGCAGTTCTTTGCCCATCTCTCCAACCTACTGAGGTCCTGCTGAATGGCTGCAGAGTCCTCTGAGGCGTCAGCTGCTCCTCCCAGCTTGGTGTCATCTGTGAACTCGCTGAGGACACACCTGCCCCTTCATCCAAGTCATGGATGGGTAAGTTAAACAGCACTGGGCCCAGTATCAACCTTTTGGGGACACCACTGTGCCATGGATTATGACCCTCTGAGATGTGCCATTCAGCCAGCTCCAGACCCACCTCACTGTCCTCTCATCCAGTCCACACTTCCTGAGTTTACTTATCAGGATGTTGTGAGAGTGTGGAAAGCCTTGCTGAAGTTGGGGTAGGCAATATCCACTGCTCTCTCCTCATCCACCCAGGCAGTGTTTCATCTCTCCACCCATGGAGAGCTCCTAAGTGATCTGGACAGGACCTTGAGCAGCCTGGCCTAACTTTGAAATTAGGTCTGCCTTGAAGAAGAGATTTGACTAGATGATTTCCTAGATTGCTTCAAATCAAAGTTATTCTATGACCCTTTTATTATTTCTTTTAACAGGAACAGGACATTTCTGAAGCTGTAATTACTATCAAGGAACACAGGAACCATTCTGTTAATAAAACTGCTTCTTGCTCTCTGCACACCATCACGGTCACAAATTGAATCTTTAACTGGGAACTTCCAACTGTGAAACACTGGAAGGTGACCTAGTAAATCAAACAGCATTTGACATTCTTCTGCCTTTACCCCATCAGCTGACTCTGCCCTGTGACTTTAAGTGATTCTTTTCAGAGTGGAAATAATAAGAATTCTTACCTGTTTTATGTGGGAGAGATACTTAATTTCCCCAGAAATTGGAAGTGTTTTCCAGACTACCATCACCAGAAGAATAAGCCTCCCCATATCCCCCATTTACAGCTTAAGTGAGACCTCGTTCCATTGCCTGGCAGAGTCACCTCCAGCTGTCAGCAGCCACGCTGGTTATAAATGAAGGGCATGTCGCAGGCACTGACGAAGAGGAACGTGTCAGAGAGATGTCTGTTATCTGTATGGAAAACATTCTCTGCTGAGCTTCTTCCTCCTTCTGAAAAATATTCTGATAAAAGGATATTTATGCTGGGGCGAGGGTAATCCACTAAGCCAGGGGTCTGAGGGCTGAATTCAATGTTTTAAATGTGATTTAATGTAGTATGTGGTGGCTGAGTAAACAAATACACGTAATGAGCTATAAACTCATTCCTCCGACTCAACCTAAGAGTTTTACTCACGGTCTAATAAAATATGACAGCTATACTGCCTTGCTTATTAGCAAGCATAGCAGTTATTTAAAAGCACTAGATATACATTATTTACCAATTTGGATATAAATCCCTTTACTAAGTAGATTTTACAAGTAATCCTAAGACCAAAAACCCCTTGGATATGTGACAACCAAATAACACTTAAATAGCTCTCTGCACATATTGTGGGAGGCACGAGACTCCACAGAATAATTTATTTTACACAGATAATGGAGTCACTGTGACTTGTGAGGCATCTGGAATTACAGCCAGTAGCAAACACACACAATTTAAAATCTTTCTCCAAATAAATCTCATCATGACAGTTCAAGCATACACAGAGATCCTGCTTAATCTTTCCACAGTATTTAAGTCTGTGTTGGAGCCCATAGACTTATATGATCTTTTAAATTATTATTTAAGCATGACAAGGTTACTAAACTGAGATATACCTCTTTCCCAATATACAAGATACAGCTTGCTCCACAGCCTGTGCTGCCTGGCCTAATATCTGTCTGTCAGCATTAATGTGACAAACTTCTGAAAGAAAAGTTGTAAGGGAACTGTCAAGTTATGTTATAGCCAGGGCAATCTGGCTGTGCTCTGTCTTTAAAAAGAGTGGAAATATCAGACTCATTCCTTAAACTGTCCTGACTATAAAACCTTCAGGGACAATGTGCTTAGCTGCTTAGGGAAGAAAAGACATGTTCAAGAAATATGCATAACATACAGCAACAGCATTTGTGCTCCCCTTCATCAAGCCTTAATCTGATTTTATTTTTAAGCACATAATTATCCAACACTCTCAGCAAAATGCATTAATGACTCATTAAAGAAGAGTACTGAACTTCAATATCTGAAAGAAGTTCAGGCTTGACCACAAGCCTGTAAGGAAATTACTTTCCTTTCAAGACAGGCTCTAAAGCATTGCAAAGAGGTTGAATTGAGATGACTGGCAGCCTTTACTAGAGAGAAACACAGGTGCAAGTTAGATCATAGATCTCTTCAGGTTTCAGGTGAGGCAGAGCTACCCTCTAAACCAAAGTTACAGAAACAGTAAGATACAGATTCACAGAGAACATTGATAGATCAGCACACAGTTTGTGACCAAAGTGTTTTGTTCAACTGAGTTTGCTATCAACCCAAGCTTGTGTGCTTTTTATGTATCTTCAAAATTAAGGCTGTGCAATTCATCAAAAATTAGGCTAGGAATTTTATGGGGAAGCCTGAGTAAGTCAGAAACCAAATAGTCACCCAATTCCACATGCAAAACTCTTGGAGAGCTTTTAAATTTTTTACCTGAGCTACTGAAACTTGAGTGCTAATAAAATACAGTCCATACCACCAGGACAGTACAGAGACAAATAAAAGAAGTGTCAACATCTTATATGTATATAGCACCTTCCATCAGAAAGCAAAGGCATTTCGGGAATAGTTCTTAAATAAAGTGACAGGCAATACTTGCAGTTTAGTTCCATTACTCCCACTTAGCAAATGAGAAAACAAGGCATAGATAAGTCAAGCTGTCTGATCAACGTAACACACAAAGCCATTAGCAGAAACAACACTGTACACAGATCCCAAGGGCTTCTTTCCCTGGTGTTTGTAAAAAAAGAGGATGCTTTGATTTAAAACTGCAAGTCAATCATAGCCTATATTACTCTGCCTGGTCACTGCCTACCACTGTTTTTAATTATACCTGTGAACTTGTGACTGTTAAGTGAAGCTGAAGTTATATTAAGGTAGTTTATCAACATTAATACTATCCTCACACTTCAAAAGAAAAATACAGTGGTGGGGGGAGCATAAACCAAAAAAGCTCCATGTTCTGCTGCTTTATTCCCCTTATGCTTGGCTCAAGTAGCTGCCACCACTTTGAGCAGACACAGCTCTTGTGCCAAAGAGCTGTTCCTGGATTCATCTGTGTTCACAACTATATCAAAATACTCCAAAAAGCATCCAGTGTGGTACAACTTCTCAGGCTGGCACCTCCAATTTTTTCACTGGCATGATATTCCCAATAGTTTCTGGCAATCCTTAGGTTATGAAGCAGTCACATGCAAAGATATGCTTGTACGAGTTGAAAAAGAGATGGCCCACCACAGAAATTCTTTTCTTCTTAACACTAATGTTCTTGGTGTTTATGAATTGTTTTGCTGCGGTGTTATAAAATGGACCACTTTGAAAAGCTCTTTCCTTAAAGCTTTCCTTTAAACAACAAATCTCAAAGCAAGTCTTTTCATCTTAAAATAACACCAAAAGGGAAGGGCTCAGATTCCTCAAAACCAATATGCTTTAAGAGAATACAGTGCTGCAGGACTCAACACAAGCATATCCCTTTTTAACTGAGGACAAATAAGGCACAACTTGGTCAACTTCAGTTAATTTCACTTGAGGCACAACTCAGTGGAGCTACACTAGAAATGAATGTGGTGTGTCAAGTCTTGTTGGGAGTTCAAGCAGACTTGACACAGCTCAGTTCAGTGTTAACAGGAAGCTAAATCTTAGTTCAAGATCGTTCAGGATTGGAATAAAACCAATTAGATAAAAAAGCTGTATGTAAAGAAGAACAAGAGCTGAGGTCAGCAAAACAAAGTGTCTGTGATAGTAGGAAGACTAACTCTGTTCTTGAGTTTCCAACAAGATCAGATGAGGATATTAAATTACGTAGTTAGCAGAACAAATTCTGCTGTTAGTTGTATCATACACTTCTACACAGTGTTTCTAATACAGTGACATTACAGCTAGAGGTAATGGGGTCAGTGAACAACCTAAATGCTTTAAAAATTCCTGTACCAGAGAGTGTCATAGTACATGGAGATTTTCAAGTCCTTTTCTTCCATTTAATAGATTTGAATGAAATTACAGCAATAATACATTGAGATAATTCTCGGGCAGAGTTTAAACCAATGTTTCTGATAGTATCGAATTTGGTTTTGTTGGTGTTTTTTTAACGACAGACGCCTCTGGCTACCTATATAAGAAGATCACTCAAAGGCAGGAAAAAAATTATAGTATATTCCAGATATCTGGAGGACTTCATGCATTTTTTTTGCAATTCCTTCAAAATGCTCTGACCAGCTTCATTCTACCTGCTTCCAGAGAGTAAGGAGCACAGGAAAGTAGAGACAGTCTTTAACTTCCTAGAGGAAAGACACCAGGAAAGCAGTGTCCAAAAACAAAAGTCCTCATCTTACTCTCTTGTTTTGGTTGTACAGTTCTTACTGAACCCATTAGATCAATATGAATGAAAATTATAATTCATCTGACTTGCCAACAGGAAGAAAATGAAATTTTATTTGATCCGCTGTTAAATCATTCCAGGTATCTACCAAACCTCATTCGGCTTCAGGTTAGAACAGTATCAAGTCCAAATGCTACAGTTTTTCCTTATCCTTTAAAATAATTTACAAAATATAAATTCTCATTCTCAGAAATCTTTCAAAGTGATGGGACACTCAGATTATTCATCACCTTATTCGTAGCAACAGAATGTCTTTATAAAAATAAACAAACAGGAAAATATAATTTTTGAAGCACTCCTCTGCCATTATTAGAACCTATGTACAATATATTTACTGTCCCTTACCAGTATATTACAGTGAGAAAAAATCAGGTCACAGGGAAGGAGTAGGAGTTTTGTTTCTTGGGAAGATTTTCACAACTGCGATGTTTAAGGTAAAAGAAACTCCTATGACTCAATACATAACTTACAAAAAAACCCAGATTGTACCAGTTCTTATAGAAAGGGTAATAAAAATCCTGGCATTCTGTATATGTGGATAACATGTATGCCTAAAAGTTTATTTTGGCAGGGCACTAAATCTGTTATTCTATGACTTTCCTTCACAAACCATGTATTTTGATAGAAGTTTTATCTGTTTATTAGAAAAGGTAGTACCCGTTCTTCCTCTCTTACAACAGAAGAGCATTTCCAGGCATTTTCAATTTCAATTTCTCAACAATTTTTCAACAGATGTAAGAAACACTCAGCTTAAACATATGTGTATCAAGAAAAGATTTTCTTTCCTAGTTGCCTCACAGAGCTGTCATACTGATGCATTGCTCTTCATGAGTTTATAGACTGAAAGTTAAAAAGATGTTTCACTAAGAGTAAATTTACAGTAATTACACTCATTTATGGGAGAACAGTTTGCCAGATTTGCTACATGTACTTTATGGATTCACATGACAACAACTCCAGACCTAAAAAAAAGAGGACACAGTGACAGACATCAAATATATAAATCAACCATTAAAATTGCTGCAGTTTAATTTCTAGCTAGAGATTCAAAGGAGAACACACTTCTAACTCTAAGTCCCTTGAGGAAGCTGTGGAATTCTCACTTTTGGAGACCTAAAGGTTTGCAGAAGAGGAGGAGAGAAAACATGAGTAATAATCTAAATTTTACTACTCCTTTTTTCAGAGTAGTGCAGTAGCTGCCTGCTAGAGATCCTTGCCAGCCTAGCAGTGCTTGACATCACGACAGCACTTGGCATTACCATCACACCTTTGTGGTTTCCTTAATAAGAAAAAACTTGTAACTGCCCCACGAAGAGGACAAAATAATTACATTTCAAAGCATTCTCATGACAGAAGGATTTTCTTTCATGGTGCTAATTTAACTAAGCTAGCAGCTTTACTTTCATTTCAATAAAAATAAATTCTGCATCTCCCTTGCTTGTTAGTCAAAGGAGGGTTTTTCTTTTAATCATATTCCATCAGGTAGCTGTAGAAGCATCCATGAGACTCACTCTGTTTCCCAACTTATGCTGTTCCATCCTGAATGCTTACGGCACGGAGTTACTGCATAGCACACATAGAGTGTAATTAATTCTAAAATATGTAACAGTTCAAAAGAATTGCAAGTTATGCATTAGAATAATTTAAAATCTTCTAAGTTTCACGCTTACGCCTACCACAGACACGCAGTGAACAGCGAGGAACGAGCGCCAACGCTGTGGAGTGAAATTAATGAAGGTGGACCACGATATGCGGGTCACGCACGGGAAGGACGAGAGAGTTTCACATTCAACCCCGACTTTCTGAGAAGTTATTAACGTAGTAATTACTGAAGGAAAACCACCGTATCTGCTTCATCAGACACGGGGCGGCTCCCCCGCCTCGGCGCTGCACTCGCAGGCGAGAGAGGCAGCCCGGGTTGTTACCTGGAGAGCTCCCGCCCGGGCACG